>CM062480.1:1638612-1681112 GCA_031479575.1 Coregonus ussuriensis | reverse complement strand
AAAAACACAGTCTGTCATCTTGTCCAGCTCATCTTCTCGTAGAACCTTGCCATTTGACTGTCTGTGATGTCCCTTCGTCTACCAACATATAAAACCACTGTCAGGCATGTGGAGCTTCATCAACTGACTGACTTCCTCCTCTCCATCTCTCCTGTAGCATCCGTTCATCACGGCAGCCAAGCCAGTCACCATCCTGAGAGACCTGATCACTGAGTCCATGGAGATGAAGGCTAAGAGACAGCAGGAGCAGCAGAGAGAGCTGGAGGAGGAGGACTCTGTACGTATAGTCTAGTCTGGGATCTATGGACACAGTACACGACTCTGTACGTATAGTCTAGTCTGGGATCTATGGACACAGTACACAGCCATTAAAGCAGCTGGGTTCAGACATATACACCAAGCTGCCTTAATGGCTCGTCTTCTAGGTGCATTATGGTCCTGATGATAGTCACTACTACAAGTAGGGATTGGTTGATGCTCAGCGTTAAATTGAAATATTCCTACCACCACATCTAAGCCAATATGACACCAATGAAACTTCTCTTATTAATAGTTAGCTAACGTCAGTCCGCTGAACAGGCAAAGAAAGGTATCTTCATTTGGTCATGGAAGGTTTACTCCTGAGTGGCGCAGTGGTCTAAGGCACTGCACTGCACAAACTGTGCCACTAGAGATCCTGGTTCGAATCCAGGCTCTGTCGCAGCCGGCCGCGACCGGGAGACTCATGGGCGGCGCACAATTGGCCCAGCGTCGTCCAGGGTAGGGGAGGGAATGGCCGGCATGTAGCTCAGTTGATAGAGCATGGCGTTTGCAACGCCAGGGTTGTGGGTTCGATTCCCACGGGGGGCCAGTATAAAAAATAAAAATAAAAATAAATGTATTCACTAACTGTAAGTCGCTCTGGATAAGAGCGTCTGCTAAATGACTAAAATGTAAATGTAATGTTTACACTAATGACTGCAGCCATTAGCTAGAGCCAGACGACAACTACTATCACATAGAAGCTACAGGTAACTGCCAAAATAAAGGAAACCCCAACATAAAGTGTCTTAACAGGACGTTGGGCCACGACGAGCCGCCAGAACAGCTTCAATGCGCCTTGGCATAGATTCTGCAAGTGTATCGAACTCTATTGGAGGGATGCAACACCATTCTTCCACAAGAAAGTCCATCATTTGGTGTTTTGTTGATGGTGGTGGAAAACGCTCTCTGTCGCCACTCCAGAATCTCCCATAAGTGTTCAATTGGGTTGAGATCTGGTGACTGAGACACACACGCCCTTTAACCCCCTACAGTCGATGTCTGAGCCCCTGCAGAAATCGAATTAGCATAATAAAAACATCTGCATCAACATCCGTCTGTTTTAAACCAGAGATCCGTTTTTTTGCGTGGGCTCTTTCTCAATCCACCACATCCGCCAATGGCGGCCTTCCGCATCTGCGGTGGAAGGTGGCCGAGCTACAGCGTTGTTTGTCAGACTGAGACAACCCGAAGATCGGTCTATGACCACCACAAGGTCACGGGACTCGTCTGAAGTCGGTACCGCCAATCTGCCTAGACTCGTCTTGAAGGTTCCCCGGTACCAGTTGAAAATATGAATGGAAGTACAGTGTCTTCAGAAAGTATTCATACCCCTTGACTTATTCCACATTTTGTTGTTTCAGCCTGAATTCAAAATGGATTCAATTGATGTTTTTCTCACCAATCTACACCCACTACCCATAATGACAAAGTGGAAACATGTTTTTAGTAATGTTAGCAAATTGATTGAAAATGAAATACAGAAATATCTCATTTACGTAAGTATTCAGACTCTTTGCTATGAGACTCGAAATTGAGCTTAGGTGCATCCTGTTTCCATTGATCATCCTTGAGATGTTTCTACAACTTGATTGGAGTCCATCTGTGGTAAATTCAATTGATTGGACATGATTTGGAAAGGCACACACCTGTCTAGATAAGGTCCCACAGTTGACATTGCATGTCAGAGCAAAAACCAACCCATGAGGTCGAAGGAATTGTCCGTAGAGCTCCAAGACAGGATTGTGTTGAGGCACAGATCTGGGGAATGGTCCCAAAACATTTCTGCAGCCTTGAAGGTCCCCAAGAACACAGTGGCCTCCATCATTCTTAAATGGAAGAAGTTTGGAACCACCAAGACTCTTCCTAGAGCTGGCCGCCCGGCCAACCTGAGCAATCGGTGGAGAAGGGCCTTGGTCAGGGAGGTGACCAAGAACCCGATGGTCACTCTGACAGAGCTCCAGAGTTCCTCTGTGGAGATGAGAGAATCTTCCAGAAGGACAACCATCTCTGCAGCATTCCACCAATCAAGCCTTTATGGTAGAGTGGCCAGATGGAAGCCACTCCTCAGTAAAAGGCACATGACAGCCCGCTTAGAGTTTGCCAAAAGTCACCTAAAGGACTCTGATCATGAGAAACAAGATTCTCTGGTCGGATGAAACCAAGATTGAACTCTTTTTGGCCTGAATGCCAAGCGTCACGTCTGGAGGAAACCAGGAACCGCTCATCACCTGGCCAATACCATCCCTACGGTGAAGCATGGTGGTGGCAGCATCATTATGGGGTATTGTGTGTAAATTGATGAGAGGGAATAAGGCTGTAATAAAATGTGGAAGAAGTCAAGGGGTCTGAATACTTTCCGAAGGCACTGTAAGTATTCCCACCCGAGTCAAAACTTTGTAGAATCACCGTTGGCAGCGATGACAGCTGTGAGTCTTGCTGGGTAAGTCTAAGCTTTCTACACCTGGATTGTGAAACATTTGCCCATTCTTTAAAAAAAATATGAAAACACTGTCAAATTGGTTGTTGTTCATCGCTAGACAACCATTTTCAAGTCTTGCCATGATGCAGCCACCACCATGCTTGGAAATATGGAGAGAGGTACTCAGTAATGTGTTGTGTTGGATTTGCCCCAAACAATGCTTTGTATTCAGGACAAAGTGAATTGCAGTATTACTTTAGTGCCTTTTTGCAAACAGGATGCATGTTTTGGAATATTTGTATTCTGTACAGGCTTCCTTTTCTCAGTGTGAATTAGGTTTGTATTGTGGAGTAACTACAATGTTGTTGATCCATCCTCAGTTTTCTCCTATCACAGCCATTAATCTCTGTAACTGTTTTTAAAGTCACCATTGGCCTCATGGTGAAATCCCTGAGCGGTTTCCTTCCTCTCCGGCAACTGAGTTAGGAAGGATGCCTGTATCTTTGTAGTGACTGGGTGTATTTATATAACATTTTCCGTCTAGATAGAACTGCCAAAGGGGGTGGAGTTGCAATCTACTGTAGAGAGAGCCTGCAGAGCTCCATCATACTATCCAGGTCTGTGCCCAAACAGTTTGAGCTTCTACTTCTAAAAATCCACCTTTCCAGAAATAAGTCTCTCACTGTTGCCACTTGCTACAGACACCCCTCAGCCCCCAGATGTGCCCTGGACACCATATGTGAATTGATTGCCCCCCATCTATCCTCAGAGTTCGTATTGCTTGGTGACCTAAACTGGGATATGCTTAACACCCCGGCCATCCTACAATCTAAACTAGATGCCCTCAATCTCACACAAATTATCAACGAACCTACCAGGTACAACCCTAAATCCGTAAACATGGGTACCCTCATAGATATCATCCTGACTAACTTACCCTCTAAATACACCTCCGCTGTCTTCAACCAGGATCTCAGCGATCACTGCCTTATTGCCTGCGTCCGTAACGGGTCCGCGGTCAAACGACCACCCCTCATCACTGTCAAACGCTCCCAAAAACACTTCAGCGAGCAGGCCTTCCTAATTGACCTGGCCCAGGTATCCTGGATGGATATAGATCTCATTCCGTCAGTAGAGGATGCCTGGTTGTTCTTCAAAAGTAATTTCCTCTCAATCTTAAATAGACATGCCCCATTCAAAAAATACAGAACTAAGAACAGATATAGCCCCTGGTTCTCCTCAGACTTGACTGCCCTTGACCAGCACAAAAACATCCTGTGGCGTACTGCATTAGCATCAAATAGCCCCCGCGATATGCAACTTTTCAGGGAAGTTAGGAACCAATATACACAAGCAGTTAGGAAAGCAAAGGCTAACTTTTTCAAACAGAAATTTGCATCCTGTAGCACTAACTCCAAAAAGTTTTGGGACACTGTAAAGTCCATGGAAAATAAGAGCACTTCCTCCCAGCTGCCCACTGCACTGAGGCAAGGAAACACTATCACCACCGATAAATCTACAATAATCGAGAATTTCAACAAGCATTTTGCTACGGCTGGCCATGCTTTCCACCTGGCTACCACTACCCCGGCCACCAGCTCTGCACCCTCCGCTGCAACTTGCCCATGCCCCCCCCGCTTCTCCTTCACACAAATCCAGACAGCTGATGTTCTGAAAGAGCTGCTAAATCTGGACCCCTACAAATCATCTGGGCTAGACAATCTGGACCCTTTCTTTCTAAAACTAGCCGCCGAAATTGCCGCAACCCCTATTACTAGCCTGTTCAACCTCTCTTTCGTAACGTCTGAGATCCCCAGAGATTGGAAAGCTGCCGCGGTCATCCCCCTCTTCAAAGGGGGTGACACTCTAGATCCAAACTGTTACAGACCCATATCCATCCTGCCCTGCCTTTCAAAAGTTTTTGAAAGCCAAGTCAACAAACAGATCACCGACCATTTCGAATCCCACCGTACCTTCTCCGCTATGCAATCCGGTTTCCGAGCTGGTCATGGGTGCACTTCAGCCACGCTCAAGGTCCTAAACGATATTATAACCGCGATCGATAATAGACAGTACTGTGCAGCCGTTTTCATTGACCTGGCCAAGGCTTTCGACTCTGTCAACCACCGCATTCATATTGGCAGACTAAATAGCCTTGGTTTCTCAAATGACTGCCTCGCCTCGTTCACCAACTACTTCTCAGATAGAGTTCAATGTGTCAAATCGGAGGGCCTGTTGTCTGGACCTATGGCAGTCTCTATGGGGGTGCCACAGGGTTCAATTCTTGGGCCGACTCTTTTCTCTGTGTATATCAATGACGTCGCTCTTGCTGCTGGTGACTCTCAGATCCACCTCTACGCAGACGACACCATTTTGTATACATCTGGCCCTTCATTGGACACTGTGTTAACAAACCTCCAAACGAGCTTCAATGCCATACAACACTCCTTCAGTAGCCTCCAACTGCTCTTAAACACTAGTAAAACTAAATGCATGCTCTTCAACCGAACGCTGCTTGCACCCGCCCACCCGACTAGAATCACCACTCTCGACGGGTCTGACCTAGAGTATGTGGACAACTACAAATATCTAGGTGTCTGGTTAGACTGTAAACTCAACTTCCAGACTCACATAAAGAATCTCCAATCCAAAGTTAAATCTAGAATCGGCTTCCTATTTCGCAACAAAGCCTCCTTCACTCATGCTGCCAAACATGCCCTCGTAAAACTGACTATCCTACCGATCCTTGACTTCGGCGATGTCATTTACAAAATAGCCTCCAACACTCTACTCAGCAAATTGGATGTAGTCTATCACAGTGCCATCCGTTTTGTCTCCAAAGCCCCATATAATACCCACCACTGTGACCTGTACGCTCTTGTTGGCTGGTCCTCACTACATATTCGTCGCCAAACCCACTGGCTCCAGGCCATCTATAAATCACTGCTAGGCAAATCCCCGCCTTATCTTAGCTCATTGGTCACCATAGCAACACCCACCCGTAGTCTGCGCTCCAGCGGGTATATCTCACTGGTCATCCCCAAAGCCAACACCTCCTTTGGCCGCCATTCCTTCCAGTTCTCTGCTGCCAATGACTGGAACAAATTGCAAAAATCTCTGAAGCTGGAGACACTTATCTCCCTCACTAACTTTAAGCATCAGTTGTCAGAGCACCTTACCGATCACTGCACCTGTACACAGCCCATCTGAAATTAGCCCACCCAACTACCTCATCCCCATATTGTTATTTATTTTGCTCATTTGTACCCCAGTATCTCTATTTGCACATCATCTCTTGCACATCTATCATTCCAGTGTTAATACTAATTGTAATTATTTTGCACTATAGCCTATTTTATTGCCTTACCTCCATAACTTGCTAAATTTGCACACACTGTATATATATGTATTTCTGTTGTATTTTTGACTTTGTTTTGTTTTACCCCATATGTAACTCTGTGTTGTTGTTTTTATCGCACTGCTTTGCTTTATCTTGGCCAGGTCGCAGTTGTAAATGAGAACTTGTTCTCAACTGGTTTACCTGGTTAAATAAAGGTGAAATAAAATAAAAATAAATGTATTGATACACCATCTGTTATGATGAGTTTCTGGTATTGAGAAGTTCAAGATGAATATAGACTTTCTGTCTCCTCACCACTTATCTAGTAACTCTGTTCCCCACGATACTATGACATGACATCATTACACCATAAAAACATCATATCACCATTCCAATGTGTAATAACTTCACAATGCTCAAAGGGATATTCAATATCTGCTTTTTTTTTACCCATCTACCAATAGGTGTCCTTTGCGAGGCATTGGAAAACCTCCCTGGTCTTTGTGGTTTAACCTGTGTTTGAAATTCCCTTCCCCGACTGAGGGACCTTACAGATAATTGTATGTGTGGGGTACAGAGATGAGGTAGTCATTCAGAAATCATGTTAAACAGTATTACTGCACAAAGAGTGAGTCCATGCAACTTATGTGACTTGTTAAGCAAATGTTTACTCCTGAACTTATTTAGGCTTGCCATAACAAAGGGGTTGAATACTTGTTGACTGAAGACTTTTCAGCTTTTCATTTTTTATTAATTAGGAAAATGTTTAAAAACACAATTGCACTTTGACATTGTGGGGTATTGTGTGAAGGCCAGTGAAACAAAATCTCAATTTAATCCATTTTAAATTCCGGCTGTAACACAACAAAATGTGGAAAAAGTTAAGGAGTGTGAGTACAAAAAAATTTATGCACGCATGACTGTAAGTCGCTTTGGATAAAAGCGTCTGCTAAATGGCATATTATTATTATTATTATTATTATTTATAATTATTATATTATACTTTCTGAAGGCACTGTATGAATGAATCCAAGTAACTTACTGTCCAACTGCTGGAGTAAAAATACCTTTTAGAAGTAAGTCTCCTCTCTCTGTGCCCAGGAGGAGGAGGTGGAGGTGGACTCCCACACCATGGTGAAGTCTGGATCAGAGGGGGCTGGCACCATGAGAGCTGCCAGCACCATGAGCGACGGAGCTCAGACCATGATAGAGCACGGCAGCACCATGTTAGAGGCAGACCTGGGAACCATGGTCATCAACAGTGATGATGAGGAGGAGGACAACGATGAAGGCTCCATGAGGAGTGAGTAGAGCTTGTCAGGATTGTACCGTAGGCTATAACTAACATATTGTGATCATTTAGTTTATATACACCGCTCAAAAAAATAAAGGGAACACTTAAACAACACAATGTAACTCCAAGTCAATCACACTTCTGTGAAATCAAACTGTCCACTTAGGAAGCAACACTGATTGACAATACATTTCACATGCTGTTGTGCAAATGGAATAGACAACAGGTGGAAATTATAGGCAATTAGCAAGACACCCCCAATAAAGGAATGGTTCTGCAGGTGGTGACCACAGACCACTTCTCAGTTCCTATGCTTCCTGGCTGATGTTTTGGTCACTTTTGAATGCTGGCGGTGCTTTCACTCTAGTGGTAGCATGTCTACAACCCACACAAGTGGCTCAGGTAGTGCAGCTCATCCAGGATGGCACATCAATACGAGCTGTGGCAAGAAGGTTTGCTGTGTCTGTCAGCGTAGTGTCCAGAGCATGGAGGCGCTACCAGGAGACAGGCCAGTACATCAGGAGACGTGGAGGAGGCCGTAGGAGGGCAACAACCCAGCAGCAGGACTGCTACCTCCGCCTTTGTGCAAGGAGGAGGAGGAGGAGCACTGCCAGAGCCCTGCAAAATGACCTCCAGCAGGCCACAAATGTGCATGTGTCTGCTCAAACGGTCAGAAACAGACTCCATGAGGGTGGTATGAGGGCCCGACGTCCACAGGTGGGGGTTGTGCTTACAGCCCAACACCATGCAGGACGTTTGGCATTTGCCAGAGAACACCAAGATTGGCAAATTCGCCACTGCCGCCCAGTGCTCTTCACAGATGAAAGCAGGTTCACACTGAGCACATGTGACAGACGTGACAGAGTCTGGAGACGCCGTGGAGAACGTTCTGCTGCCTGCAACATCCTCCAGCATGACCGGTTTGGCGGTGGGTCAGTCATGGTGTGGGGTGGCATTTCTTTGGGGGGCCGCACAGCCCTCCATGTGCTCGCCAGAGGTAGCCTGACTGCCATTAGGTACCGAGATGAGATCCTCAGACCCCTTGTGAGACCATATGCTGGTGCGGTTGGCCCTGGGTTCCTCCTAATGGAAGACAATGCTAGACCTCATGTGGCTGGAGTGTGTCAGCAGTTCCTGCAAGAGGAAGGCATTGATGCTATGGACCGCCCGTTCCCCAGACCAGACCTCAATTGAGCACATCTGGGACATCATGTCTGGCTCCATCCACCAACGCCACGTTGCACCACAGACTGTCCAGGAGTTGGCGGATGCTTTAGTCCAGGTCTGGGAGGAGATCCCTCAGGAGACCATCCGCCACCTCATCAGGAGCATGCCCAGGCGTTGTAGGGAGGTCATACAGGCACGTGGAGGCCACACACACTACTGAGCCTCATTTTGACTTGTTTTAAGGACATTACATCAAAGTTGGATCAGCCTGTAGTGTGGTTTTCCACTTTAATTTTGAGGGTGACTCCAAATCCAGACCTCTTTTATTATAGGTCTGTAGCTGACATTAATATCTAGTTTTTGTGATCCATATTTCTATTTTATTTGACACATGATAATGCACGTGGACAGACTTAAACCGCAAACCTCAGGACCTGTGGATATAGATACTTTTGTACCTGTTTCCTCCAGCATCTTCACAAGGTCCTTTGCTGTTGTTCTGGGATTGATTTGCACTTTTCGCACCAAAGTACGTTCATCTCCAGTAGACAGAACGCGTCTCCTTCCTGAGCGGTATGATGGCTGCGTGGTCCCATGGTGTTTATACTTGCATACTATTGTTTGTACAGATGAACGTGGAACCTTCAGGTGTTTGGAAATTGCTCCAAAGGATGAACCAGACTTGTGGAGGTCTACAATTTTTTTTCTGAGGTCTTGGCTGATTTCTTTTGATTTTTCCCATGATGTCAAGCAAAGAGGCACTGAGTTTGAAGGTAGGCCTTGAAATATATCCACAGGTACACCCCAATTGACTCAAATGATGTCAATTAGCCTATCAGAAGTTTCTAAAGCAGGGGTGTCAAACATACGGCCCGCGGGCCGGATCAGGCCCGCAAACGGGTTTAATCCGGCCCTTTTTTGTAAAGTATAAAAATGCGCTGCAATTTTTCAATAAAATAAACTGCTGTTCCAATTGCGTCCACTGGATGGCGCAATAGCAATTGTGTTAAGCAAGCAAACTGTTTATACCGGGGCAGAGCAAGTAGGTCAAGCACGTGCAGCCAATGAGCTACTTTGTTTTGCCCGCAATATTTATTACGGCTTCTACTTTTAACATTATGTGCTTTGGCACCCTCATTGCCCCAATATGTCTCTGTCAAAAAAGAGAAAAGTGGACGCAGAGTGCAGAGTGTTCCAAGAAAAATGGTCATCCTATTTATTCACGGAATTGAATGGGAAAGCTGTATGTTTGGTGTGTTCAGAGCATGTTGCAGTGCTGAAAGACTATAACCTTCGTCGCCACTATGTGAGTCTTCATGCCGACAAATATGACAACTTTTAAGGACAGTGGAGATGAGAGAAGGTGAATGAACTGTTGGCGGGTCTGAAGAAACAGCAGTCTGTGTTTACTCACAGCCGAGACATCAGTGACGCTGCAGTGAAAGCTAGCTACCTCATTGCTAATGAAATCGCAGTGGCTTCAAAACCATTTAGTGAGGGTGAATTTGTAAAAACATGCATGATGAAGGCAGCGGAGATTGTGTGCCCTGAAAAGCGGCAGGCTTTTGCAAATATCAGCCTGACAAGAAACACAGTTGCAGACAGGATTTCCGATCTTTCAGTGGATTTGGAGAGCCAGTTGAAGCAAAAAGTAAAGTCATTTATTGCGTTTTCGGTTGCAATTGATGAAAGCACGAACATTACAGATGTTGCACAACTGGCCATTTTCATTCGCGGAGTTGATGACACATTGACCGTCACCGAGGAGTTCGTGGAGTTGGTGCCGATGACAGATACAACGACAGCAGCTGATATTTTTACCGCACTCGTCGGCGCGCTGGACAGGGTCGGAGTGGACTGGTCCCGCGCTGTCAGCCTGGCTGATCGGGAAAAAAGCATGCGTTGTGACAAAGTTCAGAGAGAAAGTGCAATCTGCAAATGGAGGACGTGATTTTTTGACTTTTCACTGTATTTTGCACCAGGAGGCTTTGTGTTGCAAGTCATTAAAGATGGATAACGTCATGAAGGTGGTCATCCAAACTGTTAATTTCATCCGATCCAGAAGCCTGAATCACCGTCAGTTTGACAGCCTTCTCAGAGAGAAAGACCACATCTATGGCCTGCCATACCACACTGAGGTAAGATGGTTAAGCCGAGGTGCTGTGCTGAGGCGTTTCTTTGATTTACGAGAAGAAATTGAACAGTTCATGGAAGAAAAGGGCAAACCAGTGTTAGAATTCCATTCCGCAGAATGGATGCAGGACCTTGCATTTATGGTGGATGTTACAGAGCACCTGAATAACTTGAACAAACAGCTGCAAGGGCGCAACAAAGTTGTCACGCAGTATTATGACAGCATACGTTCTTTCAAGTTGAAGCTGTCATTGTGGGAGACGCAACTTGCCGGTGGTGATGCAGCTCACTTCCCCTGTCTGAAAAATGTGTGCGCGACCCAACATGTGGCAGACATGAAGCGGTTCAAAGATAAAATAACGGGACTGTTACGGGAGTTTGAGCAACGCTTTCAGATTTATGTTTATGTTTTTATGTTGATGTGCTATAGTTTTTAATTGATTTTATTTGTATATTTAACCTATTCTTGACTCTGTGGTTCTTGCACTTGTTTGGGGAACAGGATTTCATTATTTGTATCTACATTTCTGCCTGAGAAATGACCCCCTGATATAGTTCTGTGATCTGTGAAACAGTTCTGTTAATCACTGAGGCATTGTGTGTTTGTGTGTTCTTTTTCTTTAGAATTTTCAAATAAACTTGAGGTGTTTTATGATTAATAGTGATGTTGTGCTTGTACTATTTTGGACACACTGTCCTCAGGCTCCAGCTTTATGTTGTATGTTGATCGTATTAAAACAAAGAAAACAATCTGAAGTTGTTGTTTTTAAGTTATATATACCATGATTTTTCCGGTCCGGCCCACTTGGGAATAGATTTTCCTCCATGTGGCCCCTGAGCTAAAATGAGTTTGACACCCCTGTTCTAAAGCCATAAAATCATTTTCTGGAATTTTCCAAGCTGTTTAAAGGCACAATCAACTTAGTGTATGTAAACTTCTGACCCACTGGAATTGTGATACAGTGAATTATGAGTGAAATAATCTGTCTGTTAACAATTGTTGGAAAAATTACTTGTGTCATGCACAAAGTAGATGTCCTAACCGACTTGCCAAAACTATAGTTTAACAAGAAATGTGTGGAGTGGTTGAAAAACTAGTTTTAATGACTCCAACCTAAGTGTATGTAAACTTCCGACTTCAACTGTAATGACACTCCAAATTGAGCTCAGGTGCATCCACATTTCCCCAGTTGCATGTCAGAGCAGAAACTGTACCATGAAGTCCAAGGAACTGTCCGTATATCGCCGAGATAGAATTGTGTTGAAAGTTTCCAAGAGCACAGTGGTCTCAATCACTGGGAAATTGACAAAATATAGAACTACCCAGACTCTGGCTAGAGCTGGCCGTCCGACCAAACGGAGCAAGTGGCCTGCCAGAAGGACAACCGTCTCTACAGCACTTCACCAATCTGGCCTTTATTGGAGAGTGGCCAGGCCACTCCTGAGGAAAAGTCACATGGCTACATGCCTGGAGTTTGCAAAAAGTCACATGAAAGACCGAGCATAAGGCAAAAGATTCTGTGGTCTGATGAGACAAAAATTGAACTCTTTGGCCTGAATGCAAAGTGCTATGTCTGGAGAAAACCAGGCACAGCTTATCACCCGTCTAACACCATCCCTACCATGAAGCATGGTGGTGGCTGCATCATGCTATGGGGATGCTTTTCAGCAGCAGGGACTGGCAGACTGGTAAGGATAGAGGGAACAATGAATGGAGCCAAATACAGGCAAGTCCTTGATGAGAACCTTCTGGGGCGAAGATTTACGTTCCAACAGGACAGTGACCCTAAGCATACAGCCAAAGCAACGCTCGAATGGCTTCAGAACGAGGATGTGAAAGTCCTTGAGTGGCCCAGCCAAAACCCAGACTTGAATCCCATTGAATCTGTGGAAAGACTTGAAGATTGCTGTTCAGACATACCCAAGACAACTCAAAGCTGTAATCGCCACCAAAAGTGCTTCTACAAAAATTTATAAAGACATCTTTGACTTTTGTCATTATGGGGTATTGTGTGTAGATGGGTGAGAAAAACATCTATTGAATCCATTTTGAATTCAGGCTGAAACAACAAAATGTGGAATAAGTCAAGGGGTATGAATACTTTCTCAAGGTTTATATAGAAAAGTAATTGTTTCCTCTCTCCCCAGGACACCCCACCCCCCAGCAGGCCCTGAGACCCTCCTTCATGGACTACTTTGACAAGCAGGACTCTAATAAGGTCCAACAGGAGAGCTATAACCATAACCAGCAGCAGGATCCAGGCTATCACGTCAGCCAGGCTAAGAACGTCTTCCCTGACAACTGGAAGGTTCCTCAGGACGGAGACTATGACTTTGTGAGTTACACCCCATCACCCAGCCATAGAACTACATCTAGAACCATCCATAGAACTACATCTAGAACCATCCATAGAACTACATCTAGAACCATCCATAGAACTACATCTAGAACATCCATAGAACTACATCTAGAACATCCATAGAACTACATCTAGAACCATCCATAGAACTATATCTAGAACCATCCATAGAACTATATCTAGAACCATCCATAGAACTATATCTAGAACCATCCATAGAACTATATCTAGAACCATCCATAGAACTACATCTAGAACCATCCATAGAACTACATCTAGAACCATCCATAGAACTACATCTAGAACCATCCATAGAACTACATCTAGAACCATCCATAGAACTATATCTAGAACCATCCATAGAACTATATCTAGAACCATCCATAGAACTATATCTAGAACCATCCATAGAACTATATCTAGAACCATCCATAGAACTATATCTAGAACCATCCATAGAACTATATCTAGAACCATCCATAGAACTATATCTAGAACCATCCATAGAACTACATCTAGAACCATCCATAGAACTACATCTAGAACCATCCATAGAACTATATCTAGAACCATCCATAGAACTACATCTAGAACCATCCATAGAACTACATCTAGAACCGTCCATAGAACTACATCTAGAACTGTCCATAGAACTACATCTAGAACCATCCATAGAACTACATCTAGAACCATCCATAGAACTATATCTAGAACCATCCATATAACTACATCTAGAACCGTCCATAGAACTACATCTAGAACCGTCCATAGAACTACATCTAGAACCGTCCATAGAACTACATCTAGAACCGTCCATAGAACTACATCTGGAACCGTCCATAGAACTACATCTGGAACCATCCATAGAACTATATCTAGAACCATCCATAGAACTACACTACAAATCAAATGTTTTAGAACACCTACTCAAGGGTTTTTCTTTATTTTTACTATTTTTACATTGTAGAATAATAGTGAAGACATCTAAACTATGAAATAACACATATGGAATCATGTAGTAACCAAAAAAGTGTTAAACTAATCAAAATATGTTATATTTTAGATTCTTCAAAGTAGCCATCCTTTGCCTTGATGACAGCTTTGCACACTCTTGGCATTCTCTCAACCAGCTTCACCTGGAATGCTTTTCCAACAGTCTTGAAGGAGTTCCCACATATGCTGAGCACTTGTTGGCTGCTTTTCCTTCACTCTGCCGTCGACTCATCCCAAACCATCTCATTTGGGTTGAGGTCGGGTGATTGCGGAGGCCAGGTCATCTGATGTAGCACTCCATCACTCTCCTTCTTGGTAAAATAACCCTTACACAAGCCTGGAGGTGTGTTGGGTGATTGTCCTGTTGAAAAACAAATGATATTCCCACTAAGCCCAAACCAGATGGGATGGCGTATCGCTGCAGAATGCTGTGGTAGCCATGCTGGTTAAGAGTGCCTTGAATTCTAAATAAATCATTGACAGTGTCACCAGCATAGCACCATAACACCTCCTCCTCCATGCTTCACGGTGGGAACCACACATGCAGAGATCTTCCGTTCACCTACTCTGCGTCTCACAAAGACACGGCGGTTGGAACCAAAAATCTCAAATTAGGACTCAGTACAGAGTTCCACCGGTCTAATGTCCATTGCTCGTGTTTCTTGGCCCAAGCAAGCCTCTTCTTCTTATTGGTGTCCTTTAGTAGTGGTTTCTTTGCAGCAATTCGACCATGAAGGCCTGATTCACACAGTCTCCTCTGAACAGTTGATGTTGAGATGCGTCTGTTAATTGAACTCTGTGAGGCATTTATTTGGGCTGCAATCTGAGGCTGGTAACTCTAATGAACTTATCCTCTGCAGCAGAGGTAACTCTGGGTCTTCCTTTCCTGTGGCGGTCCTCATGAGAGGTAGTTTCATCATAGCGCTTGATGGTTTTTGTGATTTTCCGTATTGACTGACCTTCATATCTTAAAGTAATTACTGTCGTTTCTATTTGAGCTGTTCATTCCATAATATGGTCTTGGTCTTTTACCAAATAGGGCTACCTTCTGTTCCCCCCCCCCCCCCTACCTTGTCACAATACAGCTGATTGGCTCAAACACATAAATAAGGAAAAAAAATCCACAAATTTACTTTTAACAAGGCACACCTGTTAATTGAAATTCATTCCAGGTGACTACCTCATGAAGCTGGTTGAGAGAATGTCAAGAGAGTGCAAAGCTGTCATAAAGGCAAAGGATGGCTACTTTGAAGAATCTAAAATATATTTTGATTTGTTTAACACTTTTTTTGGTTACTACATGATTCCATATGTGTTATTTCATAGTTTTGATGTCTTCACTATTATTCTACAATGTAAAAAATAGTAAAAATAAAGAAAAACCCTTGAATGAGTAGGTGTGTCCAAACTTTTGACTGGTACTGAACATATGGAACCGTCCATAGAACTACATCTAGAATCACAATAGTATTTTAATTCAATGACCAATAGTACTGGAATAGAATCTCTGGGATCCATTGTCATGAAATAGTCATGTGACTGCATCTCTGGGATCAATAGTCATGTGACTGCATCTCTGGGATCAATAGTCATGTGACTGCATCTCTGGGATCAATAGTCATGTGACTGCATCTCTGGGATCAATAGTCATGTGACAGCATCTCTGTGATCAATAGTCATGTGACAGCATCTCTGTGATCAATAGTCATGTGACTGCATCTCTGGGATCAATAGTCATGTGACAGCATCTCTGGGATCAATAGTCATGTGACTGCATCTCTGGGATCAATAGTCATGTGACAGCATCTCTGGGATCAATAGTCATGTGACAGCATCTCTGGGATCAATAGTCATGTGACAGCATCTCTGGGATCAATAGTCATGTGACTGCATCTCTGGGATCAATAGTCATGTGACTGCATCTCTGGTTCTAAAGTTGCCTCTCTCCCTCTGTGTGTGTGTGTGTGTGTGTGTGTGTGTGTGTGTGTGTGTGTGTGTGTGTGTGTGTGTGTGTTCTCTGTCTAAGCAGCTGAAGAACCTTGACTTTGAGGAGTTGCAGCAGCGTCTGACGGCTCTGGACCCCATGATGGAGCGAGAGATCGAGGAGCTCCGACAGCGTTACACCGCCAAGAGACAACCCATCCTCGACGCAATGGACGCAAAGAAACGCAGACAGCAGAACTTCTGAAGAGCCTGACCTGAGGAAGACATTCTGACCTGGGCCCGTTTTCAGACAGCGTCTCAGATTCAGGAGTGCTGATCTAGGCTAAGGTTGTTCACTTACCATGTAATCTTATTGCTTAAAAATACTATTAAATCGATGTTTTATTGTCACAAGGCAAAGCTGATACTAGATCAGCACTCTGGCAGCAGAACTGCTGAGGACCTTAGAGAAGGCATTCTGACCTGGCCAAGGGAGAGGAGAGACCTGGCCAAGGGAGAGGAGAGACCTGACCAAGGGAGAGGAGAGACCTGACCAAGGGAGAGGAGAGACCTGACCAAGGGAGAGGAGAGACCTGACCAAGGGAGAGGAGAGACCTGACCAAGGGAGAGGAGAGACCTGACCAAGGGAGAGGAGAGACCTGACCAAGGGAGAGGAGAGACCTGACCAAGGGAGAGGAGAGACCTGACCAAGGGAGAGGAGAGACCTGACCAAGGGAGAGGAGAGACCTGGCCAAGGGAGAGGAGAGACCTGACCAAGGGAGAGGAGAGACCTGACCAAGGGAGAGGAGAGACCTGACCAAGGGAGAGGAGAGACCTGGCCAAGGGAGAGGAGAGACCTGGCCAAGGGAGAGGAGAGACCTGACCAAGGGAGAGGAGAGACCTGACCAAGGGAGAGGAGAGACCTGACCAAGGGAGAGGAGAGACCTGACCCCTGTCTGGAATTAAATTCACCCTGTGCTCCAAAATGTCCTCCCATTTTGTCTCATCCCAACCCCAGTAGTCAGTGTGACTCCAGTCCACCCCATCTTCCCATGGCTCAGGACTGTTAACTATGAACCTGGAGGTAGCCTTACGTCCCAAAGTATAATTTCTAACATTTTCCTAAAGATGTTTTCCCCCTTTTAAAGCGTCCTCTGACTGATCAGTACTGGCTGGGGTTCTCCTAGCTCTGCTACTATGTTATTTGGCTCTTGGGAAATTACCAGCGGATATGGAAACAAATATTAAAAGGAGCTTCTTCCTGCGTTGTAATTTCAGAGAATGTCCAGAATATATCTTCCGTAATAGTGGAATGATAGTGTTCTACAATATTATTTATCAAAAAAAGTATTTTGGACCAATACAAATTCGCATTCTAAAATGTAGACCGGCTTCTGTTATCAAGATGGGGAAACTGCACCCTCCCTCTCTTCCATCGGCGTCACTAAGAGGCGTGGCTCTTCCATCGGCGTCACTAAGAGGCGTGGCTCTTCCATCGGCGTCACTAAGAGGCGTGGCTCTTCCATCGGCGTCACTTAGAGGCGTGGTCATCTCCTCCTCGAGCAACAACAAACAATGGCAGACTGGGTAAAGCGGCCAATGTACAACTTGCTCTTTCCTACAATTCTACATTCTTCGCTCAATTCCGGTTTATGTGAGAAAACATATTGTAGGAAATCATTGTACCATCTATATCGATGTGAATATATATATATTTTTAATAGCAAAAAAATCTAGTTTTTACAGCTAGTTGGTGGACGAAACAGAAAGTAAAATATTCTCACCAGCATGTTCCAGGGAAATAGTCATTAAGGTTTCGAGGCTGACGTTTGGCAACTCGAACCTTCAGCTCCCTCCACAGATTTTCTATGGGATTAAGGTCTGGAGACTGGCTAGGCCACTCCAGGACCTTAATGTGCTTCTTCTTGAGCCACTCCTTTGTTGCCTTGGCCGTGTGTTTTGGGTCATTGTCATGCTGGAATACCCACCCACGACCCATTTTCAATGCCCTGGCTGAGGGAAGGAGGTTCTCACCCAAGGTTTGATGGTACATGGCCCCGTCCATCGTCCCTTTGATGCGGTGAAGTTGTCCTGTCCCCTTAGCAGAAAAACACCCCCAAAGCATAATGTTTCCACCTCCATGTTTGACGGTGGGGATGGTGTTCTTGGGGTCATAGGCAGCATTCCTCCTCCTCCAAACACGGCGAGTTGAGTTGATGCCAAAGAGCTCGATTTTGGTCTCATCTGACCACAACACTTTCACCCAGTTCTCCTCCTCTTCTTGGTGACTATGGTCCCAGCTGCCTTGAGATCATTGACAAGATCCTCCCGTGTAGTTCTGGGCTGATTCCTCACCGTTCTCATGATCATTGCAACTCCACGAGGTGAGATCTTGCATGGAGCCCCAGGTCGAGGGAGATTGACAGTTATTTTGTGTTTCTTCCATTTGCGAATAATCGCTTATAAACTGTTGTCACTTTCTCACCAAGCTGCTTGGCGATGGTCTTGTAGCCCATTCCAGCCTTGTGTAGGTCTACAATCTTGTCCCTGACATCCTTGGAGAGCCCTTTGCTCTTGGCCATGGTGGAGAGTTTGGAATCTGATTGATTGATTGCTTCTGTGGACAGGTGTCTTTTATACAGGTAACAAGCTGAGATTAGGAGCACTCCCTTTAAGAGTGTGCTCCTAATCTCAGCTCGTTACCTCTATAAAAGACTCCTGGGAGCCAGAAATCTTTCTGATTGAGAGGGGGTCAAATACTTATTTCCCTCATTAAAATGCAAATCAATTTATAACATTTCTGACATGCGATTTTCTGGATTTTTTTGTTACTCTGTCTCTCACTGTTCAAATAAACCTACCATTAAAATTATAGACTGATCATTTCTTTGTCAGTGGGCAAACGTACAAAATCAGCAGGGGATCAAATACTTTTTTCCCTCACTGTATGTGTATATATATATATACACACACATTATATATATGTGTGTGTGTGTGTGTATATGTATGTATGTATATATATATATATATATATATATATATATATATATATATATATATATGCATGCATGCATATACAGTGGGGAAAAAAAGTATTTAGTCAGCCACCAATTGTGCAAGTTCTCCCACTTAAAAAGATGAGAGAGGCCTGTAATTTTCATCATAGGTACACGTCAACTATGACAGACAAATTGAGGAAAAAAAATCCAGAAAATCACATTGTAGGATTTTTAATGAATTTATTTGCAAATGATGGTGGAAAATAAGTATTTGGTCACCTACAAACAAGCAAGATTTCTGGCTCTCACAGACCTGTAACTTCTTCTTTAAGAGGCTCCTCTGTCCTCCACTTGTTACCTGTATTAATGGCACCTGTTTGAACTTGTTATCAGTATAAAAGACACCTGTCCACAACCTCAAACAGTCACACTCCAAACTCCACTATGGCCAAGACCAAAGAGCTGTCAAAGGACATCAGAAACAAAATTGTAGACCTGCACCAGGCTGGGAAGACTGAATCTGCAATAGGTAAGCAGCTTGGTTTGAAGAAATCAACTGTGGGAGAAATTATTAGGAAATGGAAGACATACAAGACCACTGATAATCTCCCTCGATCTGGGGCTTCACGCAAGATCTCACCCTGTGGGGTCAAAATGATCACAAGAACGGTGAGCAAAAATCCCAGAACCACACGGGGGGACCTAGTGAATGACCTGCAGAGAGCTGGGACCAAAGTAACAAAGCCTACCATCAGTAACACACTACGCCACCAGGGACTCAAATCCTGCAGTGCAAGACGTGTCCCCCTGCTTAAGCCAGTACATGTCCAGGCCCGTCTGAAGTTTGCTAGAGTGCATTTGGATGATCCAGAAGAGGATTGGGAGAATGTCATATGGTCAGATGAAACCAAAATATAACTTGTCGTGTTTGGAGGACAAAGAATGCTGAGTTGCATCCAAAGAACACCATACCTACTGTGAAGCATGGGGGTGGAAACATCATGCTTTGGGGCAGTTTTTCTGCAAAGGGACCAGGACGACTGATCCGTGTAAAGGAAAGAATGAATGGGGCCATGTATCGTGTGATTTTGAGTGAAAACCTCCTTCCATCAGCAAGGACATTGAAGATGAAACGTGGCTGGGTCTTTCAGCATGACAATGATCCCAAACACACCGCCCGGGCAACGAAGTAGTGGCTTCGTAAGAAGCATTTCAAGGTCCTGGAGTGGCCTAGCCAGTCTCCAGATCTCAACCCCATAGAAAATCTTTGGAGGGAGTTGAAAGTCCGTGTTGCCCAGCGACAGCCCCAAAACATCACTGCTCTAGAGGAGATCTGCATGGAGGAATGGGCCAAAATACCAGCAACAGTGTGTGAAAACCTTGTGAAGAGTTACAGAAAACGTTTGACCTGTGTCATTGCCAACAAAGGGTATATAACAAAGTATTGAGAAACTTTTGTTATTGACCAAATACTTATTTTCCACCATAATTTGCAAATAAATTCATTAAAAATCCTACATTGTGATTTTCTGGATTTATTTTCCTCATTTTGTCTGTTATAGTTGATGTGTACCTATGATGAAAATTACAGGCCTCTCTCATCTTTTTAAGTGGGAGAACTTGCACAATTGGTGGCTGACTAAATACTTTTTTTCCCCACTGTATATATATATATGCATGCATGCATGCATATATATATGTATGTATGCATGCATGCATGCATGCATATATATATATATGCATGCATGCATGTATGTATATATATATGCTATACTATACAGAATGTATGACTGTACAAAACATTAGGAACACTCTTAACTTCTTATGTAATGTTTGTTTAATTTCATATGTTGTAACTGTTTTCAAAGATGGCAGGAATAAAGCTTATCACCTCAATAACTACAATTGATCTTATCTTGACTTCTATATTTCCAATCTTTGATTTTCACTGTACCCTGGTAACTTTCTGTATGAATCCTTCAAGCAGTTAGATTTATAATAATAATCATAATATGCCATTTAGCAGACGCTTTTATCCAAAGCGACTTAGTCATGCGTGCATATTTTTTAAATATTTTTTTTGTGTATGGGTGGTCCCAGGGATCGAACCCACTACCCTGGCGTTACAAGCGCCGTACTCTACCAGCTGAGCTACAGAGGACCGCCGTGCTCTACCAGCTGAGCTACAGAGGACCGCCGTGCTCTACCAGCTGAGCTACAGAGGACCGCCGTGCTCTACCAGCTGAGCTACAGAGGACCGCCGTGCTCTACCAGCTGAGCTACAGAGGACCGCCGTGCTCTACCAGCTGAGCTACAGAGGACCACAGGATCTGGGGACCACAGAGCCAGAGGACCACAGAGCTACAGAGGACCACAGAGCTACAGAGGACCACAGAGCCAGAGGACCACAGAGCTACAGAGGTTTTATAGATTTGAAACCTTCCATTGCTCAGCTTTGCAATGATCACGTTTTAAAATATCTGATCCAACTTCCATGGAAGTAGCCTACAATAGGCTGTCATAAATGAAGAAGGACATGAACCACCAAGAGGGACTTGTCTGGCTGTCTCAAGACCGACGTTGTTACCGTAACTACTCTAATGCGGACTCAGGGGTGGGGAATGGCCTCACCAATAGAGAGAAATAATCAGGGCCGCAACTTTCACATTCTGAAATTGCATTTTTGTCCCCCCCCCCAGTTTTATAATTGGAATGTGTTACAAACAGAGGCACTGTGTGCTTTAGGACCATGCGGACACCTCCGAGCGGTCGGGTAGGCTGTTTTTCAGTGTTTATCCGACTTGATTTAGGACCGCGCGGACACCACAGAGCGGGCTGACAGGCTGTGTGAAGGCAAAGCTTCTGTAAAGGCTGGCTGGACCAGTACGGGAGAGTTGAGCATAGTTCAGTGCGTACGTGTTGCGCTCCTTCACCAAGTTGTAAAAGGAAGCAGAACAGAAACTGGCTACTCTTTAGTTGACTGATGTAGCGGGCAAGGTAACTGCTGTATAACTTAACAGAAAAAATACGGTTCATCCGTCTATTGGGGGTTCATCAGTCTGTGGAGGTTCATTGGTCTGTCGGGGGTTCATTGGTCTGTCGGGGGTTCATTGGTCTGTCGGGGGTTCATTGGTCTGTCGGGGGTTCATTGGTCTGTCAGGGGTTCATTGGTCTGTCGGGGGTTCATCGGTCTGTCGGGGGTTCATCCGTCTATTGGGGGTTCATCCGTCTATTGGGGGTTCATCCGTCTATTGGGGGTTCATCGGTCTGTCGGGGGTTCATCGGTCTATTGGGGGTTCATCCGTCTGTCGGGGGTTCATCGGTCTGTCGGGGGTTCATCGGTCTGTCGGGGGTTCATCGGTCTGTCGGGGGTTCATCGGTCTGTCGGGGGTTCATCGGTCTGTCGGGGGTTCATCGGTCTGTCGGGGGTTCATCGGTCTGTCGGGGGTTCATCGGTCTGTCGGGGGTTCATCGGTCTGTGGGGGTTCATCGGTCTATGGGGGTTCATCGGTCTATGGGGGTTCATCGGTCTATGGGGGTTCATCGGTCTGTCGGGGGTTCATCGGTCTGTCGGGGGTTCATCGGTCTGTCGGGGGTTCATCGGTCTGTCGGGGGTTCATCGGTCTGTCGGGGGTTCATCGGTCTGTCGGGGGTTCATCGGTCTGTCGGGGGTTCATCGGTCTATTGGGGGTTCATCGGTCTGTCGGGGGTTCATCGGTCTGTCGGGGGTTCATTGGTCTGTAGCTGCTTTTTATTGGGTGTGTTTTATGGTAAAGGGGAGGAGTTTGGTACCATGGACAGCGATATTCTCAATGTCCACCCCACTAATGTTTCAAGATTGTCTCTTACAGAAAACTGCACATTTTCAGTAATTTGGTTTTGACCTGATTTAAAAACAACATGCTAAAAGTCACATCGTCATCACTGATTGTTACTTGATATAGTAGTTTTCATCTCAAATATAGTAATGATACCATATCCCAGTGTCCAATCCATAGTAATGATATCATATCCCAGTGTCCAATCCATAGTAATGATATCATATCCCAGTGTCCAATCCATAGTAATGATATCATATCCCAGTGTCCAATCCATAGTAATGATATCATATCCCAGTGTCCAATCCATAGTAATGATATCATATCCCAGTGTCCAATCCATAGTAATGATATCATATCCCAGTGTCCATTCCATAGTAATGATATCATATCCCAGTGTCCATTCCATAGTAATGATATCATATCCCAGTGTCCAATCCATAGTAATGATACCATATCCCAGTGTCCAATCCATAGTAATGATATCATATCCCAGTGTCCAATCCATAGTAATGATACCATATCCCAGTGTCCAATCCATAGTAATGATACCATATCCCAGTGTCCAATCCATAGTAATGATATCATATCCCAGTGTCCAATCCATAGTAATTGTGCACCGTGTGGCGCAGTGGTCTAAGGCACTGCATCACAGTGCTAATTGTGCCACTAGAGATCCTGGTTCGAATCCAGGCTCTGTCGTAACCGGCCGCGACCGGGAGACCCATGGGGCGGCGCACAATTGGCCCAGCGTCGTCCAGGGTAGGGGAGGGAATGGCCGGCAGGGATGTAGCTCAGTTGGTAGAGCATGGCGTTTGCAACACCAGGGTTGTGGGTTTGAAGGGACGGATTCCCATGGGGGGCCAGTATGAAAAATGATAAAAAATAATGTATGCACTCACTAATTGTAAGTCGCTCTGGATAAGAGCGTCTGCTAAATGACTAAAATGTAAAATAATAATGATACCATATCCCAGTGTCCAATCCATAGTAATGATACCGGGGTCCAATCCATACACTTGCACATGGACACTCATAGAAGTCATCCTGCACTAGTGGTTTGGATTTCTCTTGTACTTTTCCACCAGCCAAAGCAATTGACCTTGTATAGAGGGAAATGGCCTCCTCCACAACTAGCTTGTAGCACCACCAGCGGGATGCCAGCCGCAGCAGATACGTGGCCCCAGCAGTGTTTGTCGAGTCAAAGGTTCTCCTGGACAGCGGTTCACTTCACTTTGCCCCAAGCTCCCTTCTGTGACTGTAGTCTACTATTGACACGATGGCCGCTGTTCAGAGACTCTTTCCTTATACTCCTAAAGCCCCCGTAAGGACGGGAATTTACAGGTAGGCCTCACCTATATTTTACTGATCATATGTCAATGTGTTTTTCATTGCATTTGTGTTGTAGATTTGTGTTAAATCTTTAGAAAGCAACTTAGCAATGTAGATACGCCTTGCACTTTGGACTGCAATAGAAAGTAGCTCTAAGACAATTCAAACACCTTTTATGCGTTTCACAAACTCATGAATAAGTAGATAAACACCTGATATGACTATATAAAGTGGCCACCTCTCAGAGCCTGGTTCCTCTCCACCCGGTACAGCCAGAAGGGGACTGGCCACCTCTCAGAGCCTGGTTCCTCTCCACCCGGTACAGCCAGAAGAGGACTGGCCACCCCTCAGAGCCTGGTTCCTGCCTTTCTAGGGAGTTATTCCTAGCCACGTGCTTCTACATCTGCATTGCTTGGTCTTTAGGCTGGGTTTCTGTGTAAATCTGCTGATGTAAAAAGGGCTTTATAAATACAATTTGATTGATTGATTGATTGAAAGAGGGGTTAAAAACAATGTTTTTTTTAAACCTTAATTTTAGCAGGGAGTCCCATTGAGACCAAGGTTTTTTGCAAGGGAGTCCTGCATTTCACAATTACACAACACATTACATAATCATGACAGCATGAGAGAATAAGAAAATACACCAAGAAAATACAAAAAAGTGGTTTCCTAAAAGCTCATTAAAAGTTGTTCATTAAAAGTTGCCAACTGTGGTATGTGTGGGGTGTTACTGTAAGGTAGCCAATCAGGAGCCAGTAAAGGAGGAGGGGGAGGAGTTTGGTACCATGTACAGAGATCAGGCTCAACGTCCACCACACTAACTAATGTTTAATGTTGTCTGTCACAGAAACTATGCAGTGCAGTCATAATACTTCAAAGGAAATACAATCAAATGTTCAAAGTGTTATTGTGTTGACCTAATGAAAAACAATAGGCTAAAAGAGAAGTCAGGTTTTACTTGAACATAACATGGTCAACGTGATGGCTAGAAGGAACACTTCATTTCAAATCCGGTTATTTAAGGCTACTTGATTACCAGTCTCCATACGCTGGCACATGGACATTCATGGAAGTCATGGTGTCCTCTTTATACACACCTTTCTCTAGGAGGAGAAACTCACATCTTCTAGTACCAATATGTAGCACCACCTGGGTGATCCCAGCCACGGCCGACACTTGGCACCAGAATGCTCCACCTGGGTGATCCCAGCCACGGCCGACACTTGGCACCAGAATGCTCCACCTGGGTGATCCCAGCCACTGCCGACACTTGGCACCAGAATGCTCCACCTGGGTGATCCCAGCCACGGCCGACACTTGGCACCAGAATGCTCCACCTGGGTGATCCAAGCCACGGCCGACACTTGGCACCAGAATGCTCCACCTGGGTGATCCCAGCCACGGCCGACACTTGGCACCAGAATGCTCCACCTGGGTGATCCCAGCCACGGCCGACACTTGGCACCAGAATGCTCCACCTGGGTGATCCCAGCCACGGCCGACACTTGGCACCAGAATGCTCCACCTGGGTGATCCCAGCCACGGCCGACACTTGGCACCAGAATGCTCCACCTGGGTGATCCCAGCCACTGCCGACACTTGGCACCAGAATGCTCCACCTGGGTGATCCCAGCCACGGCCGACACTTGGCACCAGAATGCTCCACCTGGGTGATCCCAGCCACGGCCGACACTTGGCACCAGAATGCTCCACCTGGGTGATCCCAGCCACGGCCGACACTTGGCACCAGAATGCTCCACCTGGGTGATCCCAGCCACGGCCGACACTTGGCACCAGAATGCTCCACCTGGGTGATCCCAGCCACTGCCGACACTTGGCACCAGAATGCTCCACCTGGGTGATCCCAGCCACGGCCGACACTTGGCACCAGAATGCTCCACCTGGGTGATCCCAGCCACGGCCGACACTTGGCACCAGAATGCTCCACCTGGGTGATCCCAGCCACGGCCGACACTTGGCACCAGAATGCTTTTATAGGAGGTTGGCAGAACGTACCCAATACACATCTACTCGCCCTATCGGCATAACAATGGTGGAGATTAAAATACGTGACACAACCCAGCCTCCAGACGTTCTATCCAGGACGGCACCATAACAGCAGGGGCCCGCCAAATGGCTCGCTCTGCTCTGAAGGGACAGAATCCAGACCATCATATGGAATCAGGACAACATTTTTACATAAGGATCTAGGCTGGGAGGCAACAACTATACTGATGATGCTATGATCATTGTGTGCTGTAGAAATGTTGAATGATATTGTGTATTCTCCTCGTTGTGAATCACTTCTCTGTGTATCATTATGTAGGGAACATTATGCCCTGAACAATGACCCACCTTTCCCGCTTGAACAACAGGATTTATGCATCAAAAATGGAACAATATTAAATTCCATAAGGAAAGGGAATCTCCTCCCTGGGGCTGGGAAGCCTGCTGCTAAGAGACCACGGAACGTTTCAGCCAATCAGGCAAGGAGTCTAATGCACCTAGCCCCGCCCGCACTGTCAATCAATCAATTTTATTTTATATAGCCCTTCTTACATCAGCTAATATCTCGAAGTGCTGTACAGAAACCCAGCCTAAAACCCCAAACAGCTAGTAATGCAGGTGTAGAAGCACGGTGGCTAGGAAAAACTCCCTAGAAAGGCGAAAACCTAGGAAGAAACCTAGAGAGGAACCAGGCTATGAGGGGTGGCCAGTCCTCTTCTGGCTGTGCCGGGTGGAGATTATAACAGAACCATGCCAAGATGTTCAAAAATGTTTGGCGTAAGTGACAAGCATGGTCAAATAATAATCAGGAATAAATCTCAGTTGGCTTTTCATAGCCGATCATTAAGAGTTGAAAACAGCAGGTCTGGGACAGGTAGGGGTTCCATAACCGCAGGCAGAACAGTTGAAACTGGAATAGCAGCAAGGCCAGGCGGACTGGGGACAGCAAGGAGTCACCACGGCCGGTAGTCCCGACGTATGGTCCTAGGGCTCAGGTCTCTCAGTTGGCTTTTCATAGCCGATCATTAAAGAGTTGAAAACAGCAGGTCTGGGACAGGTAGGGGTTTCGTAGCCGCAGGCAGAACAGTTGAAACTGGAATAGCAGCAAGGCCAGGCGGACTGGGGACAGCAAGGTGTCATCATGCCCGGTAGTCCTGACGTATGGTCCTAGGGCTCAGGTTCTCAGAGAGAAAGAGAGAACGAGAGAATTAGAGAGAGCATACTTAAATTCACACAGGACACTGGATAAGACAGGAGAAGTACTCCAGGTATAACCAACTAACCCCAGCCCCCCGACACATAAACTACTGCAGCATAAATACTGGAGGCTGAGACAGGAGCGGTCCGGAGACACTGTGGCCCCATCCGAAGAAACCCCCGGACAGGGCCAAACAGGAAGGATATAACCCCACCCACTCCGCCAAAGCACAGCCCCCACACCACTAGAGGGATATCCCCAACCACCAACTTACAATCCTGAGACAAGGCCGAGTATAGCCCACAGAGGTCTCCACCACAGCACAAACCAAGGGGGGGGCGCCAACCCAGACAGGAAGATCACGTCAGTAACTCAACCCACTCAAGTGACGCACCCCTCCCAGGGACGGCATGAAAGAGCACCAGCAAGCCAGTGACTCAGCCCCTGCAACAGGGTTAGAGGCAGAGAACCCCAGTGGAGAGGGGAACCGGCCCGGCAGAGACAGCAAGGGCTGTTCGTTGCTCCAGCCTTTCCGTTCACCTTCACACTCCTGGGCCAGACTACACTCAATCATATGACCTACTGAAGAGATAAGTCTTCAGTAAAGACTTAAAGGTTGAGACCGAGTCTGCGTCTCTCACATGGGTAGGCAGACTGTTCCATAAAAATGGAGATCTATAGGAGAAAGCCCTGCCTCCCGCTGTTTGCTTAGAAATTCTAGGGACAATTAGGAGGCCTGCGTCTTGTGACCGTAGCGTACGTATTGGTATGTACGGCAGGACCAACTCGGAAAGATAGGTAGGAGCAAGCCCATGTAACGCTTTATAGGTTAACAGTAAAACCTTGAAATCAGCCCTTGCCTTAACAGGAAGCCAGTGTAGGGAAGCTAGCACTGGAGTAATATGATCAAATTTCTTGGTTCTAGTCAGGATTCTAGCAGCCGTATTTAGCACTAACTGAAGTTTATTTAGTGCTTTATCCGGGTAGCCGGAAAATAGAGCATTGCAGTAGTCTAACCTAGAAGTAACAAATGCATGGATTAATTTTTCTGCATCATTTTTGGACAGAAAATTTCTGATTTTTGCAATGTTACGTAGATGGAAAAAAGCTGTCCTTGAAACAGTCTTGATATGTTCGTCAAAAGAGAGATCAGGGTCAAGAGTAACACCGAGGTCCTTCACAGTTTTATTTGAGACGACTTTACAACCATCAAGATGAATTGTCAGATTTAACAGAAGATCTCTTTGTTTCTTGGGACCTAGAACAAGCATCTCTGTTTTGTCCGAGTTTAAAAGTAAAAAGTTTTCAGCCATCCACTTCCTTATGTCTGAAACACAGGCTTCTAGCGAGGGCAATTTTGGGGCTTCACCATGTTTCATTGAAATGTACAGCTGTGTGTCATCCGCATAGCAGTGAAAGTTAACATTATGTTTTCGAATAACATCCCCAAGAGGTAAAATATATAGTGAAAACAATAGTGGTCCTAAAACGGAACCTTGAGGAACACCGAAATGTACAGTTGATTTGTCGGAGGACAGACCATTCACAGAGACAAACTGATATCTTTCCGACAGGTAGGATCTAAACCAGGCCAGAACTTGTCCGTGTAGACCAATTTGGGTTTCCAGTCTCTCCAAAAGAATGTGGTGATCGATGGTGTCAAAGGCAGCACTAAGGTCTAGTAGCACGAGGACAGATGCAGAGCCTCGGTCTGACGCCATTAAAAGGTCATTTACCACCTTCACAAGTGCAGTCTCAGTGCTATGATGGGGTCTAAAACCAGACTGAAGCATTTCGTATACATTGTTTGTCTTCAGAAAGGCAGTGAGTTGCTGCGCAACAGCTTTTTCTAAAATTTTTGAGAGGAATGGAAGATTCGATATAGGCCGATAGTTTTTTATATTTTCCGGGTCAAGGTTTGGCTTTTTCAAGAGAGGCTTTATCACTGCCACTTTTAGTGAGTTTGGTACACATCCGGTGGATAGAGAGCTGTTTATTATGTTCAACATAGGAGGGCCAAGCACAGGAAGCAGCTCCTTCAGCAGTTTAGTAGGAATAGGATCCAGTATGCAGCTTGAAGGTTTAGAGGCCATGATTATTTTCATCATTGTGTCAAGAGATATAGTACTAAAACACTTAAGTGTCTCTCCCGATCCCAGGCCCTCGCAGAGCTGTGCAGATCCAGGACAGCTAAGCCCTGGAGGAATACGCAGATTCAAAGAGGAGTCCGTAATTTGCTTTCTAATGGTCATGATCTTTTCCTCAAAGAAGTTCATGAATTTATCACTGCTGAAGTGAAAGCCATCCTCTCTTGGGGAATGCTGCTTTTTAGTTAGCTTTGCAACAGTATCAAAAAGAAATTTTGGATTGTTCTTATTTTCCTCAATTAAGTTGGAAAAGTAGGATGATCGAGCAGCAGTGAGGGCTCTTCGGTACTGCACGGTACTGTCTTTCCAAGCTAGTCGGAAGACTTCCAGTTTGGTGTGGCGCCATTTCCGTTCCAATTTCCTGGAAGCTTGCTTCAAAGCTCTGGTATTTTCTGTATACCAGGGAGCTAGTTTCTTATGACAAATGTTTTTCGTTTTTAGGGGTGCAACTGCATCTAGGGTATTGCGCAAGGTTAAATTGAGTTCCTCAGTTAAGTGGTTAACTGATTTTTGTCCTCTGACGTCCTTGGGTAGGCAGAAGGAGTCTGGAAGGGCATCAAGGAATTTTTGTGTTGTTTGAGAATTTATAGCACGACTTTTGATGCTCCTTGGTTGGGGTCTGAGCAGATTATTTGTTGCGATTGCAAATGTAATAAAATGGTGGTCCGATAGTCCAGGATTTTGTGGAAAAACATTAAGATCTACAACATTTATTCCATGGGACAAAACTAGGTCCAGAGTATGACTGTGGCAGTGAGTAGGTCCAGAGACATGTTGGACAAAACCCACTGAGTCGATAATGGCTCCGAAAGACTTTTGGAGTGGGTCTGTGGACTTCTCCATGTGAATATTAAAATCACCAAAAATTAGAATATGATCTGCTATGACTACAAGGTCTGATAGGAATTCAGGAAACTCAGAGAGGAACGCTGTATATGGCCCAGGAGGCCTGTAAACAGTAGCTATAAAAAGTGATTGAGTAGGCTGCATAGATTTCATGACTAGAAGCTCAAAAGATGAAAACGCCATTTTTTTTTTTTGTAAATTGAAATTTGCTATCGTAAATGTTAGCAACACCTCCGCCTTTGCGGGATGCACGGGGAATATGGTCACTAGTGTAACCAGGAGGTGAGGCCTCATTTAACACAGCAAATTCATCAGGCTTAAGCCATGTTTCAGTCAGGCCAATCACATCAAGATTATGATCAGTGATTAGTTCATTGACTATGACTGCCTTTGAAGTGAGGGATCTAACATTAAGTAACCCTATTTTGAGATGTGAGGTATCACGATCTCTTTCAATAATGGCAGGAATGGAGGAGGTCTTTATCCTAATAAGATTGCTAGGGTGAACACCGCCATGTTTAGTTTTGCCCAACCTAGGTCGAGGCACAGACACAGTCTCAATGGGTATGGCTGAGCTGACTACACTGACTGTGCTATTGGCAGACTCCACTAAGCTGGCAGGTTGGCTAACAGCCTGCTGCCTGGCCTGCACCCTATTTCACTGTGGGGCTAGAGGAGTTAGAGCCCTATCTATGTTGGTAGATAAGAGGAGAGCACCCCTCCAGCTAGGATGGAGTCCGTCACTCCTCAGCAGGTCAGGCTTGGTCCTGTTTGTGGGTGAGTCCCAGAAAGAGGGCCAATTATCCACAAATGTTATCTTTTGGGAGGGGCAGAAAACAGTTTTCAACCAGCGATTAAGTGCTGAGACTCTGCTGTAGAGCTCGTCACTTCCCCTAACTGGGAGGGGGCCAGAGACAATTACTCGATGCCGACACATCTTTCTAGCTGATTTACACGCTGAAGCTATGTTGCACTTGGTGACCTCTGACTGTTTCATCCTAACATTGTTGGTGCCGACGTGGATAACAATATCTCTATACTCTCTACACTCGCCAGTTTTAGCTTTAGCCAGCACCATCTTTAGATTAGCCTTAACGTCGGTAGCCCTGCCCCCTGGTAAACAGTGTATGATCGCTGGGTGATTCGTTTTAAGTCTAATACTGCGGGTAATGGAGTCGCCAATGACTAGGGTTTTCAATTTGTCAGAGCTAATGGTGGGAGCCTTCGGCGTCTCAGACCCCGTAACGGGAGGAGTAGAGACTAGAGAAGACTCAGACTCAGACTCGCTACATAATGGGGAAAACCGGTTGAAGGTTTCTGTCGGCTGAATGAGCGACACCGGTTGAGCATTCCAACAGTATTTCCCTCCAGAAGCCATGAGAAAGTTGTCCGGCTGCGGGGACTGTGCGGGGGGATTTATACTAACGTTACTGTCTGTACTTACTGGTGGCACAGACGCTGTTTCTTCCTTTCCTACACTGAGATTACCCTTGCCTAACGATTGCGTCTGAAGCTGGGCTTGTAGCACAGCTATTTTCGCCGTAAGGCGATCGTTCTCCTGTATATTATGAGTACAGCGACTGCAATTAGAAGACATCATGTTAATGTTACTACTTAGCTTCGGCTGTTGAAGATGTTGATGAACCATGTCCAGATAAAGCGTCCGGAGTGAAAAAGTTGAATAAGGGAAAAAAGTTGCGATGGAAAAAAGGAAAATAACGTAAAGTTGGCAGCTAAAACGCACAGGAAAATGACTTCTGTCTAGGGATAAACGTCCGGGGTGAAAAAGTTTAACGAAAAAAGATGAGTGAGGACAAAACTAAAAAGTTGGTAAATTTGTTGAACACAAAGATTGATTAAACGTTTATTAAAAGTAAAACGTGAATAGTTTGGCAGGTAGCCAAGTAGCAACAAACAGCACAGCAGTACGGAGACAATGCGGAAGCGAGACGGAAGTCACGTCAAATCTCGTCAAATCTCGTTATTCGTTCTGTTGTCGCGCCCGCACTGTCTATTTGTAGTTGCTAACTGGAAAGCACCCTTGCTTATTGACCCCCCCCCCCCCCCCCACCAATATTGGAATTTGAACAATTGTCCTCTGCTCTCGCTTTGATCTCAGTTGGATGAAGACACCAACCCGTAACTGTTTGAACAGGGACCTTCTCCCTTTTTAGCACTGAAAAGATGTTTGGGAATCTGACCAGAGATTGAGCTACTACGGAATTCCACGTAAACGCATTCAATGCAGCCTTTTCTCACTCATTTAATCCCTATTGGTATGAGCGTGTACCGCTACAGTGGAGAGGTTATAGGAGTAGAGAGTAGAGAGGGTATAGGAGTAGAGAGGTTATCACGTTTCAGGAGAAGACCCAGATGCAGACAGTGTCGAGGTAACAAACGTTTATTACAAAAACAGGGGGCAGGCAAACAACAGGTCAAGGTCAGGCAGAGGTCAGTAATCCAGATCAGAGTCCAAAGGGTACAGAATGGCAGGCAGTCTCAGGGTCAGGGCAGGCAGAGGTCAATAATCCAGGGTGGTGTGACAAAAGGTACAGAACATCAGGCAGGCTCAGGGTCAGGGCAGGCAGAGGTCAATAATCCAGGGTGGTGTGACAAGGTACAGAACGGCAGGCAGGTTCAGGGTCAGGGCAGGCAGAGGTCAATAATCCAGGGTGGTGTGACAAGGTACAGAATGGCAGGCAGGCTCAGGGTCAGGGCAGGCAGAGGTCAGTAATCCAGGGTGGTGAGACAAGGTACAGAACGGCAGGCAGGCTCAGGGTCAGGGCAGGCAGAGGTCAGTAATCCAGGGTGGTGAGACAAGGTACAGAACATCAGGCAGGCTCAGGGTCAAGGCAGGCAGAATGGTCAAAACCGGGAAAACTAGAAAACAGGAACTTGAGAAAGACCACTCAAAGGGGAAAACCACTGGTAGGCTTGACGAAACAAAACGAACTGGCAACAGACAAACAGAGAACACGGGTATAAATACACTGGGGATAATGGGGAAGATGGGAGACACCTGGAGGGGGGTGGAGACAATCACAAAGACAGGTGAAACAGATCAGGGTGTGACAGAGGTTATAGGAGTGGAGAGGCTATAGGAGTGGAGATGTTATAGGAGTAGAGAGGTTATAGGAGTAGAGAGGTTATAGGAGTGGAGAGGTTATAGGAGTGGAGAGGTTATAGGAGTGGAGAGGTTATAGGAGTGGAGAGGTTATAGGAGTAGAGAGGTTATAGGAGTAGAGAGGTTATAGGAGTAGAGAGTAGAGAGGTTATAGGAGTGGAGAGGTTATAGGAGTGGAGAGGTTATAGGAGTAGAGAGGTTATAGGAGTAGAGAGGTTATAGGAGTGGAGAGGCTATAGGAGTAGAGAGGTTATAGGAGTAGAGAGGTTATAGGAGTGGAGAGGTTATAGGAGTGGAGAGGTTATAGGAGTGGAGAGGTTATAGGAGTAGAGAGGTTATAGGAGTAGAGATTTGTATTTATTAAGGATCACCATTTGTTCCTGCCAAGGCAGCAGCTACTCTTCCTGGGGTCCAGCAACATTAAGGCAGTTACAGTGGGGGAAAAAAGTATTTAGTCAGCCACCAATTGTGCAAGTTCTCCCACTTAAAAAGATGAGAGAGGCCTGTAATCTTCATCATAGGTACACATCAACTATGACAGACAAACTGAGAATTTTTTTCTCCAGAAAATCACATTGTAGGATTTTTTATGAATTTATTTGCAAATTATGGTGGAAAATAAGTATTTGGTCACCTACAAACAAGCAAGATTTCTGGCTCTCACAGACCTGTAACTTCTTCTTTAAGAGGCTCCTCTGTCCTCCACTCGTTACCTGTATTAATGGCACCTGTTTGACCTTGTTATCAGTATAAAATACACCTGTCCACAACCTCAAACAGTCACACTCCAAACTCCACTATGGCCAAGACCAAAGAGCTGTCAAAGGACACCAGAAACAAAATTGTAGACCTGCACCAGGCTGGGAAGACTGCATCTGCAATAGGTAAGCAGCTTGGATTGAAGAAATCAACTGTGGGAGCAATTATTAGGAAATGGAAGACATACAAGACCACTGATAATCTCCCTCGATCTGGGGCTCCACGCAAGATCTCACCCCGTGGGGTCAAAATGATCACAAGAACGGTGAGCAAAAATCCCAGGACCACACGGGGGGACCTAGTGAATGACCTGCAGAGAGCTGGGACCAAAGTAACAAAGCCTACCATCAGTAACACACTACGCCGCCAGGGACTCAAATCCTGCAGTGCCAGACGAGTCCCCCTGCTTAAGCCAGTACATGTCCAGGCCCGTCTGAAGTTTGCTAGAGTGCATTTGGATGATCCAGAAGAGGATTGGGAGAATGTCATATGGTCAGATGAAACCAAAATATAACTTTTTGGTAAAAACTCAACTCGTCGTGTTTGGAGGACAAAGAATGCTGAGTTGCATCCAAAGAACACCATACCTACTGTGAAGCATGGGGGTGGAAACATCATGCTTTGGGGCTGTTTTTCTGCAAAGGGACCAGGACGACTGATCCGTGTAAAGGAAAGAATGAATGGGGCCATGTATCGTGAGATTTTGAGTGAAAACCTCCTTCCATCAGCAAGGGCATTGAAGATGAAACGTGGCTGGGTCTTTCAGCATGACAATGATCCCAAACACACCGCCCGGGCAACGAAGGAGTGGCTTCGTAAGAAGCATTTCAAGGTCCTGGAGTGGCCTAGCCAATCTCCAGATCTCAACCCCATAGAAAATCTTTGGAGGGAGTTGAAAGTCCGTGTTGCCCAGCGACAGCCCCAAAACATCACTGCTCTAGAGGAGATCTGCATGGAGGAATGGGCCAAAATACCAGCAACAGTGTGTGAAAACCTTGTGAAGACTTACAGAAAACGTTTGACCTGTGTCATTTCCAACAAAGGGTATATAACAAAGTATTGATAAACTTTTGTTATTGACCAAATACTTATTTTCCACCATAATTTGCAAATAAATTCATTAAAAATCCTACAATGTGATTTTCAGGATTTTTTTTTCCCATTTTGTCTGTCATAGTTGACGTGTACCTATGATGAAAATTACAGGCCTCTCTCATCTTTTTAAGTGGGAGAACTTGCACAATTGGTGACTGACTAAATACTTTTTTCCCCCACTGTATATACAATTTAAAATATTACATGGCTTTACATTTCATAACACTTTTCACAACACATTAAGTGTGTTCCCTCAGGCCACTACTCTCCTACCACATATCTACAATACAACATCCATGTGTACGTGTGTGTAGAGGACGTGTCTTATCATGTGTCTGTGCCTGTGTGTGTCTCTTCACAGTCACCACTGTTCCATAAGGTGTATTTTTATGTTTTTTTAAAATCTGATTATGCTGCTTGCATCAGTTACTTGATGTGGAATAGAGTTCCATGTAGTCATGGCTCTATGTAGTACTGTGCGCCTCCCATAGTCTGTTCTGGACTTGGGGACTGTGAAGAGACCTCTGGTGGCATGTCTTGTGGGGTATGCATGGGTGTCTGAGCTGTGTGCTAGTAGTTTAAACAGACAGCCTCAGTGCATTCAGCATGTCAACACTTCTTACAAAAACAAGTAGTGATGAAGTCAATCTCTCCTCCACTTTGAGTCATGAGAGATTTAATTACTCCTAGCGTTAAGCTTTACATACAGGAATGTGGTTCTGAATATAAACAGCAACACCTCCACCTTTGGCATTTCTGTCTTTTCTGTAGATGTTATAACCATGTATTGCGACCACTGTATCATCAAAAGTATTATTTAAGTGAGTTTCAGAGAAAGTCAGAATATGAATGTAATCTGTTACTAGCAAGTTATTGATTCATGAACCTTGTTTCTTAAGCTACATATGTTAACGTGGGCTATTTTCAGCACTTTTCTGGGATGCTTGATTGTTTTCATTGCTTTACTGGGAAGCTTATCAGAAGTAGACATGCTCATGTTATTTCTGTTAGTGCAGGGTGAGCTGCAGAACATGGACTTCCTACTAGAGTGACTTATGTCCAATTGTCTGTGCTCCAGCCAGGCGGTGGTGGTGGATCGGACCATGTACATCTCCGGCCAGCTGGGGATAGACGTGGCCTCAGGGAAGCTGGTGGAGGGAGGGGTACAGGCTCAAGCCAGACAGGTGAGAGATGGTGGAGGGGGGGGGGGCTCAGGTGAGAGATGGTGGAGGGGGATATGGTGGAGGGAGGGAGATGGTGAAGGGGGGAGAGGAGAGATGGCAGAGGGGGAGGTGAGAGATGGTGGATGGAGAGGGGGGAGATGGTGGAGTGGTAGTGGAAGGTGATAGATAGGGGAGGGGGAGGTGAGAGATGAGGGAGGGGGAGAGATGGTGGAGGGGGGAGAGATGGTGGGGGGGAGAGATGGTGGGGGGAGGGAGAGATGGAGAGATGGTGGAGGGGAGGTGAGAGATGAGGGAGGGGGAGAGATGGTGGGGGGGGGGGGGAGAGATGGTGGAGGGGGGAGAGATGGGGGGGAGAGATGGTGGAGGGGGGAGAGATGGTGGAGGGGGGAGAGATGGTGGGGGGGGAGAGATGGTGGGGGGGAGAGATGGTGGAGGGGGGAGAGATGGTGGAGGGGGGAGAGAGATGGTGGAGGGGGGAGAGAGATGGTGGAGGGGGGAGAGAGATGGTGGAGGGGGGAGAGAGATGGTTGAGGGGGGAGAGAGATGGTTGAGGGGGGAGAGAGATGGTTGAGGGGGGAGAGATGGGGGAGAGATGGTGGAGGGGGGAGAGATGGTGGAGGGGGGGAGAGAGATGGTGGAGGGGAGGTGAGACATGGTGGAGGGGGGAGAGATGGTTGAGGGGGGAGAGAGATGGTGGAGGGAGGGAGAGATGGTGGAGGGGGGAGAGATGGGGGAGAGATGGTGGAGGGGGGAGAGATGGTGGAGGGGGGAGAGAGATGGTGGAGGGAGGGAGAGATGGTTGAGGGGAGGTGAGAGATGGTGGAGGGGGAGAGAGATGGTGGAGGGGGGAGAGAGATGGTTGAGGGAAGGTGAGAGATGGTGGAGGGGGGAGAGAGATGGTTGAGGGGAGGTGTCTGAATGATCAAGGTAAAATATAATTATATTATAATACTTATAGTATTAGTCATGTTAGTCATGTTAGTACTTATTACAGCCTCCCTCCTCCATCACCAACCCTTCCCTCACCTCCTCCCCCAACAGGCTCTGGTCAATATGGGAGAGATCCTGAATGCAGCTGGATGTGGTTATGATAATGGTGAGACTCTTTAAAATATATATATATATATATATATATATCATCAGATGAACAATAATGAATGTATGTTTATTAAATGTAAAAGACAAGAAATGATTAGATTAATTCCAGCTGAGATCTAAAGACTAATCTGAAATGTGTATCTGACAGACTTCTTTACTTTTGTCTCTTTCAGTCGTCAAGACAACCGTGCTGTTGGCAGACATAAATGACTTTGTCTATGTCAACAATGTTTATAAGACATGTAAGTGTTTGACCTGACAATGTTAGGGGCTAAGGGTTATGGGAGAATCTCAATGATATGTATTTGTTTGCTCACGTCCTGTCGCCTCCTGCTCAAAGCACACAAGGAGAGCGAATACAAATCAATTGAGATTCTCCCCATGTCCGCGTCTAACGTTTGAGCTTAGTCCACCTCGTCATAATGTCCTGCATGTCCACAACTGTCCACACGATGGCGCCCTGTGCCCTGAATAACGGCACTTCTCTGTCAGGATCTGTTGGCCACTTGTTCTGTGTGCCTAGTGCATAATATTGAATACTTACTTTAGACCCAGCATTCTTCAGTAGCACATTCATACATGTCTTGTCAACTAAGTTTATTTTCAGCAAACTTAACAAGTGTAAATATTTGTATGAACATAACAAGATTCAACAACTGAGACATAAACTGAACAAGTTCCACAGACATGTGACTAACAGAAATGTAATAATGTGTCCCTGAACAAAGGGGGGGTCAAAATCAAAAGTAACAGTCAGTATCTGGTGTGGCCACCAGCTGCATTAAGTACTGCAGTGCATCTCCTCCTCATGGACTGCACCAGGTTTGCCAGTTCTTGCTGTGAGATGTTACCCCACTCTTCCACCAAGGCACCTGCAAGTTCCCAGACATTTCTGGGGGGGATGGCCCTAGCCCTCACCCTCCAATCCAACAGGTCCCAGACGTGTTCAATGGGGCTCTTCGCTGGCCATGGCAGAACACTGACATTCCTGTCTTGCAGGAAATCACGCACAGAACGAGCAGTATGGCTGGTGGCATTGTCATGCTGGTGGGTCATGTGAGGATGAGCCTGCAGGAAGGGTACCACATGAGGGAGGAGGATGTCTTCCCTGTAACGCACAGCGTTGAGATTGCCTGCAATGACAACAAGTTCAGTCCGATGATGCTGTGACACACCGCCCCAGACCATGACGGACCCTCCACCTCCAAATCGATCCCGCTCCAGAGTACAGGCCTCGGTGTAACGCTCATTCCTTCGACGATAAACGTGAATCCGACCATCACCCCTAGTGAGACAAAACCGCGACTCGTCAGTGAAGAGCACTTTATGACAGTCCTGTCTGGTCCAGCGATGGTGGGTTTGTGCCCATAGGCAACGTTGTTGCCGGTGATGTCTGGTGAGGACCTGCCTTACAACAGGCCTACAAGCCCTCAGTCCAGTCTCTCTCAGCCTATTGCGGACAGTCTGAGCACTGATGGAGGGATTGTGCTTTCCTGGTGTAACTCGGGCAGTTGTTGTTGCCATCCTGTACCTGTCCCGCAGGTGTGATGTTTGGATGTACCGATCCTGTGCAGGTGTTACACGTGGTCTGCCACTGCGAGGACGATCAGCTGTCCGTCCTGTCTCCCTGTAGGGTTGTCTTAGGCGTCTCACAGTACAGACATTGCAATTTATTGCCCTGGCCACATCTGCAGTCATCCTGCCTCCTTGCAGCATGCCTAAGGCACATTCACGCAGATGAGCAGGGACCCTGAGCATCTTTCTTTTGGGGTTTTTCAGAGTCAGTAGAAAGGCCTCTTTAGTGTCCTAAGTTTTCATAACTGTGACCTTAATTGCCTACCATCTGTAAGCTGTTAGTGTCTTAACGACCGTTCCACAGGTGCATGTTCATTAATTGTTTATGGTTCATTGAACAAGCATGGGGAAACAGTGTTTAAACCCTTTACAATGAAGATCTGTGAAGTTATTTGGATTTTTACGAATTATCTTTGAAAGGCAGAAATTGATGCATAGCTGTACCTCTGCCCTTCATAATTAAACTCTTGTCTGGCTTTGCCTTGCCAAGGTACGTTTCCCATAGTTCCTTTTCCAGAGGCCTCAATGGCACTCTGGCTGCATAGGTATTTCCTCCTTGATCACAGTGGAACTGAACCCTGGTGTGTGTCAGAGTGGAAGAGGATACAGGGAAGCTCTCTGAAACCCGACCCGACCCAACCCTCTCCCTGGGTCCTGTCTGTAGCCACACGGGTCCAGTCAGCCAATACTGCAACCAGCCATGAAGTTCATAGAACTAGATCTAATATATGGCCTGGAGAATACGTCTCATGTCCATGACCTTAGTTTAGAGTGAATACTACCAACTGTACTCTCAAGCAGTGTGGTAAAAAGAGGCAGAAGCTTGGACCAGCTGGGTGATTTTGAAGTGGTCATGAATAGATGATGTGATGTGGTTGTGGAGAGGACATACTTTCTTAATGGCACAGTGTTCAGCCAGGTGTTCAGCCAGGTGTTCAGCCAGGTGTTCAGCCAGGTTTTCAGCCAGGTTTTCAGCCAGGTGTTCAGCCAGGTGTTCAGCCCGGAGTATATTTGTTACTACTCCTTGTCATTCAGAGTCTAGACCTTCCCTGCTTATTAAAGTTTCTTTGGAAACGTCCTTTCAGTATACAAATGATTGGAATTAGTCCTACTGTAATTCAGTATGATTTGGGGAAATTGTTTGTACAATATACTTTCTTTTTTCATTCAGTTTTCAACAAAAACTTCCCTGCCAGAGCTGCCTACCAGGTTGCTGCCCTCCCCAGAGTATGTACCATTACAACACGTATCTAACCTTGACCCTCCCCAGAGTCAGCACCATAACCACACGTATCTAACCCTAACCCTCCCCAGAGTCAGCACCATAACCACACGTATCTAACCCTAACCCTCCCCAGAGTCAGCACCATAACCACACGTATCTAACCCTAACCCTCCCCAGAGTCAGCACCATAACCACACGTATCTAACCCTAACCCTCCCCAGGTCAGCACCATAATCACACGTATCTAACCCTAACCCTCCCCAGAGTCAGCACCATAACCACACGTATCTAACCCTAACCCTCCCCAGAGTCAGCACCATAACCACACGTATCTAACCCTAACCCTCCCCAGAGTCAGCACCATAACCACACGTATCTAACCCTAACCCTCCCCAGAGTAGGCACCATAACCACACGTATCTAACCCTAACCCTCCCCAGAGTCAGCACCATAACCACACGTATCTAACCCTCCCCAGAGTCAGCACCATAACCACACGTATCTAACCCTCCCCAGTCAGCACCATAACCACACGTATCTAACCCTAACCCTCCCCAGAGTCAGCACCATAACCACACGTATCTAACCCTAACCCACCCCAGAGTCAGCACCATAACCACACGTATCTAACCCTAACCCTCCCCAGAGTCAGCACCATAACCACACGTATCTAACCCTAACCCTCCCCAGAGTAGGAACCATAACCACACGTATCTAACCCTAACCCTCCCCAGAGTAGGTACCATTACAACACGTATCTAACCCACCCCAGAGTCAGCACCATAACCACACGTATCTAACCCTAACCCTCCCCAGAGTCAGCACCATAACCACACGTATCTAACCCTAACCCTCCCCAGAGTCAGCACCATAACCACACGTATCTAACCCTAACCCTCCCCAGAGTCAGCACCATAACCACACGTATCTAACCCTAACCCTCCCCAGAGTCAGCACCATAACCACACGTATCTAACCCTAACCCTCCCCAGAGTCAGCACCATAACCACACGTATCTAACCCTCCCCAGAGTCAGCACCATAACCACACGTATCTAACCCTAACCCTCCCCAGAGTCAGCACCATAACCACACGTATCTAACCCTAACCCTCCCCAGAGTCAGCACCATAACCACACGTATCTAACCCTAACCCTCCCCAGTCAGCACCATAATCACATGTATCTAACCCTAACCCTCCCCAGAGTCAGCACCATAACCACACGTATCTAACCCTAACCCTCCCCAGAGTCAGCACCATAACCACACGTATCTAACCCTAACCCTCCCCAGTCAGCACCATAACCACACGTATCTAACCCTAACCCTCCCCAGAGTAGGAACCATAACCACACGTATCTAACCCTAACCCTCCCCAGAGTAGGCACCATAACCACACGTATCTAACCCTCCCCAGAGTCAGCACCATAACCACACGTATCTAACCCTCCCCAGAGTCAGCACCATAACCACACGTATCTAACCCTAACCCTCCCCAGTCAGCACCATAACCACACGTATCTAACCCTAACCCACCCCAGAGTCAGCACCATAACCACACGTATCTAACCCTAACCCACCCCAGAGTCAGCACCATAACCACACGTATCTAACCCTAACCCTCCCCAGAGTAGGAACCATAACCACACGTATCTAACCCTAACCCTCCCCAGAGTAGGAACCATAACCACACGTATCTAACCCACCCCAGAGTCAGCACCATAACCACACGTATCTAACCCTCCCCAGAGTCAGCACCATAACCACACGTATCTAACTCTAACCCTCCCCAGAGTCAGCACCATAACCACACGTATCTAACCCTAACCCACCCCAGAGTCAGCACCATAACCACATGTATCTAACCCTAACCCTCCCCAGAGTCAGCACCATAACCACACGTATCTAACCCTAACCCTCCCCAGAGTCAGCACCATAACCACACGTATCTAACCCTAACCCTCCCCAGAGTCAGCACCATAACCACACGTATCTAACCCTAACCCTCCCCAGAGTAGGCACCATAACCACACGTATCTAACCCTCCCCAGAGTCAGCACCATAACCACACGTATCTAACCCTCCCCAGAGTAGGCACCATAACCACACGTATCTAACCCTAACCCTCCCCAGAGTAGGCACCATAACCACACGTATCTAAC
>CM062480.1:1193612-1633612 GCA_031479575.1 Coregonus ussuriensis | reverse complement strand
GTTGTATTCGGCGCATGTGACAAATAAAATTTGATTTGATTTGATTTTGACATGATCTGTCACATGATCTCAGTATATATACACCTGTTCTGAAAGGCCCCAGAGTCTGCAGCACCACTAAGCAAGGGGCACCACCAAGCAAATGGCACCATGAAGACCAAGGAGCTCTCCAAACAGGTCAGGGACAAAGTTGTGGAGAACTACAGATCAGGGTTGGGTTATAAAAAAATATCAGAAACTTTGAACATCCCACGGAGCACCATTAAATCCATTATTAAAAGATGGAAAGAATATGGCACCACAACAAACCTGCCAAGAGAGGGCCGCCCACCAAAACTCATGGACCAGGCAAGGAGGGCATTAATCAGAGGCAACAAAGAGACCAAAGATAACCCTGAAGGAGCTGCAAAGCTCCACATCGGAGATTACAGTATCTGTCCATAGGACCACTTTAAGCTGTACACTCCACAGAGCTGGGCTTTACGGAAGAGTGGCCAGAAAAAAGCCATTGCTTAAAGAAAGAAATAAGCAAATACGTTTGGTGTTCGCCAAAAGGCATGTGGGAGACTCCCCAAACATATGAAAGAAGGTACTCTGTTCAGATTAGACTAAAATTGAGCTTTTTGGAAAACGCTATGTCTGGCGCAAACCCAACACCTCTCATCACCCCGAGAACACAATCCCCACAGTGAAGCATGGTGGTGGCAGCATCATGCTGTGGGGATGTTTTTCATCGGCAGGGACTGGGAAACTGGTCAGAATTGAAGGAATGATGGATGGCGCTAAATACAGGGAAATTATTGAGGGAAACCTGTTTCAGTCTTCCAGAGATTTGAGACTGGGACGGAGGTTCACCTTCCAGCAGGACAATGACCCTAAGCATACTGCTAAAGCAACAGTCGAGTGGTTTAAGGGGAAACATTTAAATGTCTTGGAATGGCCTAGTCAAAGCCCAGACCTCAATCCAATTGAGAATCTGTGGTATGACTTAAAGATTGCTGTACACCAGCGGAACCCATCCAACTTGAAGGAGCTGGAGCAGTTTTGCCTTGAAGAATGGGCAAAAATCCCAGTGGCTAGATGTGCCAAGCTTATAGAGACATACCCCAAGAGACTTGCAGCTGTAATTGCTGCAAAAGGTGGCTCGATAAAGTATTCACTTTGGGGGAGTGAATAGTTATGCACGCTCAAGTTTTCTGTTTCAAAAATATATATATTTTGCATCTTCAAAGTGGTAGGCATGTTGTGTAAATCAAATTATACAAACCCCCAAAAAATCAATTTTAATTCCAGGTTGTAAGTTAACAAAATAGGAAAAATGCCAAGGGGGGTGAATACTGAACCAGTGGTCCAGTATATAGTTGAATAGAACCAGTGATCCAGCAAACCATATATACAGTACCAGTCAAAGGTTTGGACACACCTACTCATTCAAGGGTTTTTCTTTATTTTTTTTACTATTTTCTACATTGTAGAATAATAGTGAAGACATCAAAACTATGAAATAAGACATATGGAATCATGTAGTAACCAAAAAATGAAAATATATTTTATATTTGAAATTCTTCAAATAGCCACCCTTTGCCTTGATGACAGCTTTGCACACTATTGGCATTCTCTCAACCAGCTTCATGAGGTAGTCACCTGGAATGCATTTCAATTCAAATCGAATCAAATCAAATCAAATCCATTTTTATTTGCCGCATGCGCCGAATACAACAGGTGCAGACATTACAGTGAAATGCTTACTTACAGCCCTTAACCAACAGTGCATTTATTTTTAACAAAAAAGTAAAAATAAAACAACAACAAAAAAAGTGTTGAGAAAAAAGAGCAGCAGTAAAATAAAATAACGTAGCGTAAAAGGATAGCTGTTCAGGAGTCTTATGGCTTGGGGGTAGAAGCTGTTGAGAAGCCTTTTGGACCTAGTCTTGGCGCTCCGGTACCGTTTGCCGTGCGGTAACAGAGAGAACAGTCTATGACTAGGGTGGCTGGAGTCTTTGACAATTTTGAGGGCCTTCCTCTGACATCGCCTGGTATAGAGGTTCTGGATGGCAGGAAGCTTGGCCCCAGTGATGTACTGGGCCGTACGCACTACCCTCTGTAGTGCCTTGCGGTCGGAGGCCGAGCAGTTGCCATACCAGGCGGTGATGCAACCAGTCAGGATGCTCTCGATGGTGCAGCTGTATAACTTTTTGAGGATCTGAGGACCCATGCCACATTCTTTCAGTCTCCTGAGGGGGAATAGGCTTTGTCGTGCCCTCTTCACGACTGTCTTGGTGTGTTTCGACCATGATAGTTCGTTGGTGATATGGACACCAAGGAACTTGAAGCTCTCAACCTGTTCCACTACAGCCCCGTCGATGAGAATGGGGGCGTGTTCAGTCCTCTTTTTTTTCCTGTAGTCCACAATCATCTCATTTGTCTTGATCACGTTGAGGGAGAGGTTGTTATCCTGGCACCACACGGCCAGGTCTCTGACCTCCTCCCTATAGGCTTTCTCATCGTTGTCGTGATCAGGCCTACCACTGTTGTGTCGTCGGCAAACTTAATGATGGTGTTGGAGTCGTGCCTGGCCATGCAGTCATGGGTGAACAGGGAGTACAGGAGGGGACTGAGCACACACCCCTGAGGGGCCCCCGTTTTGAGGATCAGCGTGGCAGATGTTTTGTTACCTACCCTTACCACCTGGGGGCGGCCCGTCAGGAAGTCCAGGATCCAGTTAGAGAGGGAGGTGTTTAGTCCCAGGATCCTTAGCTTAGTGATGAGCTTTGAGGGCACTATGGTGTTGAACGCTGAGCTGTAGTCAATTAATAGCATTCTCACGTAGGTGTTCCTCTTGTCCAGGTGGGAAAGGGCAGTGTGGAGTGCAATAGAGATTGCATCATCTGTGGATCTGTTGGGGCGGTATGCAAATTGGAGTGGGTCTAGGGTTTCTGGGATAATGGTGTTGATGTGAGCCATGACCAGCCTTTCAAAGCACTTCATGGCTACAGACGTCAGTGCTACGGGTCGGTAGTCATTTAGGCAGGTTATCTTAGTGCCCTTGGGCACAGGGACTATGGTGGTCTGCTTGAAACATGTTGGTATTACAGACTCAGTCAGGGACATGTTGAAAATGTCAGTGAAGACACTTGGTCAGCACATGCTCGGAGTACACGTCCTGGTAATCCGTCTGGCCATGCGGCCTTGTGAATGTTGACTTGCTAAAAAGTCTTACTCACATCGGCTACGGAGAGCGTGATCACATAGTCACCCGGAACAGCTGGTGCTCTCATGCATGCTTCAGTGTTGCTTGCCTCGAAGCGAGCATAGAAGTGATTTAGCTCGTCTGGTAGGCTTGTGTCACTGGGTAGCTTGCGGCTGTGCTTCCCTTTGTAGTCTGTAATAGTTTTCAAGCCCTGCCACATCCGACGAGTGTCAGAGCCGGTGTAGTACGATTCAATCTTAGTCCTGTATTGACTCTTTGCCTGTTTGATGGTTCGTCGGAGGGGATAGCAGGATTTCTTATAAGCGTCCGGGTTAGAGTCCCGCTGCTTGAAAGCGGCAGCTCTAGCCTTTAGCTCAGTGCGGATGTTGCCTGTAATCCATGGCTTCTGGTTGGGGTATGTACATATGGTCACTGTGGGGACGACGTCATCGATGCGCTTATTGTTGAAGCCAGTGACTGATGTGGTGTACTCCTCAATGCTATCTGAAGAATCCCGGAACATATTCCAGACTGTGCAAACAAAACAGTCCTGTAGCTTAGCATCTGGGTCATCTGACCACTTTTTTATTAACCGAGTCACTGGTGCTTCCTGCTTTAGTTTTTGCTTGTAAGCAGGAATCAGGAGGATAGAGTTATGGTCAGATTTGCCAAAAGGAGGGCGTGGGAGAGCTTTGTACGCGTCTCTGTGTGTGGAGTAAAGGTGGTCTAGAGTTTTTTTTTCCTCTGGTCGCACATTTAACATGCTAGTAGAAATTAGGTAGAACGGATTTCAGTTTCCCTGCATTAAAGTCCCCGGCCACTAGGAGCGCTGCCTCTGGATGAGCGTTTTCCTGTTTACTTATGGCCTTATACAGCTCATTCAGTGCAGTCTTAGTTCCAGCATTGGTTTGTGGTGGTAAATAGACAGCTATGAAAAATATAGATGAAAACTCTCTTGGTAAATAGTGTGGTCTACAGCTTCTCATAAGATACTCTACCTCAGGCGAGTAAAACCTAGAGACTTCCTTAGTATTAGATTTTGTGCACAAGCTGTTGTTTACAAATATACACAGACCGCCACCCCATGTCGTTGTTCAGCCACGACTCGGTGAAACATAAGATATTACAGTTTTTAATATCCCGTTGGTAGGATAACCTTAATCTTAGGTCATCCAATTTATTTTCAAATGATTGAAGATTGGCTAATAGGATTGATGGGAGAGGCAGTTTACTCGCTCGCCGTCGGATCCTTACAAGGCACCCCGACCTACGTCCACGATATCTCTGTCTCTTTCTCATGCGAATGACGGGGATTTGCTCTTGTCGGGTGTCTGTAGATATCCTTCGCGTCCGACTCGTTGAAGAAAAAATCTTTGTCCAATACGAGGTGAGTAATCACTGTCCTGATATCCAGAAGCTCTTTTTGGTCATAACAGACGGTGGCAGAAACATTATGTACAGAATAAATTACAAATAACGCCAAAAAACACACATAATAGTAGAATTGGTTAGAGGGCTGTAAAACGGCAGCCATCTTCTCCGGCGCCATTATGAAGAACAGGTGTGCCTTGTTAAAAGTTCATTTGTGGAATCTATTTCCTTCTTAATGCGTTTGAGCCAATCAGTTGCGTTGTGACAAGGTAGGGGTGGTATACAGACGATAGCCCTATTTGGTAAAAGACCAAGTCCATATTATGGCAAGAACAGCTCAAATAATCAAAGAGAAACAACAGTCCATCATTACATTAAGACATCAAGGCCAGTCAATCCGGAAAATGTCAAGAACTTTGAAAGTTTCTTCAAGTGCAGTCGCAAAAACCATCAAGCGCTATGATGAAACTGGCTCTCATGAGGACCGCCACAGGAAAGGAAGACCCAGAGTTTCCTCTGCTGCAGAGGATAAGTTCATTAGAGTTACCAGCCTCAGAAATTGCAGCCCAAATAAATGCCTCACAGAGTTCAAGTAACAGACACATCTCAACATCAACTGTTCAGAGGAGACTGTGTGAATCAGGCCTTCATGGTCGAATTGCTGCAAAGAAACCACTACTAAAGGACACCAATAATAATAAGAGACTTGCTTGGGCCAAGAAACACGAGCAATGGACATTAAACCGGTGGAAATGTGTCCTTTGGTCTGGAGTCCAAATTTGAGATTTTTGGTTCCAACCGCCGTGTATTTGTGAGACGGTGTGTGGGTGAACGGATGATCTCCGCATGTGTATTTCCCACCGTAAAGCATGGCGGAGGATGTGTTATGGTGTGGGGGTGCTTTGCTGGTGACACTGTCAGTGATTTATTTAGAATTCATGGCACACTTAACCAGCATGGCTACCACAGCATTCTGCAGCGATACGCCATCCCATCTGGTCTGCGCTTAGTGGGAATATCATTTGTTTTTCAACAGGACAATGACCCAACACACCTCCAGGCTGTGTAAGGGCTATTTGACCAAGGAGAGTGATGGAGTGCTGCATCAGATGACCTGGCCTCCACAATCACACCACCTCAACCCAATTGAGATGGTTTGGGATGAGTCGGACCGCAGAGTGAAGGAAAAGCAGCCAACAAGTGCTCAGCATATGTGGGAACTCCTTCAAGACTGTTGGAAAAGCATTCCAGGTGAAGCTGGTTGAGAGAATGCCAAGAGTGTGCAAAGCTGTCATCAAGGCAAAGGGTGGCTATTTGAAGAATTTCAAATATAAAATATATTTTCATTTTTTGGTTACTACATGATTCCATATGTCTTATTTCATAGTTTTGATGTCTTCACTATTATTCTACAATGTAGAAAATAGTAAAAAAAAAATAAAGAAAAACCCTTGAATGAGTAGGTGTGTCCAAACTTTTGACTGGTAGTGTGTATATGGTCTTTTGGACCACTGGTTCGATTCAACTATATACTGGACGACTGGTTCGATTCAACTATATACTGTACCACTGGTTCTATTCAACTATACAGTGGGGAGAACAAGTATTTGATACACTGCCGATTTTGCAGGTTTTCCTACTTACAAAGCATGTAGAGGTCTGTAATTTTTATCATAGGTACACTTCAACTGTGAGAGACGGAATCTAATACAAAAATCAAGAAAATCACATTGTATGATTTTTAAGTAATTAATTTGCATTTTATTGCATGACATAAGTATTTGATCACCTACCAACGAGTAAGAATTCTGTCTCTCACAGAGCTGTTAGTTTTTCTTTAAGAAGCCCTCCTGTTCTCCACTCATGACCTGTATTAACTGCACCTGTTTGAACTTGTTACCTGTATAAAAGACACCTGTCCACACACTCAATCAAACAGACTCCAACCTCTCCACAATGGCCAAGACCAGAGAGCTGTGTAAGGACATCAGGGATACAATTGTAGACCTGCACAAGGCTGGGATGGGCTACAGGACAATAGGCAAGCAGCTTGGTGAGAAGGCAACAACTGTTGGCGCAATTATTAGAAAATGGAAGAAGTTCAAGATGACGGTCAATCACCCTCGGTCTGGGGCTCCATGCAAGATCTCACCTCGTGGGGCATCAATGATCATGAGGAAGGTGAGGGATCAGCCTAGAACTACACGGCAGGACCTGGTCAATGACCTGAAGAGAGCTGGGACCACAGTCTCAAAGAAAACTATTAGTAACACACTATGCCGTCATAGATTAAAATCCTGCAGCGCACGCAAGGTCCCCCTGCTCAAGCCAGCGCGCGTCCAGGCCCGTCTGAAGTTTGTCAATGACCATCTGGATGATCCAGAGGAGGAATGGGAGAAGATCATGTGGTCTGATGAGACAAAAATAGAGCTTTTTGGTCTAAACTCCACTCGCCGTGTTTGGAGGAAGAAGAAGGATGAGTACAACCCCAAGAACACCATCCCAAACGTGAAGCGTGGAGGTGGAAACATCATTCTTTGGGGATGCTTTTCTGCAAAGGGGACAGGACGACTGTACCGTATTGAGGGGATGATGGATGGTGCCATGTATCGCGAGATCTTGGCCAACAACCTCCTTCCCTCAGTAAAAGCATTGAAGATGGGTCGTGGCTGGGTCTTCCAGCATGACAATGACCTGAAACACACAGCCAGGGCAACTAAGGAGTGGCTCCGTAGGAAGCATCTCAAGGTCCTGGAGTGGCCTAGCCAGTCTCCAGACCTGAACCCAATAGAAAATCTTTGGAGGGAGCTGAAAAGTCCATATTGCCCAGCGACAGCCCCGAAACCTGAAGGATCTGGAGAAGGTCTGTATGGAGGAGTGGGCCAAAAACCCTGCTGCAGTGTGTGCAAACCTGGTCAAGACCTACAGGAAACGTATGATCTCTGTAATTGCAAACAAAGGTTTCTGTACCAAATATTCAGTTCTGCTTTTCTGATGTATCAAATACTTATGTCATGCAATAAAATGCAAATTAATTACTTAAAAATCATACAATGTGATTTTCTGGATTTTTGTTTTAGATTCCGTCTCTCACAGTTGAAGTGTACCTATGATAAAAATGACAGACCTCTACATGCTTTGTAAGTAGGAAAACCTGCAAAATCGGCAGTGTATCAAATACTTGTTCTCCCCACTGTATACTGGACCACTGGTTCTATTCAACTATATACTGGACCACTGGTTCTATTCAACTATATACTGGACCACTGGTTCTATTCAACTATTTACTGGACCACTGGTTCTATTCAACTATATACTGGACCACTGGTTCTATTCAACTATATACTGGACCACTGGTTCTATTCAACTATATACTGGACCACTGGTTCTATTCAACTATTTACTGGACCACTGGTTCTATTCAACTATATACTGGACCACTGGTTCTATTCAACTATATACTGGACCACTGGTTCTATTCAACTATATACTGGACCACTGGTTCTATTCAACTATTTACTGGACCACTGGTTCTATTCAACTATATACTGGACCACTGGTTCTATTCAACTATATACTGGACCGCTGGTTCTATTCAACTATATACTGGACCACTGGTTCTATTCAACTATATACTGGACCACTGGTTCTATTCAACTATTTACTGGACCACTGGTTCTATTTAACTATATACTGGACCACTTGTTCTATTCAACTATATACTGGACCGCTGGTTCTATTCAACTATATACTGGACCACTGGTTCTATTCAACTATATACTGGACCGCTGGTTCTATTCAACTATATACTGGACCGCTGGTTCTATTCAACTATATACTGGACCACTGGTTCTATTCAACTATATACTGGACCACTGGTTCTATTCAACTATATAGTCTGCTGCCTTTTCCTTTATCAGTTATATTAATGGTCACTTTGCATTAGACAAATACACTATCGAAATGCCCAATCCATGTGACTTGGCAGTAATTTGCATTGGGACTCACTAAGTAAATTGACAGGATTAGTAATGTATTCCATCCGCATGGAACCTCTAGGGTCAGTGAGTGATCACTCTAGGGTCAGTGAGTGATCATATTAGTAACCCTGGTAACATACCTATAACTAACCCTGGTAACAGACCTATCCCTAACCCTGGTAACAGACCTATCCCTAACCCTGGTAACAGACCTATAACTAACCCTGGTAACAGACCTATCCCTAACCCTGGTAACAGACCTAACCCTGGTAACAGACCTATCCCTAACCCTGGTAACAGACCTATCCCTGGTAACAGACCTATCACTAACCCTGGTAACAGACCTATCCCTAACCCTGGTAACATACCTATCCCTAACCCTGGTAACAGACCTAACCCTAACCCTGGTAACAGACCTATAACTAACCCTGGTAACAGACCTAACCCTGGTAACAGACCTATAACTAACCCTGGTAACAGACCTAACCCTGGTAACAGACCTATCCCTAACCCTGGTAACAGACCTATCCCTGGTAACAGACCTAACCCTAACCCTGGTAACAGACCTAACCCTAACCCTGGTAACAGACCTAACCCTAACCCTGGTAACATACCTATAACTAACCCTGGTAACAGACCTAACCCTGGTAACATACCTATAACTAACCCTGGTAACAGACCTATCCCTAACCCTGGTAACAGACCTATCCCTAACCCTGGTAACAGACCTATCCCTAACCCTGGTAACAGACCTAACCCTGGTAACAGACCTATAACTAACCCTGGTAACAGACCTATCCCTAACCCTGGTAACAGACCTATCCCTAACCCTGGTAACAGACCTAACCCTAACCCTGGTAACAGACCTATAACTAACCCTGGTAACAGACCTAACCCTGGTAACAGACCTAACCCTGGTAACAGACCTATCCCTAACCCTGGTAACAGACCTATCCCTGGTAACAGACCTAACCCTGGTAACAGACCTAACCCTAACCCTGGTAACATACCTATAACTAACCCTGGTAACAGACCTATCCCTAACCCTGGTAACAGACCTATCCCTAACCCTGGTAACATACCTATAACTAACCCTGGTAACAGACCTAACCCTGGTAACATACCTATCCCTAACCCTGGTAACAGACCTATCCCTAACCCTGGTAACAGACCTAACCCTGGTAACAGACCTATAACTAACCCTGGTAACAGACCTATCCCTAACCCTGGTAACATACCTATCCCTAACCCTGGTAACAGACCTAACCCTGGTAACAGACCTATCCCTGGTAACAGACCTATAACTAACCCTGGTAACAGACCTATCCCTAACCCTGGTAACATACCTATAACTAACCCTGGTAACATACCTATCCCTAACCCTGGTAACAGACCTATCCCTAACCCTGGTAACAGACCTAACCCTGGTAACAGACCTATAACTAACCCTGGTAACAGACCTATCCCTAACCCTGGTAACAGACCTAACCCTGGTAACAGACCTAGCCCTGGTAACAGACCTATAACTAACCCTGGTAACAGACCTATCCCTAACCCTGGTAACATACCTATCCCTAACCCTGGTAACAGACCTAACCCTGGTAACAGACCTATCCCTGGTAACAGACCTATCCCTAACCCTGGTAACATACCTATCCCTAACCCTGGTAACAGACCTATCCCTAACCCTGGTAACAGACCTATCCCTAACCCTGGTAACAGACCTAACCCTGGTAACAGACCTATCCCTGGTAACAGACCTATAACTAACCCTGGTAACAGACCTAACCCTGGTAACAGACCTATCCCTAACCCTGGTAACAGACCTATCCCTGGTAACAGACCTAACCCTAACCCTGGTAACAGACCTATCCCTAACCCTGGTAACAGACCTAACCCTAACCCTGGTAACAGTCAGAGTAATGAGACAGCAGAACAGGGGAAGGTCTACAGAGAGCAGGACAGGAACATTCACCTGGGCTCCTAGCTAGCTGTGTTCAGGGGGTCACTGAGCGCTCCTAGCCAGCTGTGTTCAGGGGGTCACTGAGCGCTCCTAGCTAGCTGTGTTCAGGGGGTCACTGAGCGCTCCTAGCTAGCTGTGTTCAGGGGGTCACTGAGCACTCCTAGCTAGCTGTGTTCAGGGGGTCACTGACCGCTCCTAGCTAGCTGTGTTCAGGGGGTCACTGAGCGCTCCTAGCTAGCTGTGTTCAGGGGGTCACTGAGCGCTCCTAGCTAGCTGTGTTCAGGGGGTCACTGAGCGCTCCTAGCTAGCTGTGTTCAGGGGGTCACTGAGCGCTCCTAGCTAGCTGTGTTCAGGGGGTCACTGAGCGCTCCCAGCTAGCTGTGTTCAGGGGGTCACTGAGCGCTCCCAGCTAGCTGTGTTCAGGGGGTCACTGAGCGCTCCTAGCTAGCTGTGTTCAGGGGGTCACTGAGCGCTCCCAGCTAGCTGTGTTCAGGGGGTCACTGAGCGCTCCTAGCTAGCTGTGTTCAGGGGGTCACTGAGCGCTCCTAGCTAGCTGTGTTCAGGGGGTCACTGAGCGCTCCTAGCAAGCTGTGTTCAGGGGGTCACTGAGCGCTCCCAGCTAGCTGTGTTCAGGGGGTCACTGAGCGCTCCTAGCTAGCTGTGTTCAGGGGGTCACTGAGCGCTCCTAGCTAGCTGTGTTCAGGGGTTCACTGAGCGCTCCTAGCTAGCTGTGTTCAGGGGGTCACTGAGCGCTCCCAGCTAGCTGTGTTCAGGGGGTCACTGAGCGCTCCTAGCTAGCTGTGTTCAGGGGGTCACTGAGCGCTCCTAGCTAGCTGTGTTCAGGGGGTCACTGAGCGCTCCTAGCTAGCTGTGTTCAGGGGGTCACTGAGCGCTCCTAGCTAGCTGTGTTCAGGGGGTCACTGAGCGCTCCTAGCTAGCTGTGTTCAGGGGGTCACTGAGCGCTCCTAGCTAGCTGTGTTCAGGGGGTCACTGAGCGCTCCTAGCTAGCTGTGTTCAGGGGGTCACTGAGCGCTCCAGCTAGCTGTGTTCAGGGGGTCACTGAGCGCTCCTAGCTAGCTGTGTTCAGGGGGTCACTGAGCGCTCCTAGCTAGCTGTGTTCAGGGGGTCACTGAGCGCTCCTAGCTAGCTGTGTTCAGGGGGGTCACTGAGCGCTCCTAGCTAGCTGTGTTCAGGGGGTCACTGAGCGCTCCTAGCTAGCTGTGTTCAGGGGGTCACTGAGCGCTCCTAGCTAGCTGTGTTCAGGGGGTCACTGAGCGCTCCTAGCTAGCTGTGTTCAGGGGGTCACTGAGCGCTCCCAGCTAGCTGTGTTCAGGGGGTCACTGAGCGCTCCTAGCTAGCTGTGTTCAGGGGGTCACTGAGCGCTCCTAGCTAGCTGTGTTCAGGGGGTCACTGAGCGCTCCTAGCTAGCTGTGTTCAGGGGGTCACTGAGCGCTCCTAGCTAGCTGTGTTCAGGGGGTCACTGAGCAGTACAGTAGGCCAGGTTACTGTTGATCTGTGGGAGTAAATTAACATTGTTTACTTGGTTCTGTCAATGGGACAATAATGAGGGTCATTACCATTTGTCATTGGATTAATACTGTTCCAGTCAGACACAGGTTAAGCCTAAAGTCTCTGACTAAAAAGCTATTTCAACTGAGATGATGTTTTTATATACAGGATTAGGCTTAATCTGTGTCAGGGGAAACTAGCCTGATGTGTTTTTACAGCTGCTTGAACACATACTGTAGCTATTCCATCCTTATCAAAATGGTCACGCATTCACAACTGATCCATTTCCATCCTGTCACAGGCCTCTTGTGTGCTGTGAGCAGATATGAGGACACAGGAGAAAGGTGTGTCATTTGCATTGAAAATAGAGGAAGATGATCATGTTGGTTTTGAACAGGTCACTTTGGCTGCGTTTACACAGGCAGTCCAATTCTGATATTTTGCCAAATTTTTGGCAAAAGAGCTGATCAGATTGGTCAAAAGACCAATTAGTGGAAACATATCCGATTTGGGCTGCCTGTGTAAACGCAGCCTCTGTCTGTCTGTCTGTGCCTACAGTCTGACTGTCTGTCTGTGCCTACAGTCTGACTGTCTGTCTGTCTGTCTGTGCCTACAGTCTGACTGTCTGTCTGTCTGTGCCTACAGTCTGACTGTCTGTGCCTACAGTCTGACTGTCTGTCTGTCTGTGCCTACAGTCTGACTGTCTGTCTGTGCCTACAGTCTGTCTGTCTGTCTGTGCCTACAGTCTGACTGTCTGTCTGTGCCTACAGTCTGACTGTCTGTCTGTGCCTACAGTCTGACTGTCTGTCTGTCTGTGCCTACAGTCTGACTGTCTGTCTGTCTGTGCCTACAGTCTGACTGTCTGTCTGTGCCTACAGTCTGACTGTCTGTCTGTGCCTACAGTCTGTCTGTCTGTGCCTACAGTCTGTCTGTCTGTCTGTCTGTGACTACTGTCTGTCTGTCTGTCTGTCTGTCTGTCTGTCTGTCTGTGCCTACAGTCTGACTGTCTGTCTGTCTGTGCCTACAGTCTGTCTGTCTGTCTGTGCCTACAGTCTGACTGTCTGTCTGTGCCTACAGTATGTATGTCTGTCTGTGCCTACAGTCTGACTGTCTGTCTGTCTGTGCCTACAGTCTGTCTGTCTGTCTGTCTGTGCCTACAGTCTGTCTGTCTGTCTGTCTGTCTGTCTGTGCCTACAGTCTGACTGTCTGTCTGTGCCTACAGTCTGACTGTCTGTCTGTGCCTACAGTCTGACTGTCTGTCTGTGCCTACAGTCTGACTGTCTGTCTGTCTGTGCCTAAAGTCTGACTGTCTGTCTGTCTGTGCCTACAGTCTGACTGTCTGTCTGTCTGTGCCTACAGTCTGACTGACTGTCTGTCTGTGCCTACAGTCTGTCTGTCTGTCTGTCTGTCTGTCTGTGCCTACAGTCTGTCTGTCTGTCTGTCTGTCTGTCTGTGCCTACAGTCTGACTGTCTGTCTGTGCCTACAGTCTGACTGTCTGTCTGTGCCTACAGTCTGACTGTCTGTCTGTGCCTACAGTCTGACTGTCTGTCTGTGCCTACAGTCTGACTGTCTGTCTGTGCCTACAGTCTGACTGTCTGTCTGTCTGTCTGTGCCTACAGTCTGTCTGTCTGTGCCTACAGTCTGTTTGTCTGTCTGTGCCTACAGTCTGACTGTCTGTCTGTGCCTACAGTCTGACTGTCTGTCTGTGCCTACAGTCTGACTGTCTGTGCCTACAGTCTGTTTGTCTGTCTGTGCCTACAGTCTGTCTGTCTGTGCCTACAGTCTGTTTGTCTGTCTGTGCCTACAGTCTGACTGTCTGTCTGTGCCTACAGTCTGACTGTCTGTCTGTGCCTACAGTCTGACTGTCTGTCTGTCTGTGCCTACAGTCTGACTGTCTGTCTGTGCCTACAGTCTGACTGTCTGTCTGTGCCTACAGTCTGTCTGTCTGTGCCTACAGTCTGTCTGTCTGTCTGTCTGTGCCTACAGTCTGTCTGTCTGTCTGTCTGTCTGTCTGTCTGTCTGTGCCTACAGTCTGACTGTCTGTCTGTCTGTGCCTACAGTCTGTCTGTCTGTCTGTGCCTACAGTCTGACTGTCTGTCTGTGCCTACAGTCTGACTGTCTGTCTGTCTGTGCCTACAGTCTGACTGTCTGTCTGTGCCTACAGTCTGACTGTCTGTCTGTGCCTACAGTCTGTCTGTCTGTGCCTACAGTCTGACTGTCTGTCTGTCTGTGCCTACAGTCTGACTGTCTGTCTGTGCCTACAGTCTGACTGTCTGTCTGTGCCTACAGTCTGACTGTCTGTCTGTCTGTCTGTGCCTACAGTCTGTCTGTCTGTGCCTACAGTCTGTTTGTCTGTCTGTGCCTACAGTCTGTTTGTCTGTCTGTGCCTACAGTCTGACTGTCTGTCTGTGCCTACAGTCTGACTGTCTGTCTGTGCCTACAGTCTGACTGTCTGTCTGTGCCTACAGTCTGACTGTCTGTCTGTCTGTGCCTACAGTCTGACTGTCTGTCTGTGCCTACAGTCTGACTGTCTGTCTGTGCCTACAGTCTGTCTGTCTGTGCCTACAGTCTGTCTGTCTGTCTGTGCCTACAGTCTGTCTGTCTGTCTGTCTGTCTGTGCCTACAGTCTGACTGTCTGTCTGTGCCTACAGTCTGTCTGTCTGTCTGTGCCTACAGTCTGACTGTCTGTCTGTGCCTACAGTATGTATGTCTGTCTGTGCCTACAGTCTGACTGTCTGTCTGTCTGTGCCTACAGTCTGTCTGTCTGTGCCTACAGTCTGTTTGTCTGTCTGTGCCTACAGTCTGACTGTCTGTCTGTGCCTACAGTCTGACTGTCTGTCTGTGCCTACAGTCTGACTGTCTGTCTGTCTGTGCCTACAGTCTGACTGTCTGTCTGTGCCTACAGTCTGACTGTCTGTCTGTGCCTAAAGTCTGTCTGTCTGTGCCTACAGTCTGTCTGTCTGTCTGTGCCTACAGTCTGTCTGTCTGTCTGTCTGTCTGTCTGTCTGTGCCTACAGTCTGACTGTCTGTCTGTCTGTGCCTACAGTCTGTCTGTCTGTCTGTGCCTACAGTCTGACTGTCTGTCTGTGCCTACAGTCTGACTGTCTGTCTGTCTGTGCCTACAGTCTGACTGTCTGTCTGTCTGTGCCTACAGTCTGTCTGTCTGTCTGTCTGTGCCTACAGTCTGACTGTCTGTCTGTGCCTACAGTCTGACTGTCTGTCTGTGCCTACAGTCTGACTGTCTGTCTGTGCCTACAGTCTGACTGTCTGTCTGTCTGTCTGTGCCTACAGTCTGTTTGTCTGTCTGTGCCTACAGTCTGACTGTCTGTCTGTGCCTACAGTCTGACTGTCTGTCTGTGCCTACAGTCTGACTGTCTGTCTGTGCCTACAGTCTGTCTGTCTGTCTGTGCCTACAGTCTGTCTGTCTGTGCCTACAATCTGTCTGTCTGTCTGTGCCTACATTCTGTCTGTCTGTCTGTCTGTCTGTCCTGTCTGTCTGTCTGTCTGTGCCTACAGTCTGACTGTCTGTCTGTCTGTGCCTACAGTCTGACTGTCTGTCTGTCTGTGCCTACAGTCTGACTGTCTGTCTGTCTGTGCCTACAGTCTGACTGTCTGTCTGTGCCTACAGTATGTATGTCTGTCTGTGCCTACAGTCTGACTGTCTGTCTGTCTGTGCCTACAGTCTGTCTGTCTGTGCCTACAGTCTGTTTGTCTGTCTGTGCCTACAGTCTGACTGTCTGTCTGTGCCTACAGTCTGACTGTCTGTCTGTGCCTACAGTCTGACTGTCCCCTGTCTGTCTGTGCCTACAGTCTGACTGTCTGTCTGTGCCTACAGTCCCCATGACTGTCTGTCTGTGCTTCCTACAGTCTGTCTGTCTGTGCTACAGTCTGTCTGTCTGTCTGTCTGTGCCTACGTCTGTCTGTCTGTCTGTCTGTTCTGTCTGTGCCTACAGTCTGACTGTCTGTCTGTCTGTGCCTACAGTTGTCTGTCATGTCTGTGCCTACAGTCTGACTGTCTGTCTGTGCCTACAGTCTGACTGTCTGTAGTGTCTGTGCCTACAGTCTGACTGTCTGTCTGTCTGTGCCTACAGTCTGACTGTCTGTCTGTATGTGCCTACAGTCTGACTGTCTGTCTGTGCCTACAGGTCTGGGACTGTCTGTCTGTGCCTACAGTCTGTCTGTCTGTCTGTCTGTCTGTGCCTACAGTCTGTCTGTCTGTGCCTAAAGTCTGTTTGTCTGTCTGTGCCTACAGTCTGACTGTCTGTCTTTGTGCCTTACAGTCTGACTGTCTGTCTGTGCTACAGTCTGACTGTTCTGTCTGTGCCTTACAGTCTGGACTGTCTGTCTGTCTGTGCCTACAGTCTGACTGTCTGTCCTGTGCCTACAGTCTGACTGTCATGTCTGTGCCTACAGTCTGTCTGTCTGTCTGTGCCTACAGTCTGTCTGTCTGTCTGTCTGTCTGTCTGTCTGTCTGTCTGTCTGTCCTGTGCTACAGTCTGACTGTCTGTCTGTCTGTGCCTACAGTCTGTCTGTCTGTCTGTGCTACAGTCTGACTGTCTGTCTGTGCCTACAGTATGTATGTCTGTCTGTGCCTACGTCTGACTGTCTGTCTGTCTGTGCCTACAGTCTGTCTGTCTGTGCCTACAGTCTGTTTGTCTGTCTGTGCCTACAGTCTGACTGTCTGTCTGTGCTACAGTCTGACTGTCTGTCTGTCTGTGCCTACAGTCTGACTGTCTGTCTGTGCCTACAGTCTGACTGTCTGTCTGTGCCTACAGTCTGTTGTCTGTCTGTGCCTACAGTCTGACTGTCTGTCTGTCTGTGCCTACAGTCTGTTGTCTGTCTGTGCCTACAGTCTGTGTCTGTCTGTGCTACAGTCTGTCTGTCTGTCTGTGCCTACAGTCTGACTGTCTGTCTGTGCCTACAGTCTGTCTGTCTGTCTGTGCCTACAGTCTGACTGTCTGTCTGTGCCTACAGTCTGACTGTCTGTCTGTCTGTGCCTACAGTCTGACTGTCTGTCTGTCTGTGCCTACAGTCTGACTGTCTGTCTGTCTGTGCCTACAGTCTGACTGTCTGTCTGTGCCTACAGTCTGACTGTCTGTCTCTGTGCCTACAGTCTGACTGTCTGTCTGTCTGTGCCTACAGTCTGACTGTCTGTCTGTCTGTCTGTGCCTACAGTCTGTCTGTCTGTGCCTACAGTCTGTTTGTCTGTCTGTGCCTACAGTCTGACTGTCTGTCTGTGCCTACAGTCTGAGTGTCTGTCTGTGCCTACAGTCTGACTGTCTGTCTGTCTGTGCCTACAGTCTGACTGTCTGTCTGTCTGTGCCTACAGTCTGACTGTCTGTCTGTGCCTACAGTCTGTCTGTCTGTGCCTACAGTCTGTCTGTCTGTGCCTACAGTCTGTCTGTCTGTGCCTACAGTCTGTCTGTCTGTCTGTGCCTACTGTCTGACTGTCTGTCTGTGCCTACAGTCTGACTGTCTGTCTGTGCCTACAGTCTGACTGTCTGTCTGTGCCTACAGTCTGACTGTCTGTCTGTCTGTGCCTAAAGTCTGACTGTCTTTCTGTCTGTGCCTACAGTCTTACTGTCTGTCTGTGCCTACAGTCTGTCTGTCTGTCTGTGCCTACAGTCTGTCTGTCTGTCTGTGCCTACAGTCTGTCTGTCTGTCTGTGCCTACAGTCTGTCTGTCTGTCTGTCTGTCTGACTGTCTGTGCCTACAGTCTGACTGTCTGCCTGTGCCTACAGTCTGACTGTCTGTCTGTGCCTACAGTCTGACTGTCTGTCTGTCTGTGCCTACAGTCTGACTGTCTGTCTGTGCCTACAGTCTGACTGTCTGTCTGTGCCTACAGTCTGACTGTCTGTCTGTCTGTCTGTGCCTACAGTCTGTCTGTCTGTGCCTACAGTCTGTTTGTCTGTCTGTGCCTACAGTCTGACTGTCTGTCTGTGCCTACAGTCTGACTGTCTGTCTGTGCCTACAGTCTGACTGTCTGTCTGTGCCTACAGTCTGACTGTCTGTCTGTCTGTGCCTACAGTCTGACTGTCTGTCTGTGCCTACAGTCTGACTGTCTGTCTGTGCCTACAGTCTGTCTGTCTGTGCCTACAGTCTGTCTGTCTGTCTGTGCCTACAGTCTGTCTGTCTGTCTGTCAGTCTGTCTGTCTGTCTGTCTGTCTGTCTGTCTGTCTGTGCCTACAGTCTGACTGTCTGTCTGTCTGTGCCTACAGTCTGTCTGTCTGTCTGTGCCTACAGTCTGACTGTCTGTCTGTGCCTACAGCTCTGTCTCTGTCTGTTGCCTACAGTCTGACTGTCTGTCTGTCTGTGCCTACAAGTCTGCTGTCTTGTCTGTGCCTACAAGTCCTGACTGTCTGTCTGAGCCTACAGTCTGTCTGTGTCTGTGCCCTACAGTCTGTCTGTCTGTGCCTCAGTCTGTTGTCTGTCTGTTGCCTACAGTCTGTCTGTCTAGTCTGTTGCCTACAGTCTGACTGTCTGTCTGTGCCTACAGTCTGACCTGTCTTGTCTGTGCCCCTACAGTCTACTGTCTGCTTCCCTGTCTGTGCCTACAGTATGCCTGTTGTCTGTCTGTTGCCTACAGCTGACTGTCTGTCTGTGGCCTACAGTCTGTTTGTCTCTGTAGCCTACAGTCTGTCTGTCTCCTGTGGCCTACAGTCCTGTCTGTCCTGGTCGTGCCTCAGTGTCTGGACTGTCTGTCTGTGCCTACAGTCTGACTGTCTGTCTGTCTGTGGCCTACAGTCTGTCTGTCTGTCTCGTGCCTACAGGTCTGACTGTCCTGTCTGTCTGTGCCTACATTCTGACTGTCTGTCTGTGCCTACAGTCTGACTGTCTGTCCTGTTGTGCCTCACAGTCCTGTCTGTCTGTTCCTACAGTCCTGTCTGGTCTGTCTGTGCCTACAGTCTGACTGTCTGTCTGTGCCTACAGTCTGACTGTCTGTCTGTGCCTACAGTCTGACTGTCCTGTCTGTCTGTGCCTACAGTCTGACCTGTCTGTCTGTGCCCTACAGTCTGACTGTCTGTCTGTGCCTACAGTCTGTCTGTCTGTGCCTACAGTCTGTCTGTCTGTCTGTCTGTGCCTACAGTCTGTCTGTCTGTTCTGTCTGTCTGTCTGTCTGTCTGTGCCTACAGTCTGATGTCTGTCTGTCTGTGCCTACAGTCTGTCTGTCTGTCTGTGCCTACAGTCTGACTGTCTGTCTGTGCCTACAGTCTGACTGTCTGTCTGTCTGTGCCTACAGTCTGACTGTCTGTCTGTCTGCTGCCTACAGTCAGTCTGTCTGTGATGTCTGGTGCCTCACAGTCTGACGTGTCTGTCTGTGCCTACAGGTCTGACTGTCTTCTCTGTCTGTGCCTACAGACAGACTGTCTGTCTGACTGTGCCTATCAGTCTGTCTGACCCTGTGTCTGTGCCTACACGCTCAGACTGACTCGCTGCCTAGTGCCTACAGTCTGAACTGTCTGTCGTGTGCCTACCAGTCTGCACTGTGGTCTGTCTGTGCCTACAGTCCTGACTGACTGTCTGTCTGTGCCTACAGTCTGACTGTATGTCTGTGCCTACAGTCTGTATCCGTACTGTCTGTGCCTACAGATCTGACTGTCTGTCTGCTGGCCATACAGTCTGACTGTCTGTCCTGTGCACTACAGTCTGACTGTCTGTCTGTGCCTACAGTCTGTCTGTCCTGACTGGCCTACCAGTCTGACTGTCTGTCTGTGCCTACAGTCTGATCTGTCTGTCTGTGCCTACAGTCTGACTGTCTGTCTGTGCCTACAGTCTGCTGTCTGTCCTGTGCCTACAGTCTGTCTGTCTGTGCCTACAGTCTGTCTGTCTGTCTGTGCTTACAGTCTGTCTGTCTGTCTGTGCCTACAGTCTGACTGTCTGTCTGTCTGTGCCTACCAGTCTGACTGTCTGTCTGTCTGTGCCTACAGTCTGACTGTCTGTCTGTCTGTGCCTACTAGTCTGTAGGTCTGTCTGTCTGTGCCTACAGTCTGACTGTATGTCCTGTCCTAGCATCTGACTGTCTGTGCCGTACAGTCTGGACTGTCTGCTGCCTGTGCCTACAGTCTGACTGTCTGTCCTGTGCCTACAAGTGCTTGACTGTGGTCTGTCTGTTGCCTACAGTCTGACTGTCTGTCTGTGCCCTACAGTCCTGACTGTCTGTCTGTGCCTACAGTCTGACTGTCTGTCTGTCCTGTCTGTTGCCTACAGTCTGACTGTCCTCTGTGCCTACAGTCTGTCTGGTCTGTCTGTGCCTACAGTTGCTGACTGTAAGTGCCTACAGTCCTGACTGTCCTGTCTGTGACTACAGTCTGCACCTGTCTGTCTCTGTCTGCTGCCTACAGTCTGACTGTCTGTCTGTCTGTGCCTACAGTCTGACTGTCGGCTGTGCTACAGTCTCGGACTGTCTGTCTGTGCCTACGTCTGTCTGTCTGTGCCTACAGTCTGTCTGGTCTGTCCTGTGGCCTACAGTCTGTCTGTCTGTCTGTCATCCTGTCTGTCTGCTCTGGTCTGTCTGTCTGTCTGTCTGTGCCTACAGTCTGACTGTCTGTCTGTCTGTGCCTACACGTCTGTCTGTCTGTCTGTGCCTACAGTCCTGACTGTCTGTCTGTGCCTACAGTCTGTATGTCTGTCTGTGGCCTACAGTCTGACTGTCCTGTCTGTCTGTGCCTACAGTCTGTCTGTCTGTGCCTACAGTCTGTTCTGTCTGTCTGTGCCTACAGTCTGACTGTCTGTCTGCTGCCTACAGTCTGACTGTCTGTCTGTCTGTGGCCTACAGTCTGACTCGTCTGGTCTGTGCCTACAGTCTGGACTGTCTGTCTGTGCCTACAGTCTCTGTCTGTCTGTGGCCTACAGTCTGTCTGTCAGTCTGTCGTCTGTGCCTACATGTCTGTCTGGTCTGTCTGTCACTGTGCCACAGTCTGTGCCTCCAGTCTGACTGTCTGTCTGTCTGTAACTACAGTCTGTCTGTCTGTCTGTGCCTACCAGTCTGATCTGTCTGTCTGTGCCTACAGGTCTGGTCTGTACTGTCCTATGTTGCCTACAGTCTGACTGTCTGTCTGTGCCTACCAGTCTGACTGACTGTCTGTCTGTGACTTTACAGTCTGATGTCTGTCTGTCTGTGCCTACCAGGACTGACTGTCTGTCTGTGCTACCAGTCTGACTGTCTGTCTGTGCCTACAGTCTGGACTGTCTGACTGGGTCAGTCTGTGCCTACCACAGTCTGACTGTCTCAGTCTTCTGTGCATACAGTCTGACTGTCTGGTCTGTGCCTACAGTCTGACTGTCTGTCTGTGCCTAACAGTCTGACTGTCCTGTCTGTCTGTGCCTACAGTCTGATGTCTGTCTGTCTGTGCTACAGTCTGATGTCTGTCTGTGCCTACAGTCTGTCTGTCTGTGCCTACAGTCTGTCTGTCTATGCCTACAGTCTGTTGTCTGTCTGTGCCTACTGTCGACTGTCTGTCTGTGCCTACAGTCTGACTGTCTGTCTGTGCCTACAGTCTGACTTCTGTCTGTGCCTACAGTCTGACTGTCTGTCTGTCTGTGCCTACATCTGGGACTGTCTGTCTGTCTGTCCTAAAGTCTGACTGTCTGTCTGTCTGTGCCTACAGTCTGACTGTCTGTCTGTCTGTGCCTACAGTCTGTCTGTCTGTCTGTCTGTCTGCCTACAGTCTGTCTGTCTGTCTGTGCCTACAGTCTGTCTGTCTGTCTGTCTGTCTGAGGGGTCTGTCTGTGCCTACAGTCTCCCTGACTGTCTGCCTGTGCCTACAGTCTCTGACTGTCTGTCTGTGCCTACAGTCCCGCTGACTGATCTGTCTTGTCTGTGCCTACAGTCTGACTGTCTGTCTGTGCCTACAGTCTGACTGTCTGTCTGTGCCTACAGTCTGACTGTCTGTCTGTGCCTACAGTGACTGTCTGTCTGTCTGTCTGTGCCTACAGTCTGTCTGTCTGTGCCTACAGTCTGTTTGTCTGTCTGTGCCCTACAGTCTGACTGTCTGGTCTGTGCCCTACAGTCTGACTGTCTGTACTGTGCCTACAGTCTGACATGTCTGTCTGTGCCTACAGTCTGACTGTCTGTCTGTGCCTACAGTCTGGTCTGTCTGTCTGTGCCTACAGTCTGTCTGTCTGTCTGTCTGTGCCCTACAGTCTGTCTGTCTGTGCCTACAGTCTGTCTGTCTGTCTGTCTGTCTGTGCCTACAGTCTGACTGTCTGTCTGTCTGTGCCTACAGTCTGTCTGTCTGTCTGTGCCTACAGTCTGACTGTCTGTCTGTGCCCTACAGTACTGACTGTCTGTCTTGTCTGTGCCTACAGTCTGACTGTCTGTCTGTCTGTGCCTACAGTCTGACTGTCTGTCTTGCTCTGTGCCTACAGTCTGACTGTCTGTCTGTGCCCTACAGTACTGACTGTCCCCTGTCCCTCGTCCTGTCTGTGCCTACCAGTCTGACTGTCTGTCTGTCTGTCTGCCCTACAGTCTGACTGTCTGTCTGCTACAGTCTGTACTGGTCTGTCTGTGCCTACAGTCTGTCTGCTCTGTGCCTACAGTCTGTCTGTCTGTCTGTGCCTACAGTCTGTCTGTCTGTCTGTGCCTACAGTCTGACTGTCTGTCTGTCTGTGCCTACAGTCCCGACTGTCTGTCCTGTCTGTGCCTACAGTCTGTCTGTCTGTGCCCTACAGTCTGTTTTGTCTGTCTGTGCCTACAGTCTGACTGTCTGTCTGTGCTACAATCTGACTGTCTGTCTGTGCTACAATCTGACTGTCTGTCTGTGCCTACAGTCTGACTGTCTGTCTGTGCTACAGTCTGTCTGTCTGTGCCTACAATCTATCTGTCTGTCTGTGCTACATTCTGTCTGTCTGTCTGTCTGTCTGTCTGGCCTCTGTCTGTCGTCTGTCTGTCTGTGCCTACAGTCCTGACTGTTTCTGTCTGTCTGTGCCTACATCTGACTGTCTGTCTGTCTATGTGCCTACAGTCTGGACTGTCTGTCTGTGTGCCTACAGTCTGACTGTCTGTCTGTGCCTACAGTATGTATGTCTGTCTGTGCCTACAGTCTGACTGTCTGTCTGTCTGTGCCTACAGTCTGTCTGTCTGTGCCCCCCTACAGTCTGTTGTCTGTCTGTGCCTACAGTCTGACTGTCTGTCTGTGCCTACAGTCTGACTGTCTGTCTGTGCTACAGTCTGACTGTCTGTGCCTACCAGTCTGTTTGTCTGTCTGTGCCTACAGTCTGTCTGTCTGTGCCTACAGTCTGTTTGTCTGTCTGTGCCTACAGTCTGACTGTCTGTCTGTGCCTACAGTCTGACTGTCTGTCTGTGCCTACAGTCTGACTGTCTGTCTGTCTGTGCCTACAGTCGACTGTCTGTCTGTGCCTACAGTCTGACTGTCTGTCTGTGCCTACGTCTGTCAGTGTCTGTGCCTACAGTCTGTCTGTCTGTCTGTCTGTGCCCCCACCCTACAGTCTGGGGATGTCTGTCTGTCTGTCTGTCTGTCTGTCGTCCTGTGCCTACAGTCTGACTGTCTGTCCCTGTCTGTGCCTACAGTCTGTCTGTCTGTCTGTCTGTGCTACAGGTCTGACTGGGGGTCTGTCTGTGCCTACAGTCTGACTGTCTGTCTGTCTGTGCCTACAGTCTGACTGTCTGGTCTGTCTGTGCCTACAGTCTGACTGTCTGTTCTGTCTGTGCCTACAGTCTGACTGTCTGTCTGTGCCTACAGTCTGACTGTCTGTCCTGTGCCTACAGTCTGTCTGTCTGTGCCCTACAGTCTGAATGTCTGTCTGTCTGTGCTACAGTCTGACTGTCTGTCTGTGCCTACAGTCTGACTGTCTGTCTGTGCCTGTGCCTACAGTCTGTGTCTGTCTTCTGTGCCTACAGTCTGTCTGTCTGTGCCTACAGTCTGTTTGTCTGTCTGTGCCTACAGTCTGTTTTGTCTGTCTGTGTGCCTACAGTGCTGACTGTCTGTCTGTGCCTACAGTCTGACCTGTCTGTCTGTGCCTACAGTCTGACTGTCTGTCGTTCTGTGCCTACAGTCTGACTGTCTGTCTGTCTGTTGCCCTACAGTCTGACTGTCTGTCTGTGCCTACAGTCTGACTGGTCTGTCTGTGCCTACAGTCTGTCTGTCTGTGTGCCTACAGTCTGTCTGTCTGTCTGTGCCTACAGTCTGTCTGTCTGTCTGTCTGTCCTGTGCTGGTCTACAGTCTGACTGTTGTGCTACATTATGTATGTCTGTCTGTGCTACAGTCTGTCTGTCTGTCTGTGCCTACAGTCTGATCTGTCTGTCATTGTGCCTACATTATGTATGTCTGTCTGTGCCTACAGTCTGACTGTCTGTCTGTCTGTGCCTTTACAGTCTGTCTGTCTGTGCCTACAGTCTGTTTGTCTGTCTGTGCCTACAGTCTGACTGTCTGTCTGTGCCTACAGTCTGACTGTCTGTCTGTGCCTACCAGTCTGACTGTCTGTCTGTCTGTGCCTACAGTCTGACTGTCTGTCTGTGCTACAGTCTGCTGTCTGTCTGTGCCTAAAGTCTGTCTGTCTGTGCCTACAGTCTGTCCTGTCTGTCTGTGCCTACAGTCTGTCTGTCTGCCCAGTCTGTCTGTCTGTCTGGGTCTGTGCCTACAGTCTGACTGTCTGTCTGTCTGTGCCTACAGTCTGTCTGTCTGTCTGTGCCTACAGTCTGACTGTCCTGTCTGTGCCTACAGTCTGACTGTCTGTCTGTCTGTGCCTACAGTGTCTGACTGTCTGTTCTGTCTGTGCCTACAGTCTGTCTGGTCTGTCTGTCTGTGCCTACAGTCTGACTGTCTGTCTGTGCCTACAGTCTGACTGTCTGTCTGTGCCTACAGTCTGGACTGTCTGTCTGTGCCTAACAGTCTGATGTCTGTTCTGTGGCCTACAGTCTGTTGGGACTGTCTGTCTGTGCCTACAGTTGACTGTCGTTGTGCCTACAGTCTGACTGTCTGTCTGTGCCTACAGTCTGACTGTCTGTCTGTGCCTACAGTCTGTCTGTCTGAGTTGTCTGTCTGTCTGTGCCTACAGGAAACTCTGTCTGTCTGTGCCTACAGTCTGACTGTCTGTCTGTCTGTGCCTACAGTCTGACTGTCTGTCTGTGCCTACAGTATGTATGTCTGTCTGTGCCTACAGTCTGACTGTCTGTCTGTCTGTGCCTACAGTCTGTCTGTCTGTGCCTACAGTCTGACTGTCTGTCTGTGCCTACAGTCTGACTGTCTGTCTGTGCCTACAGTCTGACTGTCTGTCTGTGCCTACAGTCTGACTGTCTGTCTGTCTGTGCCTACAGTCTGACTGTCTGTCTGTGCCTACAGTCTGACTGTCTGTCTGTGCCTACAGTCTGTCTGTCTGTGCCTACAGTCTGTCTGTCTGTCTGTCTGTGCCTACAGTCTGTCTGTCTGTCTGTCTGTCTGTTCTGTCTGTCTGTCTGTCTGTGCCTACAGTCTGACTGTCTGTCTGTCTGTGCCTACAGTCTGACTGTCTGTCTGTGCCTACAGTCTGACTGTCTGTCTGTCTGTGCCTACAGTCGGACTGTCTGTCTGTATGTGCCTACAGTCTGACTGTCTGTCTGTGCCTACAGTCTGACTGTCTGTCTGTCTGTGCCTACAGTCTGACTGTCTGTCTGTGCCTACAGTCTGTCTGTCTGTCTGTGCCTACAGTCTGACTGTCTGTCTGTCTGTGCCTACAGTCTGACTGTCTGTCTGTCTGTGCCTACAGTCTGTCTGTCTGTGCCTACAGTCTGTTTGTCTGTCTGTGCCTACAGTCTGACTGTCTGTCTGTGCCTACAGTCTGACTGTCTGTCTGTCTGTGCCTACAGTCTGACTGTCTGTCTGTGCCTACAGTCTGTCTGTCTGTGCCTACAGTCTGACTGTCTGTCTGTGCCTACAGTCTGACTGTCTGTCTGTGCCTACAGTCTGTCTGTCTGTGCCTACAGTCTGACTGTCTGTCTGTCTGTGCCTACAGTCTGACTGTCTGTCTGTCTGTGCCTACAGTCTGACTGTCTGTCTGTGCCTACAGTCTGACTGTCTGTCTGTGCCTACAGTCTGTCTGTCTGTGCCTACAGTCTGTCTGTCTGTGCCTACAGTCTGACTGTCTGTCTGTCTGTCTGTCTGTCTGTCTGTCTGTGCCTACAGTCTGACTGTCTGTCTGTCTGTGCCTACAGTCTGACTGTCTGTCTGTCTGTGCCTACAGTCTGTCTGTCTGTGCCTACAGTCCTGTCTGTCTGTGCCTACAGTCTGACTGTCTGTCTGTGCCTACAGTCTGACTGTCTGTCTGTCTGTGCCTACAGTCTGTCTGTCTGTCTGTCTGTCTGTCTGTCTGTCTGTCTGTCTGTGCCTACAGTCTGTCTGTCTGTCTGTCTGTCTGTCTGTGCCTACAGTCTGACTGTCTGTCTGTCTGTGCCTACAGTCTGTCTGTCTGTCTGTGCCTACAGTCTGACTGTCTGTCTGTGCCTACAGTATGTATGTCTGTCTGTGCCTACAGTCTGACCTGTCTGTCTGTCTGTGCCTACAGTCTGTCTGTCTGTCTGTCTGTCTGTCTGTCTGTCTGTCTGTGCCTACAGTCTGTCTGTCTGTCTGTCTGTCTGTCTGTCTGTCTGTCTGTCTGTCTGTGCTACAGTCTGACTGTCTGTCTGTCTGTGCCTACAGTCTGTCTGTCTGTCTGTGCCTACAGTCTGACTGTCTGTCTGTGCCTACAGTCTTGACTGTCTGTCTGTGCCTACAGTCTGACTGTCTGTCTGTGCCTACAGTCTGACTGTCTGTCTGTGCCTACAGTCTGACTGTCTGTCTGTCTGTCTGTCTGTGCCTACAGTCTGTCTGTCTGTGCCTACAGTCTGTTTGTCTGTCTGTGCCTACAGTCTGACTGTCTGTCTGTGCCTACAGTCTGACTGTCTGTCTGTGCCTACAGTCTGACTGTCTGTCTGTCTGTGCCTACAGTCTGACTGTCTGTCTGTCTGTGCCTACAGTCTGACTGTCTGTCTGTGCCTACAGTCTGTCTGTCTGTGCCTACAGTCTGTCTGTCTGTCTGTGCCTACAGTCTGTCTGTCTGTCTGTCTGTCTGTGCCTACAGTCTGACTGTCTGTCTGTGCCTACAGTCTGACTGTCTGTCTGTGCCTACAGTCTGACTGTCTGTCTGTGCCTACAGTCTGACTGTCTGTCTGTGCCTAAAGTCTGACTGTCTGTCTGTCTGTGCCTACAGTCTGACTGTCTGTCTGTGCCTACAGTCTGTCTGTCTGTCTGTGCCTACAGTCTGTCTGTCTGTCTGTGCCTACAGTCTGTCTGTCTGTCTGTGTCTACAGTCTGTCTGTCTGTATGTCTGTCTGTCTGTCTGTGCCTACAGTCTGACTGTCTGTCTGTGCCTACAGTCTGACGGTCTGTCTGTGCCTACAGTCTGACTGTCTGTCTGTGCCTACAGTCTGACTGTCTGTCTGTGCCTACAGTCTGACTGTCTGTCTGTCTGTGCCTACAGTCTGTCTGTCTGTCTGTCTGTCTGTCTGTGCCTACGGTCTGTCTGTCTGTCTGTCTGTCTGTCTGTGCCTACAGTACGTACCTGGGTCCTGGGCTGCAGGGGGAGGCTCTGGAGAGCTGGCTGGCTGCTCGGGGGAAGTGGATGCTGCAGGAGCTGGGGATGGGGCTGTGGTGTCTCCTGGGGCCTGGGCTGCAGGGGCTGGGGATGGGGCTGTGGTGTCTCCTGGGGCCTGGGCTGCAGGGGCTGGGGATGGGGCTGTGGTGTCTGCTGGGGCCTCCGCTTGGGCTGCAGCCGGAGCAGACTGGTCCTCCCATCCTGTGGTGGTAGCTGCTACGGCCACTGTGTGATCTGGGATGGTCTCACTGTCCTCCACAACCGTACCGTTCTCATCAGCCGCCCCTGGCAGTGGAACACAGAACATCAGCCACATGCTGGGAGATGATTTATATAGCCCTTTTAACAACAACACAAAGTGCTTTACAGTAATTTACATCAACTGAAATATTAAATGTTTGATGGACAAGCTATCATATTTCCTGAGAAATGTCCTCATCACATCTGTTACAACAATAGAAAATAGTGGTCCCTCCCCTCTACCTTACTGTGAGAAGTAGGTAATTCTATAGTTCAGGCAGCCAGCAGTGTTAGAACAGTGTGTGATGGACAGGGCTTCAGGTCATGATTAAATAGCCGTGAAACTGGCAAACAATGCTTCACCTCGTAGCAACGCCACACAATCACAGCTCTTTCTCAGGCAACAGCCCAGCTAGCGTAACAGGGTTGGTTATGTTTCCACTTGACACGGCAAAAATATGTATTTCATGTTCATGTATTCCTATTGGTTGGTTGAATTTACATATCAATAAGGTGTTATGCCATTGGTCATGCTTGCAGATAGCGGAAGATTGCAAACTTCGATTCTTCCCAGTCTGATATTGACATGCAAACGGTAGGTCACGTTCTGAAATACTGTATTTCTATTGTCATATTTACAATGTGTACGAGGTCACCATAGTCATGTCCTGGTGTGTCTACTATATGTGTGTACATTACCTGGTAGATATTACTGCTGGTGTGTATCCTATATGTGTGTACAGTACCTGGTAGATATTGGGGGCATGCTGGGATGCGCTTTCCTATGTTACTGCTGTAAGAGCGAGTTAGCTAGCATGCTCTAATTGTAATGGTCGCATTAGCTCCCTGCTAATTCACAGTTATTTCCACGCTAACAGCTGAATCACAAATCTACAGCCATCAACATACTGTTGTCCTGCCCATCTAATGTGCTTCCATGTGTCTATCGTCAGAATGAACACCAATCAGCTGGGATCGCTGGCTGGTCAGTCTTTTCTGTAAAAACACAACGCAAGAGATTTACAAAGTACGACCACATCTGTTACAGTCCCACATTTGGTTCCTTGGAAGTTGTGGGAACGTTTCCTGACCGTTTCTGATTTTGGGTTAACTGTTTTGAACTCTAAGCACAGATAGGACACTTGGACATGTATTTCCTCAGCACAGATAGGACACTTGGACATGTATTTCCTCAGGCATTTTATTGTGTTTGTGAGATTTGAAGCTATAATCTTCTATTCTCTATCCATGGATTAAAAAAAATATTTATTTAACCAGGTAAGCCAGTTGAGAACAAGTGGAATTAGTCCACTGCACCACCAGGATGGAGTTAGCATGCTACATTTCTTCACACATACAAAGCTGTTCATTTTAGTCTATTCAAACTGACCCAATTTCAAAGGAAAGAAGCCCTCATTAAGATCAGGTCTGGCCAATTAGTGGGTGCGGCCAACACACCTGAGCACACTTCACAATATAGAGGATAGAGAGAGTTTTGTTGACGCTGAGAACGGAATGTACTGTATATGTTTTTAAATAACATTCGTAGAACGTTCTCTGAATGTTACTAAAGTTTTTCATGGAAAGTTTTCTTAACGTTCTCGGAACAATTTGAGAACATGACTTTAAATAGATGAGGAAACCTGTAGGAGACATTATGCTGAAGTACTGAAATTGTTGTTTCTTAACGTTCTCTGAACTATTTGAGAACATTCCCAATGTCAAACCAGTTGGAGAACGTTCCTAGAACATTCCCAAAATGTAAATGAAATGTAACCATGTTTGAACTTTTAGGAAACATTCTGTTAAAGTAATGAAACACCAAGAAAACTATCCTGCACCATTCCCAGAAAGTAATGGAAAGGTTGTCTGTAAAATAACCGTAGGACAACCACACTCTCACCAAGCTGTAAGAACCATATGGTTCTCAGAACGTTATGAGCTAGCTGGGAGTCAGGGATCTATGGTGATGGAAGTCAAACTCAAACAAACAAGGGGAAGACAACTGGTCGGGTTGTGACAGAGCTTCATTATTTAACTACCTGAGAATCCTAGCTAGGATTACTAAGGTTAAGTCCCAAATTGCACTTTTGGTCAAAACAAGTGCACTATATAGGGAATAGGGTGTAATTTGGGACTTGACCTTAACATTAGTCCCCTGTAGCTCAGTTGGTAGAGCGTGGCGCTTGCAACGCCAGGGTTGTGGGTTCGTTTCCCACGGGGGGCCAGTATGAAAATGTATGCACTCACTAACTGTAAGTCGCTCTGGATAAGAGCAGTCTGCTAAATGACTAAAATGTAAAATGTAACCTAAGGCTCTTCACTAGAGTCAGACCCTTCCCAGCTAACAACAAACGTTCCCACAAGTTTAGAGAACGTTCCCTTTAAGAGTCTCATTAGGTCATCGTTTCCATAGGAATGTTCCCGTGATGTGCGAGGAATGTTTCCAAGAGACCATTCCCTTAATGTCAAATAGAACTTATCCAGAACGTGGTTCACATGTTCTTAGAACTTAAGAGATGCAAGAACAGTAATATGTCCAGTCTTCTGTAGGTTAGGAAGATATTCCATCAATGACCCACTAAACGTACACAGAACATGGTTGCCATGTTCTCAGAACATAAGATATTAATGTTCTAGACACGTTAAATGAGAACGTTGCAGGAACATTCATGTGTCAGAACAGAACATTGTAACTACGTTCTAGACAAGTTTTGTTTGACATTAAGGGAATATTCTCCTGACTTTAACACCAAAACATGCTAAAAAACGTTTTCGCTAACATAGATGGAATGTTCCCCAAACTAACGGAAAAAATTACGGGAACATTAAGGGTAATATTACAAAAACGTTCTCTCTCCCTAGAATTGTTAGCTGGGTTGAAATTGACCACCCACTCCGGGGTGAGGGTACAGCTCTAGGATCCTAACCTTTTAAAGGTGCTACACATACAATGTTTTAGAATTTTTGCATCGTGATTTTAGAAAATATACATAATATATCTGCCACTAATAATGTAATGATAGTGTTTCACAGTATTGATTTCTCCCGCCGGTACAATGATTCCCTGCACTGTTCAGTGCTTATTTTCTCACAAACTGAAACTGAGCGAACAGTGTAGAATTTTAGTAAGTGCAGTTTTGACCATACTGCAGTACCAGCACTCTGTCTAAATCAAGTTGGTCTGTCAACAAGATATCAGCTGACCACAGCTAGCACACCATCTTAACCACAGGAAGACAAGAGGAAGAAAATACCCAGTTAATGATCATATGAAACACAGACCTCAAGCTAACACACATTAACTTCCTCACCCGCCACAGCCCATGGTTCCTAGAACAGGATTGTGTGTACAAGGATATGAAGCCTGGGGACAAAGGCTACGTGATATGGGACCGGACATAGCAGGATTATTCACATTAACCTCTTAAGGATCGGCCCTTTAAATTATTTTTTTTGCCTAAAATGACATACCCAAATCTAACTGCCTGTAGCTCAGGACCTGAAGCAAGGATATGCATATTCTTGGAACTATTTGAAAGGAAACACTTTGAAGTTTGTGGAAATGTGAAACTAATGCGTTATATTATCCTACATTAAATCTGGTGAAAGATAATACAAACAAAAAAACATGCGTTTTCTATTTATTTTTTTGTTCCATCATCTTTGAAATGCCACAATATAATATGGCAGTTTAGGCGCAGTTTTGATTTTGTGTGTGTGCAACGTTTCAGACTGATCCAGTGAAGCATTGCAATACTGGACTATTTTGTATCAAGTCTGCCCAAATGTGCCGAATTGGTAAAATGATACATTTTCAAGTACATAACTATAGAGAATATACAAAAATGATATGGCAATACAAAATGTAAGTTTACACACTCCCAGGAATGTCATACATGATGGATCATTAGCTTATACACTAACTTTCACACATCTAGATGGCGGGTGGGGTGGGTGTGGAGCCAGAGACAGCAGGGGTTCAAACTGTAGAACCCAGTTCCTACATTTGAATATTGAAATTGATTTTATCAAACAAAACTATGCTACATTTTATCTCTGGGACCATCAGGATGACAAATCAGAGAAAGATTACTGAATGTAAGTACAGTTGAAGTCGGAAGTTTACATACACCTTAGCCAAATACATTTAAACTCAGTTTTTCACAATTCCTGACATTTAATCCTAGTAAATATTCCCTGTCTAAGGTCAGTTAGGATCACCACTTCATTTTAAGAATGTGAAATGTCAAAATAATAGTAGAGAGAATGATTTATTTCAGCTTTTATTTCTTTCATCACATTCCCAGTGGGTCAGAAGTTTACATACACTCAATTAGTATTTGGTAGCATTGCCTTTAAATTGTTTAACTTGGGTCAAACGGTTCGGGTAGCCTTCCAGAAGCTTCCCACAATAAGTTGGGTGAATTTTGGCCCATTCCTCCTGACAGAGCTGGTGTAACTGAGTCAGGTTTGTAGGCCTCCTTGCTCGCAGACGCTTTTTCAGTTCTGCCCACACATTTTCTATAGGATTGAGGTCAGGGCTTTGTGATGGCCACTCCAATACCTTGACTTTGTTGTCCTTAAGCCATTTTGCCACAACTTTGGAAGTATGCTTGGGGTCATTGTCCATTTGGAAGACCCATTTGCGACCAAGCTTTAACTTCCTGACTGATGTCTTGAGATGTTGCTTCAATATATCCACATAATTTTCCTTCCTCATGATGCCATCTATTTAGTGAAGTGCACCAGTCCCTCCTGCAGCAAAGCACCCCCACAGCATGATGCTGCCACCCCCGTGCTTCACGGTTGGGATGGTGTTCTTCGGCTTGCAAGCACCCCCTTTTTTCTCCAAACATAACGATGCTCATTATGGCCAAACAGTTCTATTTTTGTTCCATCAGACCAGAGGACATTTCTCCAAAAAGTATAATCTTTGTCCCCATGTGCAGTTGCAAACCGTAGTCTCTTTTTTATGGCGGTTTTGGAGCAGTGGCTTCTTCCTTGCTGAGTGGCCTTTCAGGTTATGTCGATATAGGACTTGTTTTACTGTGGATATAGATACTTTTGTACCTGTTTCCTCCAGTATCTTCACAAGGTCCTTTGCTGTTGTTCTGGGATTGATTTGCACTTTTCGCACCAAAGTACGTTCATCTCTAGGAGACAAAACGTGTCTCCTTCCTGAGCGGTGTGACGGCTGCGTGGTCCCATGGTGTTTTATACTTGCGTACTATTGTTTGTACAGATGAACGTGGTACCTTCAGGCGTTTGGAAATTGCTCCCAAGGATGAACCAGACTAATCTACTGGCAGGAGTATCTACATTAACCTACTGGCAGGAGTATCTACATTAATCTACTGGCAGGAGTATCTACATTGATCTACTGGCAGGAGTATCTACATTAATCTACTGGCAGGAGTATCCACATTAATCGACTGGCAGGAGTATCCACATTAATCTACTGGCAGGAGTATATATATTAATCTACTGGCAGGAGTATCTACATGAATCTACTGGCAGGAGTATCCATATTAATCTACTGGCAGGAGTATCCACATTAATCTACTGGCAGGAGTATCTATATTAATCTACTGGCAGGAGTATATATATTAATCTACTGGCAGGAGTATCTACATGAATCTACTGGCAGGAGTATCCATATTAATCTACTGGCAGGAGTATCTACATTAATCTACTGGCAGGAGTATCCACATTAATCTACTGGCAGGAGTATCTACATTAATCTACTGGCAGGAGTATCTACATTAATCTACTGGCAGGAGTATCTACATTAATCTACTGGCAGGATTATCTATATTAATCTACTGGCAGGAGTATGTACATTAATCTACTGGCAGGAGTATCTACATTAATCTACTGGCAGGAGTATCTACATTAATCTACTGGCAGGAGTATCTACATTAATCTACTGGCAGGAGTATCTACATTAATCTACTGGCAGGAGTATCCACATTAATCTACTGGCAGGAGTATCCACATTAATCTACTGGCAGGAGTATCCACATTAATCTACTGGCAGGAGTATCTACATTAATCTACTGGCAGGAGTATCTACATTAATCTACTGGCAGGAGTATCCATATTAATCTACTGGCAGGAGTATCTACATTAATCTACTGGCAGGAGTATCTACATTAATCTACTGGCAGGAGTATCTACATTAATCTACTGGCAGGATTATCTATATTAATCTACTGGCAGGAGTATCTACATTAATCTACTGGCAGGAGTATCTACATTAATCTACTGGCAGGAGTATCTACATTAATCTACTGGCAGGATTATCTATATTAATCTACTGGCAGGAGTATGTACATTAATCTACTGGCAGGAGTATCTACATTAATCTACTGGCAGGAGTATCTACATTAATCTACTGGCAGGAGTATCTACATTAATCTACTGGCAGGAGTATCTACATTAATCTACTGGCAGGAGTATCCACATTAATCTACTGGCAGGAGTATCCACATTAATCTACTGGCAGGAGTATCCACATTAATCTACTGGCAGGAGTATCTACATTAATCTACTGGCAGGAGTATCTACATTAATCTACTGGCAGGAGTATTACTGGCAGGAGTATCCACATTAATCTACTGGCAGGAGTATCTACATTAATCTACTGGCAGGAGTATCCACATTAATCTGACCCAGAGGAAGAGATTATAGAATTTCTATGAACGCCAAACACTGGATATGATCTGCAGCACACCAGAGATCTCCAACCACCTAAACAGAACTGATATCCAGCTTGTCATGGGGAAATGTAAGGTGATTTAAAGTTCATATTTAGTTTAGAGTGCATCTACATCTAGGTTTCTTTCTAGGTTTCTGCCTTTCTAGGGAGTTTTTCCTAGCCACCGTGCTTCTTCATCTGCATTGCTGCTGTTTGGGGTTTTAGGCCCTGGGGAATTCCTGATTCTACCTGGATTTTGTTGGAGAGGCTTCCATTAATGAACACCCTATGTGTTCTGTTAGACAAGTAACTCTTTATCCACATTATAGCAGGGGGTGTAAAGCCATAACACATACGTTTTTCCAGCAGCAGACTATGATCGATAATGTCAAAAGCCGCACTGAAGTCTAACAAAACAGCCCCCACAATCTTTTTATCATCAATTTCTCTCAGCCAATCATTAGTCATTTGTGTAAGTGCTGTGTTCTGGGGTTGATGGTCACTAGACTTATAGCTGAATGTTATGGATTATTATCATATCTGTTGTGGTCCTCTGTGGTCCTCTGTAGCTCAGCTTGTAGAGCACGGCGCTTGTAACGCCAAGGTAGTGGGTTCGATCCCCGGGACCACCCATACACAAAAAATTTATGCACGCATGACTGTAAGTCGCTTTGGATAAAAGCGTCTGCTAAATGGCATATTATATATTATATTATATTGATAGTGATTGATGCCAGACTTTAAGTAGGAGACACTGATTATTCACTGTTGTATTTTATTGATGACATTATGTGAACTGTAGCAGCTGACAAAGTCACTGCCTTTTGGTTGTTGACTTCCTACAAGCCTCTCATGCTGGTGTTTACAGAACACTCGGTGCTGTCTGATTAGGATACAAGGGGCCTGACTCCAAGAGGCTGGTGTTTACAGAACATTTGGTACCATCTGATTAGGATACAAGGGGCCTGACTCCAAGAGGCTGGTGTTTACAGAACATTTGGTACCATCTGATTAGGATACAAGGGGCCTGACTCCAAGAGGCTGGTGTTTACAGAACACTCGGTGCTGTCTGATTAGGATACAAGGGGCCTGACTCCAAGAGGCTGGTGTTTACAGAACACTCTGTGCTGTCTGATTAGGATACAAGGGGCCTGTCTCCAAGAGGCTGGTGTTTACAGAACACTCTGTGCTGTCTGATTAGGATACAAGGGGCCTGACTCCAAGAGGCTGGTGTTTACAGAACATTTGGTACGAAGAGGCTGGTGTTTACAGAACACTTGGTACCATCTGATTAGGATACAAGGGGCCTGTCTCCAAGAGGCTGGTGTTTACAGAACATTTGGTACCATCTGATTAGGATACAAGGGGCCTGTCTCCAAGAGGCTGGTGTTTACAGAACACTTGGTACCATCTGATTAGGATACAAGGGGCCTGACTCCAAGAGGCTGGTGTTTACAGAACATTTGGTACGAAGAGGCTGGTGTTTACAGAACACTTGGTACCATCTGATTAGGATACAAGGGGCCTGTCTCCAAGAGGCTGGTGTTTACAGAACATTTGGTGCCATCTGATTAGGATACAAGGGGCCTGACTCCAAGAGGCTGGTGTTTACAGAACATTTGGTACCCAGAGGCTGGTGTTTACAGAACATTTGGTACCCATAGGCTGGTGTTTACAGAACATTTGGTACCATCTGATTAGGATACAAGGGGCCTGACTCCAAGAGGCTGGTGTTTACATAACATTTGGTACCCATAGGATGGTGTTTACATAACATTTGGTACCCATAGGATGGTGTTTACATAACATTTGGTACCCAGAGGCTGGTGTTTACAGAACATTTGGTACCCAGAGGCTGGTGTTTACAGAACATTTGGTACCCAGAGGCTGGTGTTTACAGAACATTTGGTACCCAGAGGCTGGTGTTTACAGAAAACATGGTGCTGTCTGATTAGGATACAAGGGGCCTGACTCCATGAAAATCAATTGAATTCACCACAGGTGGACTCCAATCAAGTTGTAGAAACATCTCAAGGATGATCAATGGAAACAGGATTCACCTGAGCTCAATTTAGAGTCTCATAGCAAAGAGTCTGAATACATATGTTTTTTCTAAAAATCTGTTTTCGCTTTGTCATGATGGGATATTGTGTGTAGATCGATGAGGATAAAAAAAAAAAATCAATTTTAGAATAAGGCTGTAACGTAACAAAATGTGGAAAAAGTAAAGGGGTCTGAATACTTTCCGAATGCACTGTATTTAGAATATTTGTATTCTGTACGGGCTTCCTTCTTTTCACTCTGTCATTTAGGTTAGTATTGTGGAGTAACTACAATGTTGTTGATCCATCCTCAGGTTTCTCCTATCACAGCCATTAAACTCTTTAACTGTTTTAAAGTCACCATTGGCCTCATGGTGAAATCCCTGAGCGGTTTCCTTCCTCTCCGGCATATGAGTTAGGAAGGATGCCTGTATCTTTGTAGTGACCGGGTGTATTGATACACCATCCACAGTGTAATTAATAACTTCACCATGCTCAAAGGGATATTCAATATCTGCTTTTTTAAATGTATTTTTTATTCACTGTTCGACTGAGGGACCTTACAGATAATTGTATGTGTGGGGTACAGAGATGAGGCAGTCATTCAAAAATCATGTTAAACAGTATTACTGCACACAGAGTGAGTCCATGCAACTTATTATGTGACTTGTTAAGCACATCTTTACTCCTGAACTTATTTAGGCTTGCCATAACAAAGGGGTTGAATACTTGTTGACTGAAGACATTTCAGCTTTTCATTTGTTATTAATTTATAAAAAATTCTAAAAACATAATTCCACTTTGACAGTATTGGGTATTGTGTGTAGTCCAGTTACACTAAATCTCAATTGAATCTATTTTTAATTCAGGCTGTAAAGTAACAAAATGTGGAAAAAGTCAAGGAGTGTGAATAACTTTCTGAAGGGACTGTAGATGATAACAGAATTGAGGGACAAAATTGTCATTTTTATGGCATCAAAATGACGTGTCAACAATACAAGGATGTTTTATGAATAATCTAATGACATTGTAGTATTTGGACTCACCTGTGGTGCTGGTTCCATTGCTTTCCTCGAGTTTAAAGCTGGGCTGTCTGGCGCTGTCCTGCGCTGTGGTCTGGGTACTCGTGGAACAGCCCATCCTGTTTGTCTCACATAGACGACTGAAGAGGATGACAATTAGATCCACAGAGAGCCGTCTGTTGCTCTTATCACGGGCATAGATACTATTCAAATCGAAAGGACTGCAGGTTATATAGTAATTTCACTGGTCTCCACAATTGCATATTTGCGCATGCCTCGTTTTAAATCCACCGGGCCACGGCTTGTTGTGGCAGCAGCAGGTTACCACCAGTGTGATGCCTGCATAGCGTAGATACTGGGCTATAGCCTGCTCGCTGTGTGTTTCAGTACCCCATCGGAGAACAGACAACTACATTATTCAGTGTATGCGATCAGAGAAGGAGCGTTCTGGAGTGTGCGTGAACAACTGAAGCCACGTCACTATAGCTGGAAAACCATAGTACTATGCATTTATGGAATTTACATTATTCTCATAATAATAGGTATAAGACCTTCAGAATGCACAGTATTGTATTCTTCATTGTTAAAGGGCGGACAATATGAATGGATAGGCTATTTATTCAACAAATTAGGATGCATATAGTAAAGTAAATGTGTGACATTTTATAGAAAATATGGAATACATATTTGACTTCTGTATGGTTCGGTGTTTGGAAAAACAATTCTTTATCAAGTTCCATACCATCAAATATTTTGTTCAAATAATAAAGTTATTTTGCAGAATAGAGACAACAGCGTCACCCCGTGGAGCTCCAGGGTTGTGCATGTGTGGTTGATTCATTGCATAAAAACAGCCTCTAAAAGCAGAACAGGATTAGTTTTGTGTTTGTCCTCCGGTTGGTAAAAATCACACTTGCCATTATAAAAACTGTTCCTAGATCCGTAGTGTTTTGGGCCTTGCTTTCTCGCGATAACATGCTCCGGCTGAGCAGGGCGCGACGTAAATTATCTGATCTACAAATCACCTCAACTGGTGCACACTTGTTTTATTTAATCCGCAATCTGCAGAGATCAGCGAATCTGGCTGATTTACAAGTGGGAAGTGAATGAGGGCGAAGTATCGGAGGTGGTAGGTGTGGTGAAGTGCTCAGAGCCCGAGGCTTGCACCGAGGGTCAGGATAAAGATGAGTCTGTGACAGTTGGAGTGAAGTTTTGAGAAGAAGTGGACCCTTGTCTTTTGGCTGATCCATTTGTGGTTTCAAGGTGGGTGAAAACAGAGTTGGGTGCTGTGGAATCGGTGAGGGTAACCAGAAGGGGTCTAGTGATAATTGTTTTGTGTTTAATAATAATAATAATATGCCATTTAGCAGACGCTTTTATCCAAAGCGACTTACAGTCATGCGTGCATACATTTTTTTTGTGTATGGGTGGTCCCGGGGATCGAACCCACTACCTTGGCGTTACAAGCGCCGTGCTCTACCAGCTGAGCTACAGAGGACCACATGTTTCTGTTGGTCAGAGGGACCAGGCACTCTGTGTTAAACGAATGGGGACAAGAGATGTAAAGTGTTTTGCTCTCAAGAAAAGGGCGCCATTGAAAGAAGTGATTACTGGGGTAGCGGTAAACGTGAAAGCTGACCAACTGAAGGGGAAGATTCCCGGTGTTTGTGATGCTGGTCGTTTGGTGCGACGCAGACAGGGGGGGGTGAGTGGGGAAACAGAAGAGTCATTGTCTGTTCTTTTGTTTTTTGATGTTGAGTCTTTGCCCAACAAAGTGATGTGAGGATATATAAGTTATCCTGTATGAGCTTTTGTGCCGAATACATTACATTGTTACAGGTGTCAAGCTCATGGGCATGTGGCAGCAGTGTGTAGGAGGGAGGTTCCAAGGTGTGAGAAGTGTCCAGAAGGGCATGAGACAAAGGAATGTGTAGCGTTGGGGAAAGTAGTGGTATGGGTTAATTGTAGGGGTGCCCAGGGGGCTGGGGATTAGACATGTCCCATGCGAGAGAGGAAGGTTGAGGTTTCCAGGGTTAGACTAGTGAAGAAGTTGTCATATGCTGAGGCAGTGAAGAAAGTAGAGGAAGATGGGTCAGAGGGGAGGAGTGGTGAGAGTAGTAGATATGTACCAGTACAGAGGGATAGACCAACAAGTGAGATATGTTTCAGTAAGATTGGATTTTTGGCATTTATAGCAATGGTTATCAACTGTACTGCAGGGATGGAGCGTAAGTTGAAGAAAATAGAGGTTGTGGTGGCAGCTGCAGAGAGGTATTTGGGTGTGCGAGTGTAACAGTTGTTAAAGTACTTTGTGAATTTCACCATGTTCATATATTAATATAGCATGTTGATTTGTTATGATGCATGTCTGCATCCTGGGAATAGGGGAGTGTGTCCTTACGTTTTGCCCTGCCTGCTCGTGCTGAAATCATTTTGATGAACTATGAGAGGTAGGCACGCCTTTTCCGTCGGCTTTAGGAAAGTTAGATTCCTTCAAGCACAAAGTCATACACACAGTGTTTTGTTCATGAATAATGTTGTATATTTAGAGTTTACTCATGAGTGGATGGTATTGTTAAGATGCAATTGTAATTGTACTTTTTAGGATGATATTAACATTGTGAATTCAACATGTGGTTACTAGCTAGCTAAGGTATTGTATGTGTGAACGATGGCTAGCTCCTCCACTGATCCCAGTCCTTTGTGTTGTGCGTCTGTGTTGTAGAAAGAGGCGACAATGGGCAGAACATGTTTGTGCTCTACAAATGTTTTGTATTTTCTTTTGGATGCAGAGAGAATTCTGATTCATTAAAACAGCCTGATCTCCGAAGTCCACGTCTATAGTCCCAATCAATCACACACAACGCAGAGATACAGCCGTGCAGTACAGCGGTGGTTACACGAGACTTGACATCAGAAGAGTTACAGGGTGTGTTAAGTGGTGGTGTCCCAAGTCGGTGGTGTCCCAATTCGGAATAAATTGATTTAAATAGTGGAGTATGGTATTTATTATTATTTGGTGTGTTTTGTGAGTGTAGTGTTAGATGGTAGGGTATTAGTATTATTATAATTGTTTTATTAATACATTTTTTTAAAGCAAAGTATAAGGGAGTTATACTCCAGTGAAGTAGGTGGCGGTAATGGCAACATTTATTGGATGCCAACCGCTTTTAAACCTAATCGAAGAAGAAGATCAGCCAATCTGCGCAGGACCACCCCAGGCCGAAGGGCCGCAAAGCACGCTGGGACTTCCTTTCTTTCCGAGGCCATATTGTAACGACAGACTTGTAAGTTCAGCTCTTTGTTTATTCTTTAAAATAAATATATTTAGGCCATTTTGGTGCACATCACCCGGGTGATTTCTAACGTAAGATTGTCCAATCTCAAATGTTTTGTTCAGGTTTGCCAAACGGACTAAATCGCAGCTATGGTGGCCGCAAAGAAGACGGTGAGTCGAGCTGTCGTGAACGCATGCATGGTGGAATCGTGGCGCTATCTGGCCTCGTGTTTACACGGTTTTATAAACTGTCAATGTTGCCCGTACATATCTGTTTGTAACTTGCCCCAACATACAATGTTGTACTTCCTGGACATGTCTAGTTTTAGTTGTTGCCAATTTGCCCTATCCAGATAGCAAGTGCTATATTAACCATCACCGGCTTGCCAACTAGCTAGCTAGTTAACGTTAGCTATTTAGCCAGACAGCAAGTTGAATTATTTGTTTATTTAACCTTTATTTAACTAGGCAAGTCAGTTAAGAACAAATTCTTTACAATTTACAATGACGGCCTACAGCGGCCAATTGTGCGCCGCCCGATGGGACTGATTGCATTATAGTTGGCTAATCAACAAACACTATGTAACAGCACTGTCTTCTGAAGTATTATATCTGATAAATCCAGTTAACTAGATAGGTTTGTGGCTGTCATGTCATTTTGGATGGTGGTAATTGGCCAGCCAAATGACCGCGGTCTCGTAATAAACATTTTATCTCCTTCACTCCTGACCTGCATGTGCTGCCATAGAAATAGAACGAATAGAACGGGAATCCCCATTCAAGTCATCTTTATTACATTTTTTTCACCTATTTTATCAGGGAGTCATACTGCGACCAAGGTCTCTTTTACAAATTACAGAAAATACACACATGAAAATATAAATACAAACAGAAATAAACAATTTCATTTAAAAAAAAACATTCATCAGTAATAAGGTTCTCAATCAACTTCCTGAATTACCCTTGAAGCAACAAAATGTCTAATGTAAGAACATTTTAGAAGATTGTTACACATAAATATGGTGCAAGAAAGGTAAATCCGCTTTGAGTTAAGGAATGTCCAGAGTTAGCCATCGCTAAGACCGGGTGTGGTAACTCATGTCATAAGTTTAGTAAAGATGTTAGGTACAGTGGGACTTTTTGTAAAAAGGCTTTATAAATGAACACTGCAATGTATCAACCTACGTGACCTCAGAGGGCCAACCAACTTCCTGGTAGAGAATACAGTGATGAGTACCAAACCTGTCATCCGTATTAAAGTGCAGAGCTCTGTGATAAACTGCATCTAACGGCGTTAATGAAGTGGCAGCTGCGTTCATATAGATGATGTCGCCATAGTCTCGGACCGACCGAAACGTCGACTGAATAATCTGCTTTCTACTATTTATCGAGACGCGGGACCTGTTTCTATAGAAGCCCATTTTAATTCTCAGCTTCTTAACTAACTCGTCAATATGCTTTATAAAAGACAGCTTTTCATCTCTCCAGATATTTGTAAGCAGGGACAATATGAACAGCATCTTAAGGACACATGCTTAAATCATCAGTTATTTCTATGCACTCTAGAGAACATCAACTTAGTTTTACCTGCATTCAGGACTAATTTAAAGTCAAAGGTGTTTCTGTAATACAGGGAAGACAGGCTGTAGTTAAACAGGTCAATGGCATTAATACACAACAGTATCATCAACGTACCGGAGCAGGTTACACGTTTTTACAGACAAGTCGATAATGTTAACATTGATGGCATTATGGGTGAACTGGCGGCCATTGCGAGTGTACCCATAGGCGCAAAGCAGGAAGTGTACCCATCAATATGTGTTGTGATTTGATTCAACTAAACAAATATTACAAAAAATACATTTCATTTGCATGAGCCATATCAGTTAACATTTTAATTAACTTTCTACATTACCATGGAAATGATTTCATCACAATACCAGGCAGCGATTGCGAGTGGACCCATGAGTTCACCAGTCAAATTGCCAGGGTTAGATGTTCCAAGCCTGTTCTATTCATTCTGTTTCTGTGTGCTGCTGCATTGTGGGGAGCGTTGCCTAGGCAACCAAAGACTCGTTTTGCTAGTTTCAACAAGGAGCAACAGTGCATGTTACCGCAGAAACGGACAGCTGTTCATTTTAAGAAAAACGAATGTATATTTTTAAACGGTTATGATGTTTTTATTACCATGCCGGGCTTCATCCATAACCGTTGGTTACATGGTGGTATGGGAATTGTGCCAGCCCTAGATACATGCATCTCAAATAGAAGACCATATATCATGTTTTGGACCAATGGATATGGGCTACATTCATATCCCATCAATGTTTCTCACTAAACATAATTTGTTTCTTTTAATGGCAGAAAAAGTCCCTGGAGTCCATCAACTCCCGTCTCCAGCTGGTGATGAAGAGCGGTAAATACGTTCTGGGATACAAGCAGTCTCAGAAGATGATCCGCCAGGGCAAAGCCAAGCTGGTCATCCTGGCCAACAACACACCTGCCCTCAGGTAACTAAGGCCTGCATGTTATTTAGTATTAGCTAATGAAGTGAAGGCATTATCACTAGTACCCTTTTCACTCTAACTTGGTGAGCTGAAGTTTTACTGTGCTCGCCAGGGATGTATTCATTAGTCGAATTCTGTTGCAAAACGTTTTGCAATGGAAACCGTTTACTCCAAATGGAAAACGTTGTGCAAATGAAACAAGTTATTATTGGACAAATTCATGTAGGTGCCTCCACATCTGGTTCCTAGCGTTAAGGGTTAATTAGCTGTACTAATTAGCGATCTGCGTCTCCGAACACTTGTGTGTCATCGGAAGACAGACGCCATAAACGTGTTGTCACTAAAAAATACTGTCGGCTGCAACTGTTAAAACAGTGTACAGTACATGTGTATTTTGCGTTTGTGAAATTATTTTGATGTGATATGGCCCCGTGTAGCTCAGTTGGTAGAGCATGGCGCTTGCAACGCCAGGGCTGTGTGTTCGATTCCCACGGGGGGCCAGTATGAAAATGTATGCACTCACTAACTGTAAGTCGCTCTGGATAAGAGCGTCTGCTAAAATGACTAAAATGTAAAATATGAAAGTAGAGGGATTTATATTTCTATATAATGATGACACCAAATGATGACCACCTGTCAGAGACCACTATGATGACCACCAATCAGAGACCACTATGATGACACACCAAATGATGACCACCAATCAGACCACTATGATGACAACAAATGAAGACCATCACTTAGAGACCACTATGATGACACACCAAATGATGACCACCAATCAGAGACCACTATGATGACATCAAATGATGACCACCAATCAGAGACCACTATGATGACCACCAATCAGAGACCACTATGATGACCACCAATCAGAGACCACTATGATGACACACCAAATGATCACCACCAATCAGAGACCACTATGATGACATCAAATGATGACCACCAATCAGAGACCACTATGATGACACACCAAATGATGACCACCAATCAGAGACCACTATGATGACCACCAATCAGAGACCACTATGATGACACACCAAATGATGACCACCAATCAGAGACCACTATGATGACACACCAAATGATGACCACCAATCAGAGACCACTATGATGACACACCAAATGATGACCACCAATCAGAGACCACTATGATGACACACCAAATAATGACCACCAATCAGAGACCACTATAATGACACACCAAATGATGACCACCAATCAGAGACCACTATGATGACACCAAATGATGACCACCAATCAGACCACTATGATGACACACCAAATGCGTTTGATGGATCCTTTGTCTTCTTGTAATGCCTCTTAAGGGGAAAGTCATCCAACAGTAACTGAAAGGAATCAGATGACATTACTGAGTTTGGTTACTCCAAGTTAAGTCACCGATTTAAAATAAAGAACCTGTAATGTTTTCCATGTAGAAAGTAACCTACCCAACCCTGCTGTAATCCTAGACGCAGTTCCATTCCTACTTCAATAAACCTTTCAAGTAGTTAGATATTGAAGAATTCACATTGACTTGACCAAATAAGCACATCAAGTGTTGCTTCTGCGTTCTTATGGGTACATTTTGTGGTCCTCTGTAGCTCAGCTGGTAGAGCACGGCGCTTGTAATGCCAGGGTAGTGGGTTCCATCCCTGGGACCACCCCCATACACACAAAATGTATGCACGCATGACTGTATGTCGCTTTGGATAAAAGCGTCTGCTAAATGGCATATTACATTAGGTTGTGTTTTATGTAGTCCTCCCACAAAGGCACACCTGTATTGGTCTGCTTGCAGGTGTGTAAGAACCGGAGGAATATTAAAAATGAGTGCTGATTTTTGTGTTACTGGCTGCAACTGCAGTTGGTCGTTCAGCAATCGGACAACCTTGAGAACATCCTAAACTACATCATTAGACTGATGTGGATCACTGTTACATTGCAGTGTAGCTTGTACTCATGTTGCTTCCCCCTCGCACAGACAGGGATCACGTTTCATTGAATGGTAACACATATAAACTTGAATTGTTTGTTCAAAATGTTGCTGCCTGCGGTCACGCTTTGCTAAAAGGTATTTCTGGTTCCTCAGGAAGTCTGAAGTGGAGTACTATGCCATGTTGGCCAAGACTGGCGTCCATCACTACAGCGGGAACAACATCGAGCTGGGCACAGCCTGCGGAAAGTACTTCAGGGTGTGCACACTGGCCATCATCGACCCCGGTGAGTGTCTGGGTGTCCTGTTTACCACGGCCATTCTGTTGTCTGCAGAGTTGGACAATCCTTTAGTAGTGAGCAGTTGGAGACGGTTTATTTTTCATTCATACATTTATCATTGTTTTCAAAGATGACATGAAGATCTGAGAATGATAAAACTGCTCCCTACTACATTACATGAGCATGTCTGATTTTAATAACATTGTACTTGTGAATGTGTAGATATATTTTTCTGTCTCACTGCTGCTTACATTTTGTAAATGTTTGCACCTGGTGGATCTATGGTGATCTGACCAGAACTAGTGATTCACTAGATTAACACCTGAACCGACTGGCCTCTAGCCAGTTACTTCCTGCTTCATTAGTGACAATTACTTAGTTCTTCTTTTACACTGTCAAACTAAAGCTTGGTTGGTTTGAAGTATATCTTGTAATGCTAAATGTAATATTGTTCTCTCAACAGGTGATTCAGACATCATCAGGAGTATGCCGGACCAGCCGCAGGGGGAGAAATAGACATTTCAGACTCTTAATGTTAGAAATAAACTTGGTTGAATGGTCTTTCTTTGGTCTGTCTTTCTCTTAGTGTGCACATGATAAACATTTAGCTACTTGTATTCTATGCAGCAGGCCGTGTCAGGATAGAATGTAGTTGTATTCTGTCCTGTTGCTGTATTTATTAGGGATCCCCGTTAGCTGCTGCCAAGGTAAGCTACTCTTCCTGGGGGTCCAAACGTATTAAAGCACTTTCATTACATATAAAACAACATATAAAACAGTACATCATATAGCATTATTACACCGCTACATATCTACAATACAACATGTTTAATACCACCATACCACAACAGGGATGTAAACACATTTGTGCACAACATTTGTGAGAAATCAGCTTTTTCTGCATATGGAACATTTCTGGGATCTTTTATTTCAGATGAAACATGAGACCAACACTACATGTTGCGTTTATATTTTTGTTCAGTATAAATTAAGTTTACCAGAGATGAGCCCTGAGCTCCTGAGTGATTTGACCTAGATTCTGCAGTCATGTCCTCTAAGCCTGTTTCTTGAATTGACAGTTCTAATTAATATCTGAGTCAACCGGACATGGTGACATGTCCACAAGAAATGGGCACAAGTTTTAATGGAGCATGTGTTTTGGTTTGCTTTTCATTCCTGAAGCCATCTGTCAGTATGCTAGTCTATTGGCTCGTTCCTGAAGCCATCTGTCAGTATGCTAGTCTATTGGCTCGTTCCTGAAGCCATCTGTCAGTATGCTTGTCTATTGGCTCGTTCCTGAAGCCATCTGTCAGTAGGCTAGTCCTAGACTATTGGTTATGTTTGTATGGCTGTTATTGATTAGAACTGCTGGCTCATTTGAATGTCCGCCCTGCTCTATCACATCCATAGTGATGTAATGGATCCAAAATGATTTGAACTCAGTCCATCGGAGAAGGTGAACAAGTTCTGTTCAGGACAGAGAAAACGGACTGACATTCATTAGTGTCACCGTAGAAAAAAAGCTTTGCAGCGTTAAGTGAAAACATGCTTTTCTGATTAGACAAATTCCGGCAGGTCCCTTCCCATTTAAGCCTGTTTGGTTCCTAGTGAACTATGATCGCTCTCTCTCCTAACGGGTTGGGTGGCGCTCCAGCCGATCTAATCACTATAACGGGTTGGGTGGAGCTCCAGCCTATCTAATCACTATAACGGGTTGGGTGGAGCTCCAGCCTATCTAATCACTATAACGGGTTGGGTGGCGCTCCAGCCGATCTAATCACTATAACGGGTTGGGTGGAGCTCCAGCCTATCTAATCACTATAACGGGTTGGGTGGAGCTCCAGCCTATCTAATCACTATAACGGGTTGGGTGGAGCTCCAGCCTATCTAATCACTATAACGGGTTGGGTGGAGCTCCAGCCGATCTAATCACTATAACGGGTTGGGTGGAGCTCCAGCCTATCTAATCACTATAACGGGTTGGGTGGCGCTCCAGCCGATCTAATCACTATAACGGGTTGGGTGGAGCTCCAGCCGATCTAATCACTATAACGGGTTGGGTGGAGCTCCAGCCTATCTAATCACTATAACGGGTTGGGTGGAGCTCCAGCCTATCTAATCACTATAACGGGTTGGGTGGAGCTCCAGCCTATCTAATCATTATTTCCAATAATTCTCAGCAGTAGCGATGTTGAGGATCATCTATTTTTCTTCATTTTATTCAACCTTCATCCCTAAGCAGAGAAGTCCTCTATCTCTGGCTGATACGACCTAGTTCTGTCTTAATGTCCCTCAGAGGAATAAACAGGAAACATGGTGGCTCCTTGATCACAGTGGAGAGTGGAGACAGTAAGCGCCAGTCCCAAATGGCTCCCTATATAGTGAACTAGGGTCTAAAGTAGTGCACTACATAGGGAATAGGGTGCTCTGGTCTAAAGTAGTGCACTGTATAGGGAATAGGGTGCCATTCTCTGGTCTAAAGTAGTGCACTATATAGGGAATAGGGTGCTCTGGTCTAAAGTAGTGCACTATATAGGGAATAGGGTGCCATTCTCTGGTCTAAAGTAGTGCACTATATAGGGAATAGGGTGCCATTCTCTGGTCTAAAGTAGTGAACTATATAGGGAATAGGGTGCCATTCTCTGGTCTAAAGTAGTGCACTATATAGGGAATAGGGTGCCATTCTCTGGTCTAAAGTAGTGCACTATATAGGGAATAGGGTGCCATTATCTGGTCTAAAGTAGTGCACTATATAGGGAATAGGGTGCCAAGGGAAGACTTCTAATGCAGACCTCAGTCACATTATCCCATAGTCATACAATATTAATCTAAAACGTTTCTCTTACCAGTTCCTTTGTTTTAATATCACATTAAAAACCAGGGAGACTTTAACACACAGGTAATCACAGACATGGTGTAGCCTATATTCTAGAAAATAAAACCCCAAAACACTGACTTCAAATATCTGACATGGATTATTTGTTAAAGTGCAATTTGTCCACATTTTTCATTAGCCGTTGTTGGATTGCAAAAGCAGTGGTCATAATTCACACATCAATGATGTACGGGGCAGAATGTCATTCTACGTCTCTAAACTACAGAAGTATTGTAAATATTATTATTATTAAATAGCTTTTTTATTGGGAAAAATGAGGAATCTACTGCGAGCCGAAGGCTCTGACTAAATCTCTCTGGAGAAGAGCTACATGACCAACATGAATCTGACTTGCCATTATATTACTGTAGTTACTGCCTGAACCCCGAGGTAAAGACGGACGTATGTTCTTGCTTTAACCAATTATATTATTGTATAGCTTTTATGTGCTACTCTATCAAGGGTAACTTCTCCTTCATTGTGACTATCACAGGAAAAGTAGCATTTTAACATTTTAAAAACAAATATCATGATATCACAGTGTTATTAGTATATAGCAGCATATTATAGACTTTACTTGTAAGTTTATTGAGAAATAAATGAAAATAGATTGACTTTTTTCAATTATTGAAATGGAATTTCAGTTTACTTCCTGAATTGACTGCCTGCAATTAAGCCCAACCCTGTTAGATAACCATATCCCTACTAAGAAATGTCCTCAGTCCAGCTAGCTCCGTTAGCTCAGCTACAAAGATGAGATCATACCGTAATGTAAAAAAAAACATAATTTAAAACGTACAACTCAGGGTTCTATTCAATCCGTATCACGGAAGTTCAGCGTTACAGCGTGATTGAAATTTAAAGGCAATGTTTCCGCGTTGGCGGAGACTGCCTTCACGGCTGCATATATCGGCTCAATCGGAAATGACCTTTGACCTTTACATTTCAGTTTGAAACTGCAACATAACACAATACAATTCCAGTGGGTCAGAAGTTTACACACACTAAGTTGACTGTGTCTTTAAACAGCTTGGAAAATTCCAGAAAATGATTTAATGGCTTTAAAAGCTTCTGATAGGCTAATTGACATCATTTGAGTCAATCGGAGGTGTACCTGTGGATGTATTTCAAGGCCTCTTTGCTTGACATCATGGGAAAATCAAAAGAAATCAGCCAAGACCTCAGAAGAAAAAAAAATGTTGACCTCCACAAGTCTGGTTCATCCTTGGGAGCAATTTCCAAATGCCTGAAGGTTCCACGTTCATCTGTACAAACAATAGTATGCAAGTATAAACACCATGGGACCACGCAGCCGTCATACCGCTCAGGAAGGAGACGCGTTCTGTCTCCTAGAGATGAACGTACTTTGGTGCGAAAAGTGTAAATCAATCCCAGAACAACAGCAAAGGACCTTGTGAAGATGCTGGAGGAAACCGGTACAAAAGTATCTATATCCACAGTAAAACGTGTCCTATATCGACATAACCTGAAAGGCTGCTCAGCAAGGAAGAAGCCACTGCTCCAAAACCGCCATAAAAAAGCCAGACTATGGTTTGCAGCTGCACATGGGGACAAAGATCGTACTTTTTGGAGAGATGGCCTTTGTCTGATGAAACAAAAATAGAACTGTTTGGCCATAATGACCATCGTTATGTTTGGAGGAAAAAGGGGGTAGCTTGCAAGCCGAAGAACACCATCCCAACCGTGAAGCACGGGGGTGGCAGCATAATGCTGTGGGGGTGCTTTGCTGCAGGAGGGACTGGTGCATTTCACAAAATAGATGGCATCATGAGGAAGGAAAATGATGTGGATATATTGAAGCAACATCTCAAGATATCAGTCAGGAAGTTAAAGCTTGGTCGCAAATGGGTCTTCCAAATGGACAATGACTCCAAGCATACATCCAAAGTTATGGCTTAATGACAACAAAGTCAAGGTATTGGAGTGGCCATCACAAAGCCCTGACCTCAATCCTATAAAACATTTGTGGGCAGAACTGAAAAAGCGTGTGCGAGCAAGGAGGCCTACAAACCTGACTCAGTTACACCAGCTCTATCAGGAGGAATGGGCCAAATTTCACCCAACTTATTGTGGGAAGCTTGTGGAAGGCTACCTGAAACGTTTGACCCAAGTTAAACAATTTAAAGGCAATAAATAATTCTATCTACTATTATTCTGACATTTCACATTCTTAAAATAAAGTGGTGATCCTAACTGACCTAAGAGAGCGAATTTTTACTAGGATTAAATGTCAGGAATTGTGAAAAACTGAGTTTAAATGTATTTGGCTAAGGTGTATGTAAACTTCTGACTTCAACTGTATGTGTTGTATCACAACAATGATGTCCCTTAATCATCTCACTGGATTATTCAGTCAATTAGAATTATATAAAAAGTTATATAAAAATACTCCCGATATTACATTCAATGAGGACCAGTCTTTTGTTTACGAAGAGAGAGGAGAAGGAGGGGAGAGAGGAGAGGGAGAGGGGAGAGAGGAGGATGAGGGAAGAGGAGGGGAGGGAGGGAGGGAGGGGATGAGGTCCAGGGCAGAATCTCTCTCCCTCTCCTCATGCTTCCACATACTGAGGGGGGGGCTCCTTGGGACGGATGGCAACAACCTCTTCATAGGGCGGCAGCAGAACCTACAACGAAGAGACACAGCCTGGTTAGATACACGGTGGTGTACTGCTGTAGCCACACTATTCTAAACGAATATGCACTCAGTGGCCAGTTTAAACTGGATTGCTCCTACAGACAGTGAGTCACATGGCCATGGCTTGCTATATAAAGCAGGCAGACAGGCATCCAGGCATTCAGTTACTGTTCAATTGAGCGTTAGAATGGGCAAAACAAGTGACCTAAGCGACTTTGAGCGTGGTGAACATCAGGCGCACCAGTCCCAGTCAGCCATAGACGGCCTCCGGAGCTTTCCAGGACAGGGTCTAGGGTTTACTGAGAATGGTGCGACAAACAAAAAAACATCAAGTCTGTAAGTCGCTCTGGATAAGAGCATCTGCTAAATGACTAAAATGTAAATGTAAATAAGTGAGGTCGAAAGAGAATGGCAAAAATGGTGCAAGCTAACAGGCGGACCACAAACAGGCGGACAACTTCGCAGTACAACAGTGGTGTGCAGAACGGCATCTCGATACGCACAACTCGTCGGTCCTTGTCACGGATGGGCTATTGCAGCAGACGAGCACACCTGGTTCCACTCCTATCAGCTAAAAACAAGAAGAAGCGGCTCCAGTGGGCACGCCAACACTGGACAACTGAGGAGTGGAAAAACATTGCCTTGTCCGACGAATCCTGTTTCCTGTTGAGTCAGGATCTGGCGTAAGCAGCATGAGTCCATGGCCCCATCCTGCCTGGTGTCAACGGTACAGGCGGTGGTGGAATGGTGTGGGGAATGCTTTCCTGGCAACGGTACAGGCGGTGGTGGAATGGTGTGGGGAATGCTTTCCTGGCAACGGTACAGGCGGTGGTGGAATGGTGTGGGGAATGCTTTCCTGGCAACGGTACAGGCGGTGGTGGAATGGTGTGGGGAATGCTTTCCTGGCAACGGTACAGGCGGTGGTGTGATGGTGTGGGGAATGCTTTCCTGGCAACGGTACAGGCGGTGGTGGAATGGTGTGGGGAATGCTTTCCTGGCAACGGTACAGGCGGTGGTGTGATGGTGAGGGGAATGCTTGCCTGGCAACGGTACAGGCGGTGGTGGAATGGTGTGGGGAATGCTTTCCTGGAAACGGTACAGGCGGTGGTGTGATGGTGAGGGGATTGCTTTCCTGGCAACGGTACAGGCGGTGGTGGAATGGTTTCCTGGCACACGTTAGATCCCTTGATAACAATTGAGCAACATTTCCATGCCCTGAAGGATTCCGGCTGTTCTGGAGACAAAGGGGGGTCTGACCCGGTACTAGATGGGTCTAATAACCTCTGAGTGGACTTTTAGTGCGACTTAGGAGGTGTGCACACCATCCACTGCTTCAGAGTATATTACTTACTAATGTTCAGTCCCTGGGCAATAAAGTAGATGAGCTCATGGCGAGGATCTCCTTCCAGAGAGACATCAGGGACTGTAACATACTCTGTTTCACGGAATCATGGCTCTCTCCGGATATACTGTCCCTGTTCATACAGCCATCTGGGTTTTCAATACATCGTATGGAAAGGAATAAAGAACTCTCCTGGAAGAAGAAAGGCGTGGTGTATGTTTCATGATTAACTACTCATGGCGTGATTGTGGTAACGTACAGGAACTCAAGTCCTTTTGTTCACCCGAACTAGAATACCTCACAATCAAATGTCAACCGCATTACCTCCCTAGAGAATTCTCTTCGGTCATCGTCACAGCCGTATATATTCCCCCCTCAAGCCGATACCACGACAGACCTTTTGCAAACTGGAAACTGTATATCATGAGGCCGCATTTATTATAGCTGGGGACTTTAATAAAGCAAATCTGAAGAAAACGCTACCAAAGTTCTATCAACACATTGCCTCCAGTACTCGTGCTTCAAATACTCTTAACCATTGTTACTCTCCCTTCTGGGATGGCTACAAGTCCCTACCCCGACCTGCCTTTGGCAAATCAGATCACGACTCCATTTTGCTCCTTCCTTTCTAGACGCAGAAACTCTAGGAAGGAACCAATCGGAATCCATGCTTCAAGACTGTTTTGATCACACGGACTGGGACATGTTCCGGGTTGCGTCTGAGAATAACATTGACGTATACACTGACACGGTGACTTGAGTTCATCAGGAACAGTATAGGTGATGTTGTTCCCACTGTGACAATTAAAATCTTTCCAAACCAAAAACGTGGATAGATGGCAGCATTCGTGCAAAGCTGAAAGCGCGAACCACCGCATTAACCACGTCGAGGTGACTGGGAATATGGTTGAATAAAAACAGTCCAGTTACGCCCTCCGTAAGACAATCAAACAGGCAAACTATCAGTACAGAGACAAAGTGGAGTGTCAATTCAACGGCTCAGACACGAGACATATGTGGCAGGGTCTACAGACAATCACGGATTACAAAGGGAAAACCAGCCACGTTGCGGACACTGACGTCTTGCTCCCTAAACACCTTCTTCGCCCGCTTACCTTACTTACCCAGAAAGACTGACAGCTGTAAATCACTGCCAAAGGTGATTCTAACATGTATTGATTCAGGGGTATGAATACTTATGTAAATTAGATACACTAGATATACAAAAGTATGTGGACACCCCTTCAAATTAGTGGATTTGGCTATTTCAGCCATACCTGTTGCTGACAGGTGTATAAAATCAAGCACACAGCCATGCAATCACCATAGACAAACATTGGCAGTAGAATGTCCTTACTGAAGAGCTCAGTGACTTTCAACATGGCACCGTCATAGGATGCCACCTTTCCAACTAGTCAGTTCATCACATTTCTGCCCTGGTAGAGCTGCCCGGGCAACTGTAAGATATTTTATTGTGAAGTGGAAATGTCTAGGAGCAACAACGGCTCAGCCGCGAAGTGGTAGACCACACAAGATCACAGAACGGGACCGCTGAGTGCTGAAGCGCGTAAAAATCGTCTGTCCTCGGTTGCAACAGGAATAATGGTCTGGGGCTGTTTTTCATGGTTCTGGCTTGGCCCCTTAGTTCCAGTGAAGGGAAACCAACTTTGTGGCAACAGTTTGGGGAAGGCCCTTTCCTGTTTCAGCATGACAATGCCCCCGTGCACAAAGTGAGGTCAATACAGAAATGGTTTGTCGAGATCGGTGTGGAAGAACTTGACTGGCCTGCACAGAGCCCTGACCTCAACCCCAACGAACACCTTTGGGATGAATTGGAACGCCGACTGCGAGCCAGGCCTAATCGCCCAACATCAGTGCCCGACCTCACTAATAATGCTCGTGGCTGAATGGAAGCAAGTCAAATATTAATGCCCATGATTTTGAAATGAGATGTTCGACAACCAGGTGTCCACATACTTTTAGTCATGTAGTGTATTTTTGTATTTCATTTTCAATAAATGTGCAAAACTTTCAAAAAACATGTTTCCACTTTGTCATTATGGGGAATTGTGTGTAAAAAAACAATTTAATAAATTTTTAATTCAGTAACGCAACAAAATGTGGAATAAGTCAAGGGGTATGAATACTTTCTAAAGGCGCTGTTAACACTATTTAAACTCAGCAAAAAGAAGAAACATCCTCTCACTGTCAACTGCGTTTATTTTCAGCAAACTGAACATGTGTAAATATTTGTATGAACATAAGATTCAACAACTGACACATAAATTGAATAATGTGTCCCTGAACAAAGGGGGGGTCAAAATCTAAAGTAACAGTCAGTATCTGGTGTGGCCACCAGCTGCATTAAGTACTGCAGTGCATCTCTTCCTCATGGACTGCACCAGATTTGCCAGTTCTTGCTGTGAGATGTTACCCCACTCTTCCACCAAGGCACCTGCAAGTTCCCAGACATTTCTGGGGGGAATGGCCCTAGCCCTCTCCCTCCGATCCAACAGGTCCCAGACGTGATCAATGGGATTGAGATCCGGGCTCTTCGCTGGCCATGGCAGAACACTGACGTTCCTGTCTTGCAGGAAATCACGCACAGAACGAGCAGTATGGCTGGTTGCATTGTCATGCTGGTGGGTCATGTGAGGATGAGCCTGCAGGAAGGGTACCACATGAGGGAGGATGATGTCTTCCCTGTAACGCACAGCGTTGAGATTGCCTGCAATGACAACAAGCTCAGTCCGATGATGCTGTGACACACCGCCCCAGACCATGACGGACCCTCCACCTCCAAATCGATCCCGCTCCAGAGTACAGGCCTCGATGTAACGCTCATTCCGTCGACGATAAATGCGAATCCGACCATCACCCCTGGTGAGACAAAACCGTGACTCGTCAGTGAAGAGCACTTTTTGCCAGTCCTGTCTGGTCCAGCGACGGTGGGTTTGTGCCCATAGGCAACGTTGTTGCCGGTGATGTCTGGTGAGGACCTGCCTTACAACAGGCCTACAAGCCCTCAGTCCAGCCTCTCTCAGCCTATTGCGGACAGTCTGAGCACTGATGGAGGGATTGTGCCTTCCTTGTGTAACTCGGGCAGTTGTTGTTGCCATCCTGTACCTGTCCCGCAGGTGTGATGTTCGGATGTACCGATCCTGTGCAGGTGTTGTTACACGTGGTCTGCCACTGCGAGGACGATCAGCTGTCCGTCCTGTCTCCCTGTAGCGCTGTCTTAGGCGTCTCACAGTACGGACATTGCAATTTATTGCCCTGGCCACATCTGCAGTCCTCCTGCCTCCTTGCAGCATGCCTAAGGCACGTTCACGCAGATGAGCAGGGACCCTGGGCATCTTTCTTTTGGTGTTTTTTCAGAGTCAGTAGAAAGGCCTCTTTAGTGTCCTAAGTTTTCATAACTGTGACCTTAATTGCCTACCATCTGTAAGCTGTTAGTGTCTTAATGACCGTTCCACAGGTGCATGTTCATTAATTGTTTATGGTTCATTGAACAAGCATGGGAAACAGTGTTTAAACCCTTTACAATGAAGATCTGTGAAGTTATTTGGATTTTTACGAATTATCTTTGAAAGACAGGGTCCTGAGTTTAGTATTCTATAATGCATCTCTATAGCAGTGACTTACAGAGGTGTCGTTAGTGGTGACGTATAAAAGCACTTCTCCTCTTATACTCAAGTATCTGTAGCAGTTCCACACGCAGCCAATGAGGTAGGCCTGCAGAGAGGAAGAATAACAGTTATGGATCTTCACAGAACATTTATAATAATCCTGCTTAGTTACGTAGTCCTCTACACATTCCTGTCTGTGCTGTTTCATGTCTGTTTGTTGCCGTCTTGCCAACTCCTGGTCGTCGTCATGCACAAACAGATCTGGGACCACGCTTAAGTCACGTACAGTGCTGTGCAAAAGTATTTGCCCCCTTTCTAATTTTGCATATTTGTGATACTGAATGTTATCAGATCTTCAACCAAAACCTAATATTAGATAAAGGGAACATAAGTGAACAAATAACACAACAATTACATATTTATTTCATAAACAAAGTTATGCAACACCCAATTCCCCTGTGTGAAAAAGTAATTGCCCCCTTACACTCAATAACTGGTTGTGCCACCTTTAGCTGCAATGACTCTAACCAAATGCTTCCTGTAGTTGTTGATCAGTCTCTCACGTCGCTGTGGAGGAATTTTGGCCCACTCTTCCATGCAGAACTGCTTTAACTCAGTGACGTGTGGGTTTTCAAGCATGAACTACTCGTTTCAAGTCCTGCCACAACATCTCAATTGGGAATAGGTCTGGACTTTGACTAGGCCATTCCAAAACTTCCAATTTGTTGCTTTTTAGCCATTTTCATGTAGACTTGACTGTGTGTTTTGGATCATTGTCTTGCTGCATGACCCAGCTGCGCTTCAGCTTCAGCTCGCAGACGGATGGTCTGACATTCTCCTGTAGAATTCTCTGATACGGAGCAGAATTCATGGTTCCTTCTATTAAGGCAAGTCGTCCAGGTCCTGAGGCAGCAAAGCATCTCCAAACCATCACACCACCACCACCATGCTTGACCTTTGGTATGAGGTTCTTACTGTGGAATGCAGTGTTTGGTTTTCGGTCCATCCGTCTGTGAGCTGAAGCTGAAGTGCAGCTGTGTCATGCAGCAAGACAATGATCCAAAACACACAGTCAAGTCTACATGAAAATTGCTAAAAAGCAACAAATGTGATGTTTTGGAATGGCCTAGTCAAAGTCCAGACCTAATCCCAATTGAGATGTTGTAGCAGGACTTGAAACGAGTAGTTCATGCTTGAAAACCCACACGTCACTGAGTTAAAGCAGTTCTGCATGGAAGAGTGGGCCAAAATTCCTCCACAGCGACGTGAGAGACTGATCAACAACTACAGGAAGCATTTGGTTGGAGTCATTGCAGCTAAAGGTGGCACAACCAGTTATTGAGTGTAAGTGGGCAATTACTTTTTCACACAGGGGAATTGGGTGTTGCATAACTTTGTTTATGAAATAAATATGTAATTGTTGTGTTATTTGTTCACTTATGTTCCCTTTATCTAATATTAGGTTTTGGGTGAAGATCTGATAACATTCAGCAAATATGCAAAAGTAGAGAAAATTAGAAAGGGGGCAAATACTTTTTCACGGCACTGTATGAAAGTTACAACAGCTGCTCAATGGAAGAGACTAATGAGATCAGACTCCTATCTGTCCTTCCACTAACAGAGACGGGCTATAATGTTGTGGCAGGTCATTCAGAAGGGATCTGATTGGTCCAGCCTGCTAGGAGAGGTGGCTGATCTCTCTCCCCGGCAGCGAGTTGGGTTGGGTTTATCCTTCCACTATAATCGTTCTTTCTCTCCACTGCCATTTTGAAGAAAAAAAATGTCTCTGGGAACCCCAGCCATGACAGATAGGACTTGATTTGATTGTAAAGATGGCGGCAGTTTCTCCCCACCCGACGGCAGTTTCTCCCCACCCGACGGCAGTGGGACTCCCCACCCGACGGCAGTTTCTCCCCACCCGACGGCAGTTTCTCCCCACCCGACGGCAGTTTCTCCCCACCCGACGGCAGTTTCTCCATTACAGATGACTGTAGTCCCTCCCTATCTACACTACTGGTCAAAAGTTTTAGAACACCTACTCATTCAAGGGTTTTTCTTTATTTTTACTATTTTCTACATTGTTGAATAATAGTGAAGACATCAAAACTATGAAATAACACATATAGAATCATGTAGTAACCAAAAAAGTGTTAAACAAATCTTTCTCCCCATCTGACTGTAGTTTCTCCCCATCTGATTGCAGTTTCTCCCCATCTGACTGTAGTTTCTCTCAATCTGATTTTAGTTTCTCCCCATCTGATTGTAGTTTCTCTCAATCTGATTTTAGTTTCTCCCCATCTGACTGTAGTTTCTCCCCATCTGACTGTAGTTTCTCCCCATCTGACTGCAGTTTCTCCCCATCTGATTGAAGTTTCTCCCCATCTGACTGCAGTTTCTCCCTATCTGATTGTAGTTTCTCCCCATCTGATTGTAGTTTCTCCCCATCTGATTGTAGTTTCTCCCCATCTGATTGTAGTTTCTCCCCATCTGACTGTAGTTTCTCCCCATCTGACTGTAGTTTCTCCCCATCTGATTGTAGTTTCTCCCCATCTGATTTTAGTTTCTCCCCATCTGATTTTAGTTTCTCCCCATCTGACTGTAGTTTCTCCCCATCTGATTGTAGTTTCTCCCCATCTGATTGTAGTTTCTCCCCATCTGATTGTAGTTTCTCCCCATCTGATTTTAGTTTCTCCCCATCTGACTGTAGTTTCTCCCCATCTGATTGTAGTTTCTCCCCATCTGATTTTAGTTTCTCCCCATCTGACTGTAGTTTCTCCCCATCTGATTGTAGTTTCTCCCCATCTGATTTTAGTTTCTCCCCATCTGATTGTAGTTTCTCCCCATCTGATTGTAGTTTCTCCCCATCTGATTGTAGTTTCTCCCCATCTGATTGTAGTTTCTCCCCATCTGATTGTAGTTTCTCCCCATCTGATTGTAGTTTCTCCCCATCTGATTTTAGTTTCTCCCCATCTGATTGTAGTTTCTCCCCATCTGATTGTAGTTTCTCCCAATCTGACTGTAGTTTCTCCCCATCTGACTGCAGTTTCTCCCCATCTGATTGTAGTTTCTCCCCATCTGACTGCAGTTTCTCCCCATCTGATTGTAGTTTCTCCCCATCTGATTGTAGTTTCTCCCCATCTGATTGTAGTTTCTCCCCATCTGATTTTAGTTTCTCCCCATCTGATTTTAGTTTCTCCCCATCTGATTGCAGTTTCTCCCCATCTGATTGTAGTTTCTCCCCATCTGACTGCAGTTTCTCCCCATCTGATTGTAGTTTCTCCCCATCTGATTGTAGTTTCTCCCCATCTGATTGTAGTTTCTCCCCATCTGATTGTAGTTTCTCCCCATCTGATTGTAGTTTCTCCCCATCTGATTGCAGTTTCTCCCCATCTGATTGTAGTTTCTCCCCATCTGACTGCAGTTTCTCCCCATCTGATTGTAGTTTCTCCCCATCTGATTGTAGTTTCTCCCCATCTGATTGTAGTTTCTCCCCATCTGATTGTAGTTTCTCCCCATCTGATTGTAGTTTCTCCCCATCTGATTTTAGTTTCTCCCCATCTGATTGTAGTTTCTCCCCATCTGATTGCAGTTTCTCCCCATCTGATTGTAGTTTCTCCCCATCTGATTGTAGTTTCTCCCCATCTGACTGTAGTTTCTCTCAATCTGATTTTAGTTTCTCCCCATCTGACTATAGTTTCTCTCAATCTGATTTTAGTTTCTCTCAATCTGATTTTAGTTTCTCCCCATCTGACTGCAGTTTCTCCCCATCTGATTGTAGTTTCTCCCCATCTGATTTTAGTTTCTCCTAGGGAAAAATGAGGGTATCATGTGGTAAGTAGCCTAAAGCTATCGATGCTACGTTGAGCTGGGTGAATGGAATATGGATGACAGTCATCCAATATGCTGTAATAGAAATAAGGCTCATACACAAAATAATCGTCCTCCCACATCTTAAACGGCACCGACTGCCAATGTAATCATTGGCGAACTCTGTAGTTAGTCTGTCAGGCAAGAAAATGTGAGTTGGAGGCAACATTGTGCTTCGCTCGTGATTCTGTCACTTGATCGTGTCACTCCCTCCCTACGAAGACCAGCTGCTAACTATGCCCATTGAAATAGATTAACAATTATTCTAACCTGTTTGGCTAAATTGCACAGTGTCATTTTTTTAAAATCTTTTACTTTCAACATCCTAAAGAAATGAATAAATAATTGTTGATAATCTCCAGCCAGAAGAGGACTGGCCACCCCTCAGAGCCTGGTTCCTCTCTAGGTTTCTTCCTAGGTTCCTGCCTTTCTAGGGAGTTTTTCCTAGCCACTGTGCTTCTACATCTGCATTGCTTGCTGTTTGGGGTTTTAGGCTGGGTTTCTGTATAGCACTTTATGACATCTGCTGATATAAAAAGGGGTTTATAAAATAAATTTTATTTTCTGGAGCAACTGACCTGAACACAATCCAAGTTCAAGAGCAAAGTGACAAGGGTCCTATGTAGCAGGACTATATAGGGATCCTGGTCGGTTGAGCTGAGATAGACACAAAGTCTATACTATATATAATATAGATTCTTACCTTAAAGGAGAGGATGCAGCCCACGAAGAGCAGCACTAAGAAGGCCAGGCACAAGTTGTTGGTGGACATGATGTCCTCTTTGTACGGTAACGTCCCTGGCTGAGAGAGAAGATACAAGATGAACAACTCCAGAGACCTACGTGATCCAAAATGGAAGAAGGAATGTTTTTGTAGCTAGACATAATATACAGCATATTTCCATCGGTTTTATGTCGAATTTTTGGAAATGAAAAATAAAAAGTTACAAAATAAAAATGTCTGAAGGAATGTAATCAAAGAGATTACATTTTACTACATAAAGCAAATACAAGAATATGGAGGAAGGACAGACATGAAAGACAAAACATTCTGCTGTATGATATTGATGGGCTTTATGAGCTCCTTCCTCTGGATGGTGTTGGGGTTATATAAGACTGTATATGAGTTATAATATATTTATATATTACCAGCTGGTGTAAGTAGTCCTGGATACTGTTGGGGTACACCACAACACTGATGGCCACCAGGGTGTTAAGGACAAAGTCAAAGATTTGGTAGCAGAAGAATGGGATGAGCCACGCTGCATGTTGCTGTAAGGAGAAAATACAACGTTTTCATTAAAAAAGTATAGGAGATTTAGTGAGAATTTCACTTCACTTGAAAACAGTATTCTGTTTTTTTTTTTTTGGGGGGGGGGGGGTAGTCTGTATGGTATTCTACTGTTGACTGGTAAAACGGTACTATAGCCTACAACCACAGAGATTAAGAGTTGTATATGTATATCTATGCCTACAACAATGATGTATTGTTCATTAGTTATTTGTGTGATTACCTTGTAAGCGCCATAGGTTGCCATGCCACATATCAGAATCATGAGCAGGGAGATTGCCGTGGCGATACACATATCTGTTGAAAGAAAAGCTAAACATGAACATAGTCGCGACTTGTTCTATTATACAGAAAGAGATTCAGTAATAAAAGTCCATGGCTCGATTGAAACGAACAAGCAGAATTTACCGCTGGATTTCTTAAAACGCTACTAACGGGAGATTACATGCACCTGTGGGTTCATCTAAGCTTGATTGCAACAAAAAAACTTGAGGATAAACCAGCAGATCAGTTGATCTCTCATTGTCAAGAGATTATGACAGACAGCTGATCTAAATTCTCTACTACCGCCCCAATTAAATATCAACCTATCAGGAGCATCGGAAACCTCAAGGTTGATTAATGTTTTTTTATTTATATTTGAGTATGAGAAGTAGTAGGCCTATATTTAATTCATACGTTTCACTAAAATTGCAAAATAATATAATATATGCCGAGTGGCGCAGCGGTCTAAGGCACTGCATCGCAGTGCTAGAGATGTCACTACAGACCCGGGTTCGATCCCGGGCTGTATCACAACCGGAAATGATCGGGAGTCCCATAGGGCGGCGCAGCGTCATCCGGGTTAGGGGAGGGTTTGGCCCAGCGTTGTCAGGGTTAGGGGAGGGTTTGGCCCAGCGTGGTCCGGGTTAGGGGAGGGTTTGGCCCAGCGTGGTCCGGGTTAGGGGAGGGTTGGGCCCAGCGTTGTCCGGGTTAGGGGAGGGTTTTGGCCGGGTTAGGGGAGGGTTTGGCCCAGCGTGGTCCGGGTTAGGGGAGGGTTGGGCCCAGCGTCGTCTGGGTTAGGGGAGGGTTTGGCCCAGCGTCATCCGGGTTAGGGGAGGGTTTGGCCCAGCGTCGGCCGGGTTAGGGGAGGGTTTGGCCCAGCGTTGTCCGGGTTAGGGGAGGGTTTGGCCGGGTTAGGGGAGGGTTTGGCCCAGCGTGGTCCGGGTTAGGGGAGGGTTGGGCCCAGCGTCGTCTGGGTTAGGGGAGGGTTTGGCCCAGCGTCATCCGGGTTAGGGGAGGGTTTGGCCCAGCGTCGGCCGGGTTAGGGGAGGGTTTGGCCCAGCGTCGTTAGGGTTAGGGGAGGGTTTGGCCCAGCGTCGTCCGGGTTAGGGGAGGGTTTGGCCCAGCGTCGTCCGGGTTAGGGGAGGGTTTGGCCCAGCGTCGTCCGGGTTAGGGGAGGGTTGGGCCCAGCGTCGTCCGGGTTAGGGGAGGGTTGGGCCCAGCGTCGTTAGGGGAGGGGAGGGTTTGGCCCAGCGTCGTCCGGGTTAGGGGAGGGTTGGGCCCAGCGTCGTTAGGGGAGGGGAGGGTTTGGCCCAGCGTCGTCTGGGTTAGGGGAGGGTTTGGCCCAGCGTCGTTAGGGGAGGGGAGGGTTTGGCCCAGCGTCGTCCGGGTTAGGGGAGGGTTGGGCCCAGCGTCATTAGGGGAGGGGAGGGTTTGGCCCAGCGTCGTCTGGGTTAGGGGAGGGTTTGGCCCAGCGTCGTCCGGGTTAGGGGAGGGTTTGGCCCAGCGTCGTCCGGGTTAGGGGAGGGTTTGGCCCAGCGTCGTCCAGGTTAGGGGAGGGGAGGGTTTGGCCCAGCGTCGTCCGGGTTAGGGGGAGGGTTGGGCCCAGCGTTGTCCGGGTTAGGGGAGGGTTGGGCCCAGCGTCGTTAGGGGAGGGGAGGGTTTGGCCCAGCGTCGTCCGGGTTAGGGGAGGGTTTGGCCCAGCGTCGTCCAGGTTAGGGGAGGGGAGGGTTTGGCCCAGCGTCGTCCGGGTTAGGGGAGGGGAGGGTTTGGCCCAGCGTCGTCCGGGTTAGGGGAGGGTTTGGCCCAGCGTCGTCCGGGTTAGGGGAGGGTTTGGCCCAGCGTCGTCCAGGTTAGGGGAGGGTTTGGCCCAGCGTCGTCCGGGTTAGGGGAGGGTTTGGCCCAGCGTCGTCCGGGTTAGGGGAGGGTTTGGCCCCCGGGTTAGGGGAGGGTTTGGCCCAGCGTCGTCCAGGTTAGGGGAGGGGAGGGTTTGGCCCAGCGTCGTCCGGGTTAGGGGAGGGTTTGGCCCAGCGTCGTCTGGGTTAGGGGAGGGTTTGGCCCAGCGTCGTCCAGGTTAGGGGAGGGTTGGGCCCAGCGTCGTCCAGGTTAGGGGAGGGTTGGGCCCAGCATCGTTAGGGGAGGGGAGGGTTTGGCCCAGCGTCGTCCAGGTTAGGGGAGGGTTGGGCCCAGCATCGTCCAGGTTAGGGGAGGGTTGGGCCCAGCATCGTTAGGGGAGGGGAGGGTTTGGCCCAGTGTCGTCCGGGTTAGGGGAGGGTTTGGCCCAGCGTCGTCCAGGTTAGGGGAGGGTTGGGCCCAGCGTCGTCCGGGTTAGGGGAGGGTTTGGCCCAGCGTAGTCCGGGTTAGGGGAGGGTTTGGCCCAGCGTGGTCCGGGTTAGGGGAGGGTTTGGCCCAGCGTTGTCCGGGTTAGGGGAGGGTTTGGCCCAGCGTCGTCAGGGTTAGGGGAGGGTTTGGCCCAGCGTCGTTAGGGGAGGGGAGGGTTTGGCCCAGTGTCGTCCGGGTTAGGGGAGGGTTTGGCCAGGGGGGCTTTACAAGTAGGCCGTCATTGTAAATAAGAATTTGTTCTTAACTGACTTGCCTAGTTAAATAATATATAATGATTTACTTGATTTAGTTACACATTTCAAATATGGACTGTCCAGGGATTTGTTACCCCTTGATCTTGATAAGAAATGACCATATCAGACAATTGTATTTTAAAGACAATTTTTCCCCTAACCCATCTGTCTATCTCCTCATTTGAATTCCATGCTGTCACAGTCACTAGCCCATTTAAGCTTAATATCCTTGTCATCTATTGCCCTCCAGGTTCCCTTGGAGAGTTCATCAATGAGCTTGACGCCTTGATAAGTTCCTTTCCTGAGGATGGCTCACCCCTCACAGTTTTGGGGGATTTCAACCTCCCTACGTCTACATTTGACTCATTTCTCTCTGCCTCCTTCTTTCCACTCCTCTCCTCTTTTGACCTCACCCTCTCACCGTCCCCCCCTACTCACAAGGCAGGCAATACGCTTGACCTCATCTTTACTAGATGCTGCTCTTCTACTAATCTCACTGCACTCCCCTCCATGTCTCCGACCACTACTTTGTTTCCTTTTCTCTCTCGCTCTCCTCCAACACTACTCACTCTGCCCCTACACAGATGGTAATGCGCCGCCGCAACCGTCGCTCTCTCTCTCCCACTACTCTCTCCTCTTCCATCCTATCATCTCTTCCCTCTGCTCAATCCTTCTCCCTCCAATCTCCTGATTCTGCCTCCTCAACCCTCCTCTCCTCCCTTTCTGCATCCTTTGACTCTCTGTGTCCCCTATCCTCCCGGCCGGCTCGGTCCTCCCCTCCAGCTCCGTGGCTGGATGACTCATTGCGAGCTCACAGAACAGAGCTCCGGGCAGCGGAGCGGAAATGGAAGAAAACTAAACTCCCTGCCGACCTGGCATCTTTTCACTCCCTCCTCTCTACATTTTCTTCATCTGTTTCTGCTGCTAAGGCCACTTTCTACCACTCTAAATTCCAAGCATCTGCCTCTAACCCTAGGAAGCTCTTTGCCACATTCTCCTCCCTGCTGAATCCCCCCCCCCCCCTCTCTCTCTGTGGATGACTTCGTCAACCACTTTGAAAAGAAGGTTGACGACATCCGATCCTCGTTTGTTAAGTCTAATGACACTGCTGGTCCTACTCACACTGCCCTACCCTATGCTTTGACTTCTTTCTCCCCTCTCTCTCCAGATAAAATCCTGCGACTTGTGACTGCAGGCCGCCCAACAACCTGCCCGCTTGACCCCATCCCCTCCTCTCTTCTCCAGACCATCTCCGGTGACCTTCTCCCCTACCTCACCTCGCTGATCAACTCATCCTTGACCGCTGGCTATGTCCCTTCCGTCTTCAAGAGAGCGAGAGTTGCACCCCTTCTCAAAAAACCAACACTCGATCCCACTGATGTCAACAACTACAGACCAGTATCCCTTCTTTCTTTTCTCTCCAAAACTATTGAGCGTGCCGTCTTTAGCCAACTCTCTTGCTATCTCTCTCAGAATGACCTTCTTGATCCAAACCAGTCAGGTTTCAGGACTGGTCATTCAACTGAGACTGCTCTTCTCTGTGTCACGGAGGCTCTCCGCACTGCTAAAGCTAACTCTCTCTCCTCTGCTCTTGTCCTTCTAGACCTGTCTGCTGCCTTTGATACTGTGAACCATCAGATCCTCCTCTCCACCCTCTCCGAGCTGGGCATCTCCGGCGCGGCTCACTCCTGGATTGCGTCCTACCTGACCGGTCGCTCCTACCAAGTGGCGTGGCGAGAAGCTGTCTCCGCACCACGTGCTCTCACCACTGGTGTCCCCCAGGGCTCAGTTCTAGGCCCTCTCCTATTCTCCCTATACACCAAGTCACTTGGCTCTGTCATATCCTCACATGGCCTCTCCTATCATTGCTACGCTGACAATACACAACTAATCTTCTCCTTTCCCCCTTCTGATAACCAGGTGGCGAATCGCATCTCTGCATGTCAGGCAGACATATCAGTATGGATGACGGATCACCACCTCAAGCTGAACCCTGGCAAGACAGAGCTGCTCTTCCTCCCGGGGAAGGACTGCCCGTTCCATGATCTCGCCATCACGGTTGACAACTCCGTTGTGTCCTCCTCCCAGAGTGCGAAGAGCCTTGGCGTGACCCTGGACAACACCCTGTCGTTCTCCGCTAACATCAAGGCGGTGACCCGATCCTGCAGGTTCATGCTCTACAACATTCGGAGAGTACGACCCTGCCTTACACAGGAAGCGGCACAGGTCCTAATCCAGGCACTTGTCATCTCCCGTCTGGATTACTGCAACTCGCTGTTGGCTGGCCTCCCTGCCTGTGCCATTAAACCCCTACAACTCATCCAGAATGCCGCAGCCCGTCTGGTGTTCAACCTTCCCAAGTTCTCTCACGTCACCCCCCTCCTCCGCACACTCCACTGGCTTCCAGTTGAAGCTCGCATCCGTTACAAGACCATGGTGCTTGCCTATGGAGCAGTGAGGGGAACGGCACCTCCGTACCTTCAGGCTCTGATCAGTCCCTACACCCAAACGAGGGCATTGCGTTCATCCACCTCTGGCCTGCTGGCTCCCCTTCCTCTGCGGAAGCATAGTTCCCGCTCAGCCCAGTCAAAACTGTTCGCTGCTCTGGCACCCCAATGGTGGAACAAGCTCCCTCACGACGCCAGGACAGCGGAGTCACTCACCACCTTCCGGAGACATTTGAAACCCCACCTCTTTAAGGAATACCTGGGATAGGATAAATTAATCCTTCTACCCCCCCCCCCCCCCCCCCCCAAAAAAAAGAAAAAAAAGAAAAGAATGTAAAGTGGTTATCCCACTGGCTATAGGGTGAATGCACCAATTTGTAAGTCGCTCTGGATAAGAGCGTCTGCTAAATGACGTAAATGTGCCCTTGAGCAAGGCACTTAACCCTAATTGCTCCTGTAAGTCGCTCTGGATAAGAGCGTCTGCTAAATGACTAAAATGTAAATGTAAATGTAATGTAGGACCAAAAAACCTCTGTTGCTATCATCAGTTATTAGTGTGTCATAACATGTAGGACCAAACAATCTCTGTCTGTGCTTCTAGTTGGTTCTCATAACAAGACATCATGCCTCAAAAACAATGTCCTGCACTTACTAACGTCATCCATGACATCATCCCAGAAATAATAAGACTTACTTACATCATCCATGACATCATCCCAGTAATAATAAGACTTACTAACATCATCCATGACATCATCCCAGTAATAGCAAGACTTACCAACATCATCCATGACATCATCCCAGTAATAATAAGACTTACTAACATCATCCATGACATCATCCCAGTAATAATAAGACTTACTAGCATCATCCATGACATCATCCCAGTAATAATAAGACTTACTAACATCATCCATGACATCATCCCAGTAATAGCAAGACCTACTAACATCATCCATGACATCATCCCAGTAATAGCAAGACCTACTAACATCATCCATGACATCATCCCAGTAATAATAAGACTTACTAACATCATCCATGACATCATCCCAGTAATAGCAAGACTTACTAACATCATCCATGACATCATCCCAGTAATAATAAGACTTACTAGCATCATCCATGACATCATCCCAGTAATAATAAGACTTACTAACATCATCCATGACATCATCCCAGTCATAATAAGACTTACTAACATCATCCATGACATCATCCCAGTAATAATAAGACTTACTAACATCATCCATGACATCATCCCTGTAATAGCAAGACTTACTAACATCATCCATGACATCATCCCAGTAATAATAAGACTTACTAACATCATCCATGACATCATCCCAGTAATAGCAAGACTTACTAACATCATCCATGACATCATCCCAGTAATAAGACTTACTAACATCATCCATGACATCATCCCAGTAATAGCAAGACTTACTAACATCATCCATGACATCATCCCAGTAATAGCAAGACTTACTAACATCATCCATGACATCATCCCAGTAATAATAAGACTCACTAGCTTCATCCATGACATCATCCCAGTAATAGCAAGACTTACTAACATCAACCCAGTAATAGTAAGACATACTAACATCATCCATGACATCATCCCAGTAATAATAAGACTTACTAACATCATCCATGACATCATCCCAGTAATAATAAGACTTACTAACATCATCCCAGTAATAATAAGACTTACTAACATCATCCATGACATCATCCCAGTAATAATAAGACTTACTAACATCATCCATGACATCATCCCAGTAATAATAAGACGTACTAGCATCATCCATGACATCATCCCAGTAATAATAAGACTTACTAACATCATCCATGACATCATCCCAGTAATAATAAGACTTACTAACATCATCCATGACATCATCCCAGTAATAATAAGACTTACTAACATCATCCATGTCATCATCCCAGTAATAATAAGACTTACTAACATCATCCATGACATCATCCCAGTAATAATAAGACTTACTAACATCATCCATGACATCATCCCAGTAATGACATCAAATGACTGCCTCGCCTGGTTCACCAACTACTTCTCAGATAGAGTTCAATGTGTCAAATCGGAGGGCCTGTTGTCTGGACCTATGGCAGTCTCTATGGGGGTGCCACAGGGTTCAATTCTTGGGCCGACTCTTTTCTCTGTGTATATCAATGACGTCGCTCTTGCTGCTGGTGACTCTCAGATCCACCTCTACGCAGACGACACCATTTTGTATACATCTGGCCCTTCATTGGACACTGTGTTAACAAACCTCCAAACGAGCTTCAACGCCATACAACACTCCTTCAGTAGCCTCCAACTGCTCTTAAACACTAGTAAAACTAAATGCATGCTCTTCAACCGAACGCTGCTTGCACCCGCCCACCCGACTAGAATCACTACTCTTGACGGGTCTGACCTAGAGTATGTGGACAACTACAAATATCTAGGTGTCTGGTTAGACTGTAAACTCTCCTTCCAGACTCACATTAAGAATCTCCAATCCAAAGTTAAATCTAGAATCGGTTTCCTATTTCGCAACAAAGCCTCCTTCACTCATGCTGCCAAACATGCCCTCGTAAAACTGACTATCCTACCGATCCTTGACTTCGGCGATGTCATTTACAAAATAGCCTCCAACACTCTACTCAGCAAATTGGATGTAGTCTATCACAGTGCCATCCGTTTTGTCTCCAAAGCCCCATATAATACCCACCACTGTGACCTGTACGCTCTTGTTGGCTGGTCCTCACTACATATTCGTCGCCAAACCCACTGGCTCCAGGCCATCTATAAATCACTGCTAGGCAAATCCCCGCCTTATCTTAGCTCATTGGTCACCATAGCAACACCCACCCGTAGTCTGCGCTCCAGCAGGTATATCTCACTGGTCATCCCCAAAGCCAACACCTCCTTTGGCCGCAATTCCTTCCAGTTCTCTGCTGCCAATGACTGGAACGAAATGCAAAAATCTCTGAAGCTGGAGACACTTATCTCCCTCACTAACTTTAAGCATCAGTTGTCAGAGCAGCTTACCGATCACTGCACCTGTACACAGCCCATCTGAAATTAGCCCGCCCAACTACCTCATCCCTATATTGTTATTTATTTTGCTCATTTCTACCCCAGTATCTCTATCTGCACATCATCTCTTGCACATCTATCATTCCAGTGTTAATACTAATTGTAATTATTTTGCACTATAGCCTATTTATTGCCTTACCTCCATAACTTGCTACATTTGCACACACTGTATATATATGTATTTCTGTTGTATTTTTGACTTTGTTTTGTTTTACCCCATATGTAACTCTGTGTTGTTGTTGTTTTTATCGCACTGCTTTGCTTTATCTTGGCCAGGTCGCAGTTGTAAATGAGAACTTGTTCTCAACTGGTTTACCTGGTTAAATAAAGGTGAAAAAAAATAAAAAATAATAAAAAAATAAGACTTACTAGCATCATCCATGACATCATCCCAGTAATAATAAGACTTACTAACATCATCCATGACATCATCCCAGTAATAATAAGACTTACTAACATCATCCATGACATCATCCCAGTAATAGTAAGACTTACTATCATCATCCATGACATCATCCCAGTAATAATAAGACTTACTAGCATCATCCATGACATCATCCCAGTAATAATAAGACTTACTAACATCATCCCAGTAATAGTAAGACTTACTAACATCATCCATGACATCATCCCAGTAATAATAAGACTTACTAACATCATCCATGACATCATCCCAGTAATAATAAGACTTACTAACATCATCCATGACATCATCCCAGTAATAGCAAGATTTACTAACATCATCCATGACATCATCCCAGTAATAATAAGACTTACTAACATCATCCATGACATCATCCCAGTAATAATAAGACTTACTAACATCATCCATGACATCATCCCAGTAATAGCAAGATTTACTAACATCATCCATGACATCATCCCAGTAATAATAAGACTTACTAACATCATCCATGACATCATCCCAGTAATAATAAGACTTACTAACATCATCCATGACATCATCCCAGTAATAGCAAGATTTACTAACATCATCCATGACATCATCCCAGTAATAGTAAGACTCACTAACATCATCCATGACATCATCCCAGTAATAATAAGACTTACTAACATCATCCATGACATCATCCCAGTAATAGCAAGATTTACTAACATCATCCATGACATCATCCCAGTAATAATAAGACTTACTAACATCATCCATGACATCATCCCAGTAATAGCAAGATTTACTAACATCATCCATGACATCATCCCAGTAATAGTAAGACTCACTAACATCATCCATGACATCATCCCAGTAATAATAAGACTTACTAACATCATCCATGACATCATCCCAGTAATAGCAAGATTTACTAACATCATCCATGACATCATCCCAGTAATAATAAGACTTACTAACATCATCCATGACATCATCCTAGTAATAATAAGACTTACTAGCATCATCCATGACATCCAAGTCTGATCCCAGCTCAGCGTTGGTAAGGAGGTAGCCGTACTGGATCGGGTTGTTCAGGGCCGATAGTAGGATGAGGAGAACCACTGCATTGATGAGCTGGAGGAGAGGAACATTATTTAGAATAGCTGGATTTCTATTTTAGGACCCAATACTTTACCGAATGGAAGCCTGAGAATGATTACCTTTAGTAGATTAACAGTTCACCAGTTACAGTGGGGAAAAAAAAGTATTTAGTCAGCCACCAATTGTGCAAGTTCTCCCACTTAAAAAGATGAGAGAGGCCTGTAATTTTCATCATAGGTACACGTCAACTATGACAGACAAAATGAGAAAAAAATTCCAGAAAATCACATTGTAGGATTTTTAATGAAATTATTTGCAAATTATGGTGGAAAATAAGTATTTGGTCAATAACAAAAGTTTCTCAATAATTTGTTATATACCCTTTGTTGGCAATGACACAGGTCAAACATTTTCTGTAAGTCTTCACAAGGTTTTCACACACTGTTGCTGGTATTTTGGCCCATTCCTCCATGCAGATCTCCTCTAGAGCAGTGATGTTTTGGGGCTGTCGCTGGGCAACACAGACTTTCAACTCCCTACAAAGATGTTCTATGGGGTTGAGATCTGGAGACTGGCTAGGCCACTCCAGGACCTTGAAATGCTTCTTATGAAGCCACTCCTTCGTTGCCCGGGCGGTGTGTTTGGGATCATTGTCATGCTGAAAGACCCAGCCACGTTTCATCTTCAATGCCCTTGCTGATGGAAGGAGGTTTTCACTCAAAATCTCACGATACATGGCCCCATTCATTCTTTCCTTTACACGGATCAGTCGTCCTGGTCCCTTTGCAGAAAAACAGCCCCAAAGCATGATGTTTCCACCCCCATGCTTCACAGTAGGTATGGTGTTCTTTGGATGCAACTCAGCATTATTTGTCCTCCAAACACCGACGAGTTGAGTTTTTACCAAAAAGTTATATTTTGGTTTCATCAGACCACATGACCTTCTCCCATTCCTCCTCTGGATCATCCAGATGGTGATTGGCAAACCGAGGGTGATTGACCGTCATCTTGAACTTCTTCCATTTTCTAATAATTGCGCCAACAGTTGTTGCCTTCTCACCAAGCTGCTTGCCTATTGTCCTGTAGCCCATCCCAGCCTTGTGCAGGTCTACAATTTTATCCCTGATGTCCTTACACAGCTCTCTGGTCTTGGCCATTGTGGAGAGGTTGGAGTCTGTTTGATTGAGTATGTGGACAGGTGTCTTTTATACAGGTAACAAGTTCAAACAGGTGCAGTTAATACAGGTAATGAGTGGAGAACAGGAGGACTTCTTAAAGAAAAACTAACAGGTCTGTGAGAGCCGGAATTCTTACTGGTTGGTAGGTGATCAAATACTAATGTCATGCAATAAAAGGCAAATTCATTCATTAAAAATCATACAATGTGATTTTCTGGATTTTTGTTTTAGATTCAGTCTCTCACAGTTGAAGTGTACCTATGATAAAAATTACAGACCTCTACATGCTTTGTAAGTAGGAAAACCTGCTAAATCGGCAGTGTATCAAATACTTGTTCTCCCCACTGTATATATGTGCCCTCTGTTCCCCATTGTCCTTGTCGATTATTGTCCCATGTCTGTTGGTCTCGTGTATTGTGCTCTGGTTGGTTACGGGTCTCGTCCCGTGTATTGTGTAGAGGTTTACACCTCGCTCTTTGTTTGGGTTACATCCCTTTTGTATATATACGCACATGTGTTTGTGTTGGGTGGAGTAAATCAAACCCCTAATACATATTCCTGTTCCTGTCTTCTAATCTGTGGTCCTCTGTAGCTCAGCTGGTAGAGCACGGCGCTTGTAACGCCAAGGTAGTGGGTTCGATCCCCGGGACCACCCATACACAAAAAATAATAATTATGCACGCATGACTGTAAGTCGCTTTGGATAAAAGCGTCTGCTAAATGGCATATTATATATTATTATACAATGTGACATCACCATAATCAATTACAGAGAGAAAAGCCTGATCAAGCTTCTTAATAGCCATAAACGGGAAGCAGGCCTTATTACAAAAACAAAAACACAATTTTGATTTAAGCTTCCTCACAAGATTATCCATTTGAACTTTAAAGGACAACTTGTCATCCAACTATATACCTGGGTATGTGTAGGATGACACTTTTTCAGTGGATAAGCCACCAGATATGACAATGCTAGCTCTGATAAAGGTCATGCATTTTGTTATTTGTACATTTAAGACCAGTTTGAGACCATAAATCTAGCAACCGCTTCTCCGCTCCTAGCCTTCAGTGCTCACGTAGCAGGCCTTGCCGCAGACAGACGCTCCTGACTCGGCGCGCTCCACTCCAAAAAGGTGTAGGCTACAGTTCACGAGCGGCCCGAGGAGAAAAAGGCCTCAATCAGAAATCTTTCTACAAGCAAAGTTCGTAAAATAGTTGAAATAAAATTATAGTTGTTATATACAGCATCCACCTTCACATCAAAAGTGTTTTGCTTCAATGGACAGGATCAGGTTAATTAAAACTCAGATCTCAAGAATCAGATACACAAACGGACAACCTGATTGGCTGTGGTCCTCTATAGCTCAACTGGTAGAGCACGGCGCTTGTAACGCTAAGATAGTGGGTTCGATCCCCGGGACCACCCATACACAAAAAAATGTATGCACGCATGACTGTAAGTCACTTTGGATAAATGGCATATTATTATTATCTATGGATTTACCCATTCACTGAACCTTCCTTCTTCTAGCCATTGGCAATAGAGACGAAACAAGATATACACAAAGCAAATGTTTTACTTCATAACTACCAGCTAGCTATATGTGAATCGTAATAAATGTAGCTAAACAGATAGTATAACAGGCTAAAATGACCTAAAACCAATGTTGTCCAAGGTAGATGTCAATTCTTAATGGGTAGCTCCCTAACAATTATTCGTGGCCATCTGGCTAGCTAACAATAGTAGCTAGCCAGTTAGCTATATTGACTTACTATGGGCTTATGACCTATACTTTCCGTTGAAGCTTGCATCAATGCATGAGTCAACATAAGTACAAACGGAGTACGCATTCGAGAAGTGCCCTCCGTGCTACGTTTCGCACACTTTGATTTGGACTCATACTCCGACCCTCCCTTGCTCAGAGCACGGTAGTATGCATTTTGAGAAACACCCCGTTGTCTCTCCATTCAGCACCACTCTAATCTTGAGGAGCGGTTCTTTAAAACATGCATCCAATCCCCTTGATCCCTTACATAACTAGACCTATCATATGCTTCAACGTGCCACTGTTCCCAGTGCTGTGGCAAGACAGGACAATAATATAGGTTCAGATTGTGACGTTAAATTGCAGGCGCAGATGGTCCAATTTCAAAACGATTTGGAGCGTAGTTGAAAAGTTAACGAGCGGACTAACGGACTAATTAGAAAAATAAAAGCAGTACTTTTCAATGCGTGAGATACAGGGGCGCAACTTTGGTATTAGAAGTGGGGGGGGGATAATAATTATTTATATTTTTCTCCAGTCGGATAAACACTCCAAACAGCCGACCCGACCGCTGGGAGGCTTCCGCATGGTCCTAAAGCACACCGTTGCCTCGTTTTGTATTACATTCCAATGATAAAACGGGGAGGGATGCAATTTAAGAATGTGTGTGAGTGGGGGGGGGGGGGGTGTCCGTCCCCGTCCCCGTCCCCAGTGAAAGTTGTGCCCCTTGTGAGATATAAAATGTGTGCCCTGAGAGCTTGAGAAGAGGGTAAAATGTGTGTCTCAAGGCCAATGAGAGTTGGCAGCTCTGTAGACTGACACTGCTGAACAGCTTAAGTAGGCTCACCCCACCGGGCAGAGGTCAGCTCAACATCACCCCACCGGGCAGAGGTCAGTTCAACATCACCCCACCGGGCACAGAGGTCAGCTCAACATCACCCCACCGGGCACAGAGGTCAGCTCAACATCACCCCACCGGGCAGAGGTCAGTTCAACATCACCCCACCGGGCACAGAGGTCAGTTCAACATCACCCCACCGGGCACAGAGGTCAGTTCAACATCACCCCACCGGGCAGAGGTCAGTTCAACATCACCCCACCGGGCACAGAGGTCAGCTCAACATCACCCCACCGGGCAGAGGTCAGCTCAACATCACCCCACCGGGCAGAGGTCAGCTCAACATCACCCCACCGGGCAGAGGTCAGCTGAACATCACCCCACCGGGCAGAGGTCAGCTCAACATCACCCCACCGGGCAGAGGTCAGCTCAACATCACCCCACCGGGCACAGAGGTCAGCTCAACATCACCCCACCGGGCACAGAGGTCAGCTCAACATCACCCCACCGGGCAGAGGTCAGCTCAACATCACCCCACCGGGCACAGAGGTCAGTTCAACATCACCCCACCGGGCACAGAGGTCAGCTCAACATCTAGTTTTTATAAAAATGTGTTTGAGTTGTAAACTAACGTGAAATCAACAAAAAATTGCACCATGTTATTGGATTTTAGGTAAAAGTTAGGTGGAAAAAAAGACGAAATGTCTTTATGTTGATGACTTTTTGTAAATCCAATCAGTTTTCCACGTTGATTAACGTCATCACATTGATTTGTTGTTGTTGTTGAAATGACATGGAAACAACGTTCGTTCAGCCATCATTTACCCAGTGGGACTGCAGTACGTTGTGGTGGCAATGGAACAGTACAGTGAATTAAAGATAATCTAGAAGATGTCTCCATGTCTTTATCGGATCTGTGTCAGTGGATTTGTTTGGATACTTTTTTCGTCCATAGTACAACGTTACATCAACAACATAGCAAACTGTGCACGGAGACTGCTTTAATGTTGATCTCCACCAGAGCTATTTTAAGACGTATGAACAATCCTCTTTCTAAAAACAGAAGTCAACTCCGACAATAGCTCAAACGATTATTGACATGTTGGAGATATTACAAATAAAATGTCGACGTCATGGACGCTGCTCAATAAATCCAAAATGATATCGGTTGATAAAATGTATCAGATCTGGACTGGAACATTCTAGCGGCTACTTGGTGAAAGTAAATTGATACATGACAACGTAACCCAATACACTGTGGCTTTGTGAAGGACATGACAAATGGCCAATGATATTGCAATGAAGACTGAAGAACCGTGCCACTGCCAACCGCTGAACGACGAGAGAAGTCTGTCAATATGTATCATTTATTCTTTCCTTTGTTGAGAATGACAACACAACACATTCCGTGACATGATTCACAATCGGCCCGGCCATAGGCGCATTTCACAGTAGCCTACTTTTATAGCTTATATTATAGTAATAAAATGATTTCTCCTACCATATACCATATCCCCAGGATAACGGTGCCCGTCCGAACATGGCAGCAGAGGCAGCAGCTAGTGGTATACCAGCGGTCCCACGGGGAAATCATTGTTCTGGTTGGAAAGGTTCAACTATTTCATGTATGTTTCTATAGGTAAATAATATAGGTTTCCCCGTTAACCTATTAAGTAAAACGGTGGAGACTTCCTCGTCCTCAGAGCGGCTACTTTCGATGACTGTTGTCCACAGTTTGAATGCACCGTCCGGAGTAATCGGTCATCCCGGGAACACATGACCAGCGAGGAGGATTTCAGCAGGCTGTGAGATCCAATAGTGTGAGATTGCGGCCCGCAATTCGGGGCGTTCCTGCATGTGGGAACTCCACTCCACTCAAGCATCCTATTGGTTCCTGCAGGAACGCCCCCCTCGAGCATGCCATCTTCATGCTTCACTTTTGATATTCTGGATTTCCCCTGATTGTCTATGCGATTAAATTGTGGGTCAAAAGGGAAATAAAAGTATTATCAGAATGTTTGGGGGGGCGAAGGACACTGTCTACCGGTGTCCTAGCTAGCTAGCTACCAGTGTCACCCCCGCCTCCCGTGTACTGGAGTCCTGCTAGCTAGACAACATGTTGGCTCAGTGTCCTTCGCTCCCGTCGTTAACAGAACTGCGGGAAAGCAGTGCCGACAGGCGGGGGCGAAGGACACTGACTACCAGTGTCATAGCTATCATCAGCTAGATAACTACCTATCCCGCCTGACGTGTACCAGAGTCCTAGCTAGCACCCAGTGTCCTTCGCTAATGCCTGCCCTAGTCGTCGTTAACAAAACTCTTGGAAAACAGTCTCCGACAGGTGGTGTCGAAGTACACGGTCTACCGGTGTGCTAGCTAGCTAGCTGGCCACCTCGCCTCTTCTTCTGTGGGGTTTATTGGTGGTTGGCATCCAATGTTATGGTGCATTACCACCCCCTACTGTACTGGAGCGCCCCCGCCTCCCGCCCGAGTCATAGTTTAAAAATGGACCAATATAAATAAGTATAAAGAGGGATTTCTGCCGATGCAGGAATGGCCACATACAGGAACGCCCTAAATGCGAGATCAGAAGGCTTCAGGAATTTACATTTTGATTAGATATGTGGGGTCAAACATTTTGGAATGTGTACATCTTACCTTCACTTTTTCATCTAACTTTTTCATCTGAATTGAATAGAATTTACTATAGGGCTCATATCTTATTTGTTATTAAACATTTTTAGCAACTTATTTTTAAAAATTGTGACGGGTTCAGATCACAGACAGGCGATAATGTTAAAAAGTACATATGTAAAGAAACTAAAAACAATAGAGAACAAATAAAATCAGCATTATTTGTCCTAACTGCCCCCCCCCCCCCCCCTTAGTAAATGAGACCGATCCCTATTCACGCCTCACCTCCCCCCTCAGGCTCATTTTGTGGATATACAGTGCTTTCGGAAAGTATTGAGACCCCTTGACTTTTTCCACATTTTGTTACGTTACAGCATGATTCTAAATTGGATTAAATTGAAAGAAAATCCTCATCAATCTACACACAATACCCCATAATGACAAATTGAAAACATGTTTTTAGAAATTTTTGCAAAAGAATTTTTTTTAAACAACAGAAATACCTTATTTACATAAGTATTCAGACCCTTTGATATGAGACTCGAAATTGACCTTGGGTACCAAAACATTTCTGCAGCATTGAAGGTCCCCAAGAACACAGTGGCCTCCATCATCCTTAAATGGAAGAAGTTTGGAACCACCAAGACTCTTCCTAGAGCTGGCCGCCCGGCCAAACTGAGCAATCAGGGGAGAAGGGACTTGGTCAGGGAAGTAACCAAGAACCCGATGGTCACTCTGACAGAGCTCCAGAGTTCCTCTGTGGAGATGGGAGAACCTTCCAGAAGGACAACCATCTCCTCTGCAGTTCTCCACCAATCAGGCCTTTATGGTAGAGTGGCCAGACCGAAGCCACTCCTCAGTAAAAGGCACATGACAGCCCACTTGGAGTTTGCCAAAAGGCACCTAAAGGACTCTCAGACCATGAGAAATAAGATTCTCTGGTCTGATTAAACTGATTGGGTCTCTACTTCACACCAACAAACGCCCCATAATATCTGGCCCTCTGCCCTCCCTAAATCGTGGCATTGAACGGTTCAGCAGACTTTTAGCCCTCCGTAACTGACTACGAGACTACTGCAGCTCAATGGGTGTAACATTTATTAACAATTTTGATACCTTCTGGAAACAAAGCTCGTATTATAAGGAGGATGGGATCCACCCAAATCATTTGGGTTCCTGGATCCTTTCACAGCATTATAAGGCTGCGTTGAGACAATGACTTATCAATGACCCAAGCCCAGCTCATTTAATCCCTATCTTTGTGTCAATTAGTTGTCATAATGCTTAAGCAAATGTACGTTATCCCAGGGGCGTTGGAAGACACAATGTAAGTAACCTAATTTATGTCCCTCTAACTAACCTGAATGCCTCTGCTGATCCTACAGCTATTGGATGCAGTAATCATGTTTCCTAAGAACCAGAGTTATACTGTTAGCACTGAGGCGGTGTGCCCTAGGAGGAAGTCCACTGTGTGCAGCTCACCCTGCACTAACATAAATAACCTGGGCATGTCAACCTCTGCTAAGGTTCTCAGTAAAGCAAGAAAAACAATCAAGCATCCCAGAAAAGTGTTAAAAATATCCCACGTTGATATACAGTACCAGTCAAAAGTTTGGACACACCTACTCATTCAAGGGTTTTTCTTTATTTTTACTATTTTCTACATTGTAGAATAATAGTGAAGACATCAAAACTATAAAATAACACATATGGAATCATGTAGTAACCAAAAGAAAGTGTTAAACAAATCAAAATATATTTTATATTTGAGATTCTTCAAAGTAGCCACCCTTTGCCTTGATGACAGCTATGCACACTCCTGGCATTCTCTCAACTAGCTTCATGAGGTAGTCACCTGGAATGCATTTCAATTAACAGGTGTGCCTTCTTAAAAGTTAATTTGTGGAATGTATTTCCTTCTTAATGCGTTTGAGCCAATCAGTTGGGTTGTGACAAGGTAGGGGTGGTATACAGAAGAAAGCCCTATTCGGTAAAAGACCAAGTCCATATTATGGCAAGAAAAGCAAAGAGAAATGACAGTCCATCATTACTTTAAGACATGAAGGTCAGTCAATCCGGAATATTTTTAAGAACTTTGAAAGTTTCTTCAAGTGCAGTCGAAAAACCATCAAGCGCTATGATGAAACTGGCTCTCATGAGGACCACCACAGGAAAGGAAGACCCAGAGTTACCTCTGCTGCAGAGCGGTGGTTGGGTGCAGGGTCCTGGGGTGGGGCGGGGGGGGGCTCTACCACCGGGGATTCCCTCATAGTCTGTCGGGTCGTTCAGTCTTGGACAGCTGCTGCAATACCGTCTGGAAACAGAGCAGACACAATGTTCCATGTTACATATCATCTAAACGACCCAGTGAAGGCAGAAAACCTAGCACACCGTGGCTACATTTACTCTAAACTAATAAACTAATTTCCTAAAGAAATAAAAATGATTAATTGGTTCTTACTGAAATCAAACCACTCATTGACAGGAGGGGGGCATTCCCACTGCAGTTCAGGGGCAGGATCGGAGATGGGCTCTGCAGGAGTGGAGAGGCAACTTAGCTTTCCTCAAACCATACAGAATAGTCCATTCTACCTGACATCAGTTTTCATATCGTCAGTGATCAGTGTTATTCACCTGTAGTGTTCAGTCCCAGTACTGTGTTGAATTCAGTCTTCTTCCTCCCATCAATTAACCAATAGAGACGTTACTACAGAACATCCAGAAAAACACAAAGGCTTTGAAATTCAGTTGACATTCTCAAATCCATCTAACGGATGGACACTTTTAGTGAATAGTACGGATGGTTTACTCTTGGTAGAGTGGACTGGACTTATTGACTTAAGACCATTAGCATAGGTCAGAGTGGACTGGGTAGACCAGCCATTATCAATAATCACCTTAGCTAGCTGCTAGTGAGCCAGGGAGGACTGGGTAGACCAGCCATTATCAATAATCACTGTAGCTAGCTGCTAGTGAGCCAGGGAGGACTGGGTAGACCAGCCATTATCAATAATCACTGTAACTAGCTGCTAGTGAGCCAGGGAGGACTGGGTAGACCAGCCATTATCAATAATCACTGTAACTAGCTGCTAGTGAGCCAGGGAGGACTGGGTAGACCAGCCATTATCAATAATCTTCTTAGCTCGCTGCTAGTGAGCCAGGGAGGACTGGGTAGACCAGCCATTATCAATAATCACTGTAACTAGCTGCTAGTGAGCCAGGGAGGACTGGGTAGACCAGCCATTATCAATAATCTTCTTAGCTCGCTGCTAGTGAGCCAGGGAGGACTGGGTAGACCAGCCATTATCAATAATCACCTTAGCTAGCTGCTAGTGAGCCAGGGAGGACTGGGTAGACCAGCCATTATCAAGAATCACCTTAGCTAGCTGCTAGTGAGCCAGGGAGGACTGGGTAGACCAGCCATTATCAATAATCACTGTAACTAGCTGCTAGTGAGCCAGGGAGGACTGGGTAGACCAGCCATTATCAATAATCACCTTAGCTAGCTGCTAGTGAGCCAGGGAGGACTGGGTAGACCAGCCATTATCAATAATCACCTTAGCTAGCTGCTAGTGAGCCAGGGAGGACTGGGTAGACCAGCCATTATCAATAATCACTGTAACTAGCTGCTAGTGAACCAGGGAGGACTGGGTAGACCAGCCATTATCAATAATCACTGTAACTAGCTGCTAGTGAGCCAGGGAGGACTGGGTAGACCAGCCATTATCAATAATCACTGTAACTAGCTGCTAGTGAGCCAGGGAGGACTGGGTAGAACAGCCATTATCAATAATCACCTTAGCTAGCTGCTAGTGAGCCAGGGAGGACTGGGTAGACCAGCCATTATCAATAATCACCTTAGCTAGCTGCTAGTGAGCCAGGGAGGACTGGGTAGACCAGCCATTATCAATAATCACCTTAGCTAGCTGCTAGTGAGCCAGGGAGGACTGGGTAGACCAGCCATTATCAATAATCACCTTAGCTAGCTGCTAGTGAGCCAGGGAGGACTGGGTAGACCAGCCATTATCAATAATCACCTTAGCTAGCTGCTAGTGAGCCAGGGAGGACTGGGTAGACCAGCCATTATCAATAATCACTGTAACTAGCTGCTAGTGAGCCAGGGAGGACTGGGTAGACCAGCCATTATCAATAATCACCTTAGCTAGCTGCTAGTGAGCCAGGGAGGACTGGGTAGACCAGCCATTATCAATAATCACCTTAGCTAGCTGCTAGTGAGCCAGGGAGGACTGGGTAGACCAGCCATTATCAATAATCACTGTAACTAGCTGCTAGTGAGCCAGGGAGGACTGGGTAGACCAGCCATTATCAATAATCTTCTTAGCTCGCTGCTAGTGAGCCAGGGAGGACTGGGTAGACCAGCCATTATCAATAATCACCTTAGCTAGCTGCTAGTGAGCCAGGGAGGACTGGGTAGACCAGCCATTATCAAGAATCACCTTAGCTAGCTGCTAGTGAGCCAGGGAGGACTGGGTAGACCAGCCATTATCAATAATCACTGTAACTAGCTGCTAGTGAGCCAGGGAGGACTGGGTAGACCAGCCATTATCAATAATCACCTTAGCTAGCTGCTAGTGAGCCAGGGAGGACTGGGTAGACCAGCCATTATCAATAATCACCTTAGCTAGCTGCTAGTGAGCCAGGGAGGACTGGGTAGACCAGCCATTATCAATAATCACTGTAACTAGCTGCTAGTGAGCCAGGGAGGACTGGGTAGACCAGCCATTATCAATAATCACTGTAACTAGCTGCTAGTGAGCCAGGGAGGACTGGGTAGACCAGCCATTATCAATAATCACTGTAACTAGCTGCTAGTGAGCCAGGGAGGACTGGGTAGAACAGCCATTATCAATAATCACCTTAGCTAGCTGCTAGTGAGCCAGGGAGGACTGGGTAGACCAGCCATTATCAATAATCACCTTAGCTAGCTGCTAGTGAGCAAGGGAGGACTGGGTAGACCAGCCATTATCAATAATCACCTTAGCTAGCTGCTAGTGAGCCAGGGAGGACTGGGTAGACCAGCCATTATCAATAATCACCTTAGCTAGCTGCTAGTGAGCCAGGGAGGACTGGGTAGACCAGCCATTATCAATAATCACTATAACTAGCTGCTAGTGAGCCAGGGAGGACTGGGTAGACCAGCCATTATCAATAATCACTGTAACTAGCTGCTAGTGAGCCAGGGAGGACTGGGTAGACCAGCCATTATCAATAATCACTGTAACTAGCTGCTAGTGAGCCAGGGAGGACTGGGTAGAACAGCCATTATCAATAATCACCTTAGCTAGCTGCTAGTGAGCCAGGGAGGACTGGGTAGACCAGCCATTATCAATAATCACCTTAGCTAGCTGCTAGTGAGCCAGGGAGGACTGGGTAGACCAGCCATTATCAATAATCACCTTAGCTAGCTGCTAGTGAGCCAGGGAGGACTGGGTAGACCAGCCATTATCAATAATCACTGTAACTAGCTGCTACTGAGCCAGGGAGGACTGGGTAGACCAGCCATTATCAATAATCACTGTAACTAGCTGCTACTGAGCCAGGGAGGACTGGGTAGACCAGCCATTATCAATAATCACTGTAACTAGCTGCTACTGAGCCAGGGAGGACTGGGTAGACCAGCCATTATCAATAATCACTGTAACTAGCTGCTACTGAGCCAGGGAGGACTGGGTAGACCAGCCATTATCAATAATCACTGTAACTAGCTGCTAGTGAGCCAGGGAGGACTGGGTAGACCAGCCATTATCAATAATCACTGTAACTAGCTGCTAGTGAGCCAGGGAGGACTGGGTAGACCAGCCATTATCAATAATCACCTTAGCTAGCTGCTAGTGAGCCAGGGAGGACTGGGTAGACCAGCCATTATCAATAATCACTGTAACTAGCTGCTAGTGAGCCAGGGAGGACTGGGTAGACCAGCCATTATCAATAATCACTGTAACTAGCTGCTAGTGAGCCAGGGAGGACTGGGTAGACCAGCCATTATCAATAATCACTGTAACTAGCTGCTAGTGAGCCAGGGAGGACTGGGTAGACCAGCCATTATCAATAATCACCTTAGCTAGCTGCTAGTGAGCCAGGGAGGACTGGGTAGACCAGCCATTATCAATAATCACTGAAACTAGCTGCTAGTGAGCCAGGGAGGACTGGGTAGACCAGCCATTATCAATAATCACCTTAGCTAGCTGCTAGTGAGCCAGGGAGGACTGGGTAGACCAGCCATTATCAATAATCACCTTAGCTAGCTGCTAGTGAGCCAGGGAGGACTGGGTAGACCAGCCATTATCAATAATCACCTTAGCTAGCTGCTAGTGAGCCAGGGAGGACTGGGTAGACCAGCCATTATCAATAATCACTGTAACTAGCTGCTAGTGAGCCAGGGAGGACTGGGTAGACCAGCCATTATCAATAATCACCTTAACTAGCTGCTAGTGAGCCAGGGAGGACTGGGTAGACCAGCCATTATCAATAATCACCTTAGCTAGCTGCTAGTGAGCCAGGGAGGACTGGGTAGACCAGCCATTATCAATAATCACTGTAACTAGCTGCTAGTGAGCCAGGGAGGACTGGGTAGACCAGCCATTATCAATAATCTTCTTAGCTCGCTGCTAGTGAGCCAGGGAGGACTGGGTAGACCAGCCATTATCAATAATCACCTTAGCTAGCTGCTAGTGAGCCAGGGAGGACTGGGTAGACCAGCCATTATCAAGAATCACCTTAGCTAGCTGCTAGTGAGCCAGGGAGGACTGGGTAGACCAGCCATTATCAATAATCACTGTAACTAGCTGCTAGTGAGCCAGGGAGGACTGGGTAGACCAGCCATTATCAATAATCACCTTAGCTAGCTGCTAGTGAGCCAGGGAGGACTGGGTAGACCAGCCATTATCAATAATCACCTTAGCTAGCTGCTAGTGAGCCAGGGAGGACTGGGTAGACCAGCCATTATCAATAATCACTGTAACTAGCTGCTAGTGAGCCAGGGAGGACTGGGTAGACCAGCCATTATCAATAATCACTGTAACTAGCTGCTAGTGAGCCAGGGAGGACTGGGTAGACCAGCCATTATCAATAATCACTGTAACTAGCTGCTAGTGAGCCAGGGAGGACTGGGTAGAACAGCCATTATCAATAATCACCTTAGCTAGCTGCTAGTGAGCCAGGGAGGACTGGGTAGACCAGCCATTATCAATAATCACCTTAGCTAGCTGCTAGTGAGCAAGGGAGGACTGGGTAGACCAGCCATTATCAATAATCACCTTAGCTAGCTGCTAGTGAGCCAGGGAGGACTGGGTAGACCAGCCATTATCAATAATCACCTTAGCTAGCTGCTAGTGAGCCAGGGAGGACTGGGTAGACCAGCCATTATCAATAATCACTATAACTAGCTGCTAGTGAGCCAGGGAGGACTGGGTAGACCAGCCATTATCAATAATCACCTTAGCTAGCTGCTAGTGAGCCAGGGAGGACTGGGTAGACCAGCCATTATCAATAATCACCTTAGCTAGCTGCTAGTGAGCCAGGGAGGACTGGGTAGACCAGCCATTATCAATAATCACTGTAACTAGCTGCTAGTGAGCCAGGGAGGACTGGGTAGACCAGCCATTATCAATAATCACTGTAACTAGCTGCTAGTGAGCCAGGGAGGACTGGGTAGACCAGCCATTATCAATAATCACCTTAGCTAGCTGCTAGTGAGCCAGGGAGGACTGGGTAGACCAGCCATTATCAATAATCACTGTAACTAGCTGCTAGTGAGCCAGGGAGGACTGGGTAGACCAGCCATTATCAATAATCACTGTAACTAGCTGCTAGTGAGCCAGGGAGGACTGGGTAGACCAGCCATTATCAATAATCACTGTAACTAGCTGCTAGTGAGCCAGGGAGGACTGGGTAGACCAGCCATTATCAATAATCACCTTAGCTAGCTGCTAGTGAGCCAGGGAGGACTGGGTAGACCAGCCATTATCAATAATCACCTTAGCTAGCTGCTAGTGAGCCAGGGAGGACTGGGTAGACCAGCCATTATCAATAATCACCTTAGCTAGCTGCTAGTGAGCCAGGGAGGACTGGGTAGACCAGCCATTATCAATAATCACTGTAACTAGCTGCTACTGAGCCAGGGAGGACTGGGTAGACCAGCCATTATCAATAATCACTGTAACTAGCTGCTACTGAGCCAGGGAGGACTGGGTAGACCAGCCATTATCAATAATCACTGTAACTAGCTGCTACTGAGCCAGGGAGGACTGGGTAGACCAGCCATTATCAATAATCACTGTAACTAGCTGCTACTGAGCCAGGGAGGACTGGGTAGACCAGCCATTATCAATAATCACTGTAACTAGCTGCTAGTGAGCCAGGGAGGACTGGGTAGACCAGCCATTATCAATAATCACTGTAACTAGCTGCTAGTGAGCCAGGGAGGACTGGGTAGACCAGCCATTATCAATAATCACCTTAGCTAGCTGCTAGTGAGCCAGGGAGGACTGGGTAGACCAGCCATTATCAATAATCACTGTAACTAGCTGCTAGTGAGCCAGGGAGGACTGGGTAGACCAGCCATTATCAATAATCACTGTAACTAGCTGCTAGTGAGCCAGGGAGGACTGGGTAGACCAGCCATTATCAATAATCACTGTAACTAGCTGCTAGTGAGCCAGGGAGGACTGGGTAGACCAGCCATTATCAATAATCACCTTAGCTAGCTGCTAGTGAGCCAGGGAGGACTGGGTAGACCAGCCATTATCAATAATCACTGTAACTAGCTGCTAGTGAGCCAGGGAGGACTGGGTAGACCAGCCATTATCAATAATCACCTTAGCTAGCTGCTAGTGAGCCAGGGAGGACTGGGTAGACCAGCCATTATCAATAATCACTGTAACTAGCTGCTAGTGAGCCAGGGAGGACTGGGTAGACCAGCCATTATCAATAATCACCTTAGCTAGCTGCTAGTGAGCCAGGGAGGACTGGGTAGACCAGCCATTATCAATAATCACTGTAACTAGCTGCTAGTGAGCCAGGAGGACTGGTAGACCAGCCATTCTCATAATCCCTGAGTGCCAGGGAGGACTGGGTAGACCAGCCATTATCAATAATCACCTGTAACTAGCTGCTAGTGAGCCAGGGAGGACTGGGTAGACCAGCCATTATCAATAATCACTGTAACTAGCTGCTAGTGAGCCAGGGAGGACTGGGTAGACCAGCCATTATCAATAATCACTGTAACTAGCTGCTAGTGAGCCAGGGAGGACTGGGTAGAACAGCCATTATCAATAATCACCTTAGCTAGCTGCTAGTGAGCCAGGGAGGACTGGGTAGACCAGCCATTATCAATAATCACCTTAGCTAGCTGCTAGTGAGCAAGGGAGGACTGGGTAGACCAGCCATTATCAATAATCACCTTAGCTAGCTGCTAGTGAGCCAGGGAGGACTGGGTAGACCAGCCATTATCAATAATCACCTTAGCTAGCTGCTAGTGAGCCAGGGAGGACTGGGTAGACCAGCCATTATCAATAATCACTATAACTAGCTGCTAGTGAGCCAGGGAGGACTGGGTAGACCAGCCATTATCAATAATCACCTTAGCTAGCTGCTAGTGAGCCAGGGAGGACTGGGTAGACCAGCCATTATCAATAATCACCTTAGCTAGCTGCTAGTGAGCCAGGGAGGACTGGGTAGACCAGCCATTATCAATAATCACTGTAACTAGCTGCTAGTGAGCCAGGGAGGACTGGGTAGACCAGCCATTATCAATAATCACTGTAACTAGCTGCTAGTGAGCCAGGGAGGACTGGGTAGACCAGCCATTATCAATAATCACCTTAGCTAGCTGCTAGTGAGCCAGGGAGGACTGGGTAGACCAGCCATTATCAATAATCACTGTAACTAGCTGCTAGTGAGCCAGGGAGGACTGGGTAGACCAGCCATTATCAATAATCACTGTAACTAGCTGCTAGTGAGCCAGGGAGGACTGGGTAGACCAGCCATTATCAATAATCACTGTAACTAGCTGCTAGTGAGCCAGGGAGGACTGGGTAGAACAGCCATTATCAATAATCACCTTAGCTAGCTGCTAGTGAGCCAGGGAGGACTGGGTAGACCAGCCATTATCAATAATCACCTTAGCTAGCTGCTAGTGAGCCAGGGAGGACTGGGTAGACCAGCCATTATCAATAATCACCTTAGCTAGCTGCTAGTGAGCCAGGGAGGACTGGGTAGACCAGCCATTATCAATAATCACTGTAACTAGCTGCTACTGAGCCAGGGAGGACTGGGTAGACCAGCCATTATCAATAATCACTGTAACTAGCTGCTACTGAGCCAGGGAGGACTGGGTAGACCAGCCATTATCAATAATCACTGTAACTAGCTGCTACTGAGCCAGGGAGGACTGGGTAGACCAGCCATTATCAATAATCACTGTAACTAGCTGCTACTGAGCCAGGGAGGACTGGGTAGACCAGCCATTATCAATAATCACTGTAACTAGCTGCTAGTGAGCCAGGGAGGACTGGGTAGACCAGCCATTATCAATAATCACTGTAACTAGCTGCTAGTGAGCCAGGGAGGACTGGGTAGACCAGCCATTATCAATAATCACCTTAGCTAGCTGCTAGTGAGCCAGGGAGGACTGGGTAGACCAGCCATTATCAATAATCACTGTAACTAGCTGCTAGTGAGCCAGGGAGGACTGGGTAGACCAGCCATTATCAATAATCACTGTAACTAGCTGCTAGTGAGCCAGGGAGGACTGGGTAGACCAGCCATTATCAATAATCACTGTAACTAGCTGCTAGTGAGCCAGGGAGGACTGGGTAGACCAGCCATTATCAATAATCACCTTAGCTAGCTGCTAGTGAGCCAGGGAGGACTGGGTAGACCAGCCATTATCAATAATCACTGTAACTAGCTGCTAGTGAGCCAGGGAGGACTGGGTAGACCAGCCATTATCAATAATCACCTTAGCTAGCTGCTAGTGAGCCAGGGAGGACTGGGTAGACCAGCCATTATCAATAATCACCTTAGCTAGCTGCTAGTGAGCCAGGGAGGACTGGGTAGACCAGCCATTATCAATAATCACTGTAACTAGCTGCTAGTGAGCCAGGGAGGACTGGGTAGACCAGCCATTATCAATAATCACTGTAACTAGCTGCTAGTGAGCCAGGGAGGACTGGGTAGACCAGCCATTATCAATAATCACTGTAACTAGCTGCTAGTGAGCCAGGGAGGACTGGGTAGAACAGCCATTATCAATAATCACCTTAGCTAGCTGCTAGTGAGCCAGGGAGGACTGGGTAGACCAGCCATTATCAATAATCACCTTAGCTAGCTGCTAGTGAGCAAGGGAGGACTGGGTAGACCAGCCATTATCAATAATCACCTTAGCTAGCTGCTAGTGAGCCAGGGAGGACTGGGTAGACCAGCCATTATCAATAATCACCTTAGCTAGCTGCTAGTGAGCCAGGGAGGACTGGGTAGACCAGCCATTATCAATAATCACTATAACTAGCTGCTAGTGAGCCAGGGAGGACTGGGTAGACCAGCCATTATCAATAATCACCTTAGCTAGCTGCTAGTGAGCCAGGGAGGACTGGGTAGACCAGCCATTATCAATAATCACCTTAGCTAGCTGCTAGTGAGCCAGGGAGGACTGGGTAGACCAGCCATTATCAATAATCACTGTAACTAGCTGCTAGTGAGCCAGGGAGGACTGGGTAGACCAGCCATTATCAATAATCACTGTAACTAGCTGCTAGTGAGCCAGGGAGGACTGGGTAGACCAGCCATTATCAATAATCACCTTAGCTAGCTGCTAGTGAGCCAGGGAGGACTGGGTAGACCAGCCATTATCAATAATCACCTTAGCTAGCTGCTAGTGAGCCAGGGAGGACTGGGTAGACCAGCCATTATCAATAATCACTGTAACTAGCTGCTAGTGAGCCAGGGAGGACTGGGTAGACCAGCCATTATCAATAATCACTGTAACTAGCTGCTAGTGAGCCAGGGAGGACTGGGTAGACCAGCCATTATCAATAATCACTGTAACTAGCTGCTAGTGAGCCAGGGAGGACTGGGTAGAACAGCCATTATCAATAATCACCTTAGCTAGCTGCTAGTGAGCCAGGGAGGACTGGGTAGACCAGCCATTATCAATAATCACCTGTAGCTAGCTGCTAGTGAGCCAGGGAGGACTGGGTAGACCAGCCATTATCAATAATCACCTTAGCTAGCTGCTAGTGAGCCAGGGAGGACTGGGTAGACCAGCCATTATCAATAATCACCTTAGCTAGCTGCTAGTGAGCCAGGGAGGACTGGGTAGACCAGCCATTATCAATAATCACTGTAACTAGCTGCTAGCTGAGCCAGGGAGGACTGGGTAGACCAGCCATTATCAATAATCACTGTAACTAGCTGCTAGCTGAGCCAGGGAGGACTGGGTAGACCAGCCATTATCAATAATCACTGTAACTAGCTGCTACGTGAGCCAGGGAGGACTGGGTAGACCAGCCATTATCAATAATCACTGTAACTAGCTGCTAGTGAGCCAGGGAGGACTGGGTAGACCAGCCATTATCAATAATCACTGTAACTAGCTGCTAGTGAGCCAGGGAGGACTGGGTAGACCAGCCATTATCAATAATCACCTTAGCTAGCTGCTAGTGAGCCAGGGAGGACTGGGTAGACCAGCCATTATCAATAATCACTGTAACTAGCTGCTAGTGAGCCAGGGAGGACTGGGTAGACCAGCCATTATCAATAATCACTGTAACTAGCTGCTAGTGAGCCAGGGAGGAACTGGGTAGACCAGCCATTATCAATAATCACTGTAACTAGCTGCTAGTGAGCCAGGGAGGACTGGGTAGACCAGCCATTATCAATAATCACTGTAACTAGCTGCTAGTGAGCCAGGGAGGACTGGGTAGACCAGCCATTATCAATAATCACTGTAACTAGCTGCTAGTGAGCCAGGGAGGACTGGGTAGACCAGCCATTATCAATAATCACCTTAGCTAGCTGCTAGTGAGCCAGGGAGGACTGGGTAGACCAGCCATTATCAATAATCACTGTAACTAGCTGCTAGTGAGCCAGGGAGGACTGGGTAGACCAGCCATTATCAATAATCACTGTAACTAGCTGCTAGTGAGCCAGGGAGGACTGGGTAGAACAGCCATTATCAATAATCACCTTAGCTAGCTGCTAGTGAGCCAGGGAGGACTGGGTAGACCAGCCATTATCAATAATCACCTTAGCTAGCTGCTAGTGAGCCAGGGAGGACTGGGTAGACCAGCCATTATCAATAATCACCTTAGCTAGCTGCTAGTGAGCCAGGGAGGACTGGGTAGACCAGCCATTATCAATAATCACTGTAACTAGCTGCTAGTGAGCCAGGGAGGACTGGGTAGACCAGCCATTATCAATAATCACTGTAACTAGCTGCTAGTGAGCCAGGGAGGACTGGGTAGAACAGCCATTATCAATAATCACCTTAGCTAGCTGCTAGTGAGCCAGGGAGGACTGGGTAGACCAGCCATTATCAATAATCACCTTAGCTAGCTGCTAGTGAGCCAGGGAGGACTGGGTAGACCAGCCATTATCAATAATCACCTTAGCTAGCTGCTAGTGAGCCAGGGAGGACTGGGTAGACCAGCCATTATCAATAATCACTGTAACTAGCTGCTAGCTGAGCCAGGGAGGACTGGGTAGACCAGCCATTATCAATAATCACTGTAACTAGCTGCTACTGAGCCAGGGAGGACTGGGTAGACCAGCCATTATCAATAATCACTGTAACTAGCTGCTACTGAGCCAGGGAGGACTGGGTAGACCAGCCATTATCAATAATCACTGTAACTAGCTGCTACTGAGCCAGGGAGGACTGGGTAGACCAGCCATTATCAATAATCACTGTAACTAGCTGCTAGTGAGCCAGGGAGGACTGGGTAGACCAGCCATTATCAATAATCACTGTAACTAGCTGCTAGTGAGCCAGGGAGGACTGGGTAGACCAGCCATTATCAATAATCACCTTAGCTAGCTGCTAGTGAGCCAGGGAGGACTGGGTAGACCAGCCATTATCAATAATCACTGTAACTAGCTGCTAGTGAGCCAGGGAGGACTGGGTAGACCAGCCATTATCAATAATCACTGTAACTAGCTGCTAGTGAGCCAGGGAGGACTGGGTAGACCAGCCATTATCAATAATCACTGTAACTAGCTGCTAGTGAGCCAGGGAGGACTGGGTAGACCAGCCATTATCAATAATCACCTTAGCTAGCTGCTAGTGAGCCAGGGAGGACTGGGTAGACCAGCCATTATCAATAATCACTGTAACTAGCTGCTAGTGAGCCAGGGAGGACTGGGTAGACCAGCCATTATCAATAATCACCTTAGCTAGCTGCTAGTGAGCCAGGGAGGACTGGGTAGACCAGCCATTATCAATAATCACCTTAGCTAGCTGCTAGTGAGCCAGGGAGGACTGGGTAGACCAGCCATTATCAATAATCACTGTAACTAGCTGCTAGTGAGCCAGGGAGGACTGGGTAGACCAGCCATTATCAATAATCACTGTAACTAGCTGCTAGTGAGCCAGGGAGGACTGGGTAGACCAGCCATTATCAATAATCACTGTAACTAGCTGCTAGTGAGCCAGGGAGGACTGGGTAGAACAGCCATTATCAATAATCACCTTAGCTAGCTGCTAGTGAGCCAGGGAGGACTGGGTAGACCAGCCATTATCAATAATCACCTTAGCTAGCTGCTAGTGAGCAAGGGAGGACTGGGTAGACCAGCCATTATCAATAATCACCTTAGCTAGCTGCTAGTGAGCCAGGGAGGACTGGGTAGACCAGCCATTATCAATAATCACCTTAGCTAGCTGCTAGTGAGCCAGGGAGGACTGGGTAGACCAGCCATTATCAATAATCACTATAACTAGCTGCTAGTGAGCCAGGGAGGACTGGGTAGACCAGCCATTATCAATAATCACCTTAGCTAGCTGCTAGTGAGCCAGGGAGGACTGGGTAGACCAGCCATTATCAATAATCACCTTAGCTAGCTGCTAGTGAGCCAGGGAGGACTGGGTAGACCAGCCATTATCAATAATCACTGTAACTAGCTGCTAGTGAGCCAGGGAGGACTGGGTAGACCAGCCATTATCAATAATCACTGTAACTAGCTGCTAGTGAGCCAGGGAGGACTGGGTAGAACAGCCATTATCAATAATCACCTTAGCTAGCTGCTAGTGAGCCAGGGAGGACTGGGTAGACCAGCCATTATCAATAATCACCTTAGCTAGCTGCTAGTGAGCCAGGGAGGACTGGGTAGACCAGCCATTATCAATAATCACCTTAGCTAGCTGCTAGTGAGCCAGGGAGGACTGGGTAGACCAGCCATTATCAATAATCACTGTAACTAGCTGCTACTGAGCCAGGGAGGACTGGGTAGACCAGCCATTATCAATAATCACTGTAACTAGCTGCTAGTGAGCCAGGGAGGACTGGGTAGAACAGCCATTATCAATAATCACCTTAGCTAGCTGCTAGTGAGCCAGGGAGGACTGGGTAGACCAGCCATTATCAATAATCACCTTAGCTAGCTGCTAGTGAGCCAGGGAGGACTGGGTAGACCAGCCATTATCAATAATCACCTTAGCTAGCTGCTAGTGAGCCAGGGAGGACTGGGTAGACCAGCCATTATCAATAATCACCTTAGCTAGCTGCTAGTGAGCCAGGGAGGACTGGGTAGACCAGCCATTATCAATAATCACTGTAACTAGCTGCTACTGAGCCAGGGAGGACTGGGTAGACCAGCCATTATCAATAATCACTGTAACTAGCTGCTACTGAGCCAGGGAGGACTGGGTAGACCAGCCATTATCAATAATCACTGTAACTAGCTGCTACTGAGCCAGGGAGGACTGGGTAGACCAGCCATTATCAATAATCACTGTAACTAGCTGCTAGTGAGCCAGGGAGGACTGGGTAGACCAGCCATTATCAATAATCACTGTAACTAGCTGCTAGTGAGCCAGGGAGGACTGGGTAGACCAGCCATTATCAATAATCACTGTAACTAGCTGCTAGTGAGCCAGGGAGGACTGGGTAGACCAGCCATTATCAATAATCACTGTAACTAGCTGCTAGTGAGCCAGGGAGGACTGGGTAGACCAGCCATTATCAATAATCACTGTAACTAGCTGCTAGTGAGCCAGGGAGAACTGGGTAGACCAGCCATTATCAATAATCACTGTAACTAGCTGCTAGTGAGCCAGGGAGGACTGGGTAGACCAGCCATTATCAATAATCACTGTAACTAGCTGCTAGTGAGCCAGGGAGGACTGGGTAGACCAGCCATTATCAATAATCACTGTAACTAGCTGCTAGTGAGCCAGGGAGGACTGGGTAGACCAGCCATTATCAATAATCACCTTAGCTAGCTGCTAGTGAGCCAGGGAGGACTGGGTAGACCAGCCATTATCAATAATCACTGTAACTAGCTGCTAGTGAGCCAGGGAGGACTGGGTAGACCAGCCATGTGTTTTTTTTAGTAGGGCAGTGAGTCAATGTGTTTTAGTGGAATAGTGAGTCAATGTGTTTTAGTAGGGCAGTGAGTCAATGTGTTTTAGTAGGGCAGTGAGTCAATGTGTTTTAGTGGAATAGTGAGTCAATGTGTTTTAGTAGGGCAGTGAGTCAATGTGTTTTAGTAGGGCAGTGAGTCAATGTGTTTTAGTGGAATAGTGAGTCAATGTGTTTTAGTAGGGCAGTGAGTCAATGTGTTTTAGTAGGGCAGTGAGTCAATGTGTTTTAGTGGAATAGTGAGTCTGAATGTGTTTTAGTAGGGCAGTGAGTCTGAATGTGCTTTAGTAGGGCAGTGAGTCAATGTGTTTTAGTGGAATAGTGAGTCTGAATGTGTTTTAGTAGGGCAGTGAGTCAATGTGTTTTAGTGGAATAGTGAGTCTGAATGTGTTTTAGTAGGGCAGTGAGTCCATTCAGAACTTTAGTTACTATAACGTACTCAGATCGTCAAACAGATTATGAGCAGGCTGGAATGCCATTTGACAGGTCTATTTCTCTATGTATGGCCAGGCGAAAATTATTGTAAAACAAAATCGTGTAGCAACCCATTACCTAACGATCTTGCAAGTGTCATGACTCTCCTTGGTGAGGATCAAAGGTGCCAGATCAGCTTGGTAAATGGCTGACAGATAGCCAGACCCCACCCCCAGGAGAGGAGAAGGGGGAGTTGGGCTGGTTTTATGACTTAACAACCACTCATAATTAGTTTGCAGAAAAGGAGGGGAATGTCTCCCTTTGCTCCTCAGTCCTGGGAAATAACTCTCCCTTTGTTACCAAAAGTTTTGCCGCCAAGAAACTTCAACATCCAACAATGAACACCGGGACAATATACACTACCGGTCAACATTTTTAGAACACCTGCTCATTCAAGGGTTTTTCTTTATTTTTACTATTTTCTACATTGTAAAATAATAGTGAAGACATCAAAACTATGAAATAACACATATGGAATCATGTAGTAACCAACATTTTTTTTACAAAATCTAAATATATTTGAGATTCTTCAAATAGCCACCCTTTGCCTTGATAACAGCTTTGCACACTCTTGGCATTCTCTCAACCAGCTTCATGAGGTAGTCACCTGGAATGCATTTCAATTAACAGGTGAGCCTTCTTAAAAGTTAATTTGTGGAATTTCTTTCCTTCTTAATGCGTTTGAGCCAATCAGTTGTGTTGTGACAAGGTAAGGGGGCTATACAGAAGATAGCCCTATTTGGTAAAAGACCAAGTCCATATTATGTCAAGAACAGCTCAAATAATCAAAGAGAAACAACAGTCCATCATTACTTTAAGACATGAAGGTCAGTCAATACGGAACATTTCAAGAACTTTGAAAGTTTCTTCAAGTGCAGTCGCAAAAACCATCAAGGGCTGTGATGAAACTGGCTCTCATGAGGACCGCCACAGGAATGGAAGACCCAGAGGATAAGTTCATTAGAGTTTCCAGCCTCAGAAATTGCAGCCCAAAAAAATCCTTCACAGAGTTCAATTAACAGACAGATCTCTACATCAACTGAGGAGACTGTGAATCAGGCATTCATGGTCGAATTGCTGCAAAGAAACCACTACTAAAGGACACCAATAATAAGAAGAGACTTGCTTGGGCCAAGAAACACGAGCAATGGACATTAGACTGGTGGACATTTGTCCTTTGGTCTGGAGTCCAGATTTGAGATTTTTGGTTCCAACCGCCGTGTCTTTGTGAGACGCGGTGTGGGTTAACGGATTATCTCTGCATGTGTATTTCCCACCATAAAGCATGGAGGAGGAGGTGTTATGGTGTGGGGGTGCTTTGCTGGTGACACTGTCAGTGATTTATTTAGAATTCAAGGCACACTTAACCAACATGGCTACCACAGCATTCTGCAGCGATACGCCATCCCATCTGTTTGGGTTTAGTGGGACTATCATTTGTTTTTCAACAGGACAATGATCCAACACACCTCCAGGCTGTGTAAGGGCTATTTTACCAAGAAGGAGAGTGATGGAGTGCTGCATCAGATGACCTGGCCTCCACAATCCCCCGACCTCAACCAAATTGAGATGGTTTGGGATGAGTCAGACCGCAGAGTGAAGGAAAAGCAGCCAACAAGTGCTCATCATATGTGGGAACTCCTTCAAAACTGTTGGAAAAGCATTCCAGGTGAAGCTGGTTGAGAGAATGCCAAGAGTGTGCAAAGCTGTCATCAAGGCAAAGGGTGGCTATTTGAAGAATCTCAAATATAAAATATATTTTGATTTAACACTTTTTTGGTTACTACATGATTCCATATGTGTTATTTCATAGTTTTGATGTCTTCACTATTATTCTACAATGTAAAAAATAGTAAAAATAAAGACAAACCCTTGAATGAGTAGGTGTGTCCAAACTTTTGACTGGTAGTGTATTTCAACATCCGAATGATGAGAAATGGAATATGGAAAATTAATGTATATTTTGTGATGTCATAAAAAATTGCATAAAGGCATAACAAAAACATTGTAACTTGAAGAGCTTTTACACACATATATATATATATATATACAGTGGGGAGAACAAGTATTTGAAACACTGCCGATTTTGCAGGTTTTCCTACTTACAAACATGTAGAAGACTGTAATTTTTATCATAGGTACACTTCAACTGTGAGAGACGGAATCTAAAACAAAAATCCAGAAAATCACATTGTATGATTTTTAAGTAATTAATTTTCATTTTATTGCATGACATGTATTTGAAAAAACAAATAGGGAAAAAAGTATTTGATCCCCTGCTGATTTTGTACGTTTGCCCACTGACAAAGACATGATCAGTCTATAATTTTAATAGTAGGTTTATTTGAACAGTGAGAGACAGAATAACAACAAACAAAACATGACTTAGTACTTGGTGGCAAAACCCTTGTTGGCAATCACAGAGATCAGACGTTTCTTGTAGTTGGCCACCAGGTTTGCACACATCTCAGGAGGGATTTTGTTCCACTCCTCTTTGCAGATCTTCTCCAAGTCATTAAGGTTTCGAGGCTGACGTTTGGCAACTCGAACCTTCAGCTCCCTCCACAGATTTTCTATGGGATTAAGGTCTGGAGACTGGCTAGGCCACTCCAGGACCTTAATGTGCTTCTTCTTGAGCCACTCCTTTGTTGCCTTGGCCATGTGTTTTGGGTCATTGTCATGCTGGAATAACCATCCACGGCCCATTTTCAATGCCCTGGCTGAGGGAAGGAGGTTCTCACCCAAGATTTGACAGTACATGGCCCCGTCCATTGTCCCTTTGATGCGGTGAAGTTGTCCTGTCCCCTTAGCAGAAAAACACCCCCAAAGCATAATGTTTCCACCTCCATGTTTGACGGTGGGGATGGTGTTCTTGGGGTCATACGCAGCATTCCTCCTCCTCCAAACACGGCGAGTTGAGTTGATGCCAAAGAGCTCCATTTTGGTCTCATCTGACCACAACACTTTCACCCAGTTCTCCTCTGACTCATTCAGATGTTCATTGGCAAACTTCAGATGGCCCTGTATATGTGCTTTCTTGAGCAGGGGGACCTTGCGGGCGCTGCAGGATTTCAGTCCTTCACGGCGTAGTGTGTTACCAATTGTTTTCTTGGTGACTATGGTCCCAGCTGCCTTGAGATCATTGACAAGATCCTCCCGTGTAGTTCTGGGCTGATTCCTCACCCTTCTCATGATCATTGCAACTCCACGAGGTGAGATCTTGCATGGAGCCCAAGGCTGAGGGAGATTGACAGTTCTTTTGTGTTTCTTCCATTTGCGAATAATCGCACCAACTGTTGTTACCTTCTCACCAAGCTGCTTGGCGATGGTCTTGTAGCCCATTCCAGCCTTGTGTAGGTCTACAATCTTGTCCCTGACATCCATGGAGAGCTCTTTGGTCTTGGCCATGGTGGAGAGTTTGGAATCTGATTGATTGATTGCTTCTGTGGACAGGTGTCTTTTATACAGGTAACAAACTGAGATTAGGAGCACTCCCTTTAAGAGTGTGCTCCTAATCTCAGCTCGTTACCTGTATAAAAGACACCTGGGAGCCAGAAATCTTTCTGATTGAGAGGGGTTCAAATACTTATTTCCCTCATTAAAATGCAAATCAATTTATAACATTTTTGACATGCGTTTTTCTGAATTTTGTTGTTGTTATTCTGTCTCTCACTGTTGAAATTAACCTACCATTAAAATTATAGACTGATCATTTCTTTGTCAGTGGGCAAACGTACAAAATTAGCAGGGGATCAAATAATTTTCCCCCTCACTGTATATACACACACACACATATACAACTTTCAGTTTGGTGGAGCACCATTTCCGTTCCAATTTTATGGATGCTTGTTTCAGGGCTCGGGTATTTTCTGTATACCAGGGAGCTAATTTCTTGTGACAAATGTTTTTTGTTTTTAGGGGTGCGACTGCATTTAGGGTATTACGCAAGGTTAAATCTACACTACCGTTCAAAAGTTTGGGGTCACTTAGAATGTCCTTGTTTTCGAAAGAAAAGCCATTTTTTTGTCCATTAAAATAACATAAAATTGATCAGAAATACAGTACAGATATTGCTAATGTTGTAAATGGCTATTGTAGCTGGAAAGGGCAGATTTTTTATGGAATATCTACATAGGCGTACAGAGGCCCATTATCAGCAACCATCAGTCCTGTGTTCCAATGGCACGTTGTGTTTGCTAATCCAAGTTTATCATTTTAAAAGGCTCACAAAGAAGAACATTTGTGAGACGCAGACCAAATGAAAAGATGCTGGAGCAGTGCTTGATGCCATCTGTCAAGCATGGTGGAGGCAATGTGATGGTCTGGGGGTGCTTTGGTGGTGGTAAAGTGGGAGATTTGTACAGGGTAAAAGGGATCTTGAAGAAGGAAGGCTATCACTCCATTTTGCAACGCCATGCCATACCCTGTGGACGGCGCTTGATTGGAGCCAATTTCCTCCTACAACAGGACAATGACCCAAAGCACAGCTCCAAACTATGCAAGAACTATTTAGGGAAGAAGCAGTCAGCTGGTATTCTGTCTATAATGGAGTGGCCAGCACAGTCACCGGATCTCAACCCTATTGAGCTGTTGTGGGAGCAGCTTGACCGTATGGTACGTAAGAAGTGCCCATCAAGCCAATCCAACTTGTGGGAGGTGCTTCAGGAAGCGTGGGGTGAAATCTCTTCAGATTACCAAAGGTCTGCAAGGCTGCAAATGGAGGATTCTTTGATGAAAGCAAAGTTCGAAGGACACAATTATTATATTCTAACATTTTACATTTTAGTCATTTAGCAGTCATTTACCAGAGCGACTTACAGTTAGTTAGTGAATACATTTTTTATACTGGCCCCCCGTGGGAAACAAACCCACAACCCTGGCGTTGCAAACGCCATGCTCTATCAACTGAGCTACATCCCTGCCGGCCATTCCCTCCCCTACCCTGGACGACGCTGGGCCAATTGTGCGCCGCCCATGAGTCTCCCGGTCGCGGCCAGCTGCGATCTCTAGTGGATCTCTAGTGGCACAGTTAGCACTGCGATGCAGTGCCTTAGACCACTGCGCCACTCAGGATGTAGCTCAGTTGACCTTGTCAATTACTACATTTCCTATGCATTTTGCTATATTTCCTATTCAAACTCATTTCATGTATGTTTTCATGGAAAACAAGGACATTTCTAAGTGACACCAAATTTTTGAACGGTAGTGTACATATACACATACAATTGAAGTCAGAAGTTTACATACACCTTAATCAAATACATTTAAACTCAATTTTTCACAATTCCTGACATTTAAATCCTAGTAAAAATTCCCTGTCTAAGGTCAGTTAGGATCACCACTTTATTTTAAGAATTTGAAATATCAGAATAATAGTAGAGAGTGATTTATTTCAGCTTTTATTTCTTTCATCACATTCCCAGTGGGTCAGAAGTTTACATACACTAAATTAGTATTTGTTAGCATTGCCTTTAAATTGTTTAACTTGGGTCAAACGGTTCGGGTAGCCTTCCACAAGCTTCCCACAATAAGTTGGGAGAATTTTGGCCCATTCCTCCTGACAGAGCTGGTGTAACTGAGTCAGGTTTGTAGGCCTCCTTGATCGCACACGCTTTTTCAGTTCTGCCCACAAATGTTCTACAGGATTGAGGTCAGGGCTTTGTGATGGCCACTCCAATACCTTGACTTTGTTGTCCTTAAGCCATTTTGCCACAACTTTGGAAGTATGCTTGGGGTCATTGTCCATTTGGAAGACCCATTTGTGACCAAGCTTTAACTTCCTGACTGATGTCTTGAGATGTTGCTTCAATATATCCACATCATTTTCCTTCCTCATGATGCCATCTATTTTGTGAAATGCACCAGTCCCTCCTGCAGCAAAGCACCCCCACAGCATGATGCTGCCACCCCCGTGCTTCACGGTTGGGATGGTGTTCTTCGGCTTGCAAGACCCCCTTTTTCCTCCAAACATAACGATGGTCATTATGGCCAAACAGTTCTATTTTTGTTCAATCAGACCAGAGGACATTTCTCCAAAAAGTATAATCTTTGTCCCCATGTGCAGTTGCAAACCGTAGTCTCTTTTTTATGGCGGTTTTGGAGCAGTGGCTTCTTCCTTGCTGAGCGGCCTTTCAGGTTATGTCAATATAGGACTTATTTTACTGTGGATATAGATACTTTTGTGCCTGTTTCCTCCAGCATCTTCACAAGGTCCTTTGCTGTTGTTCTGGGATTGATTTGCACTTTTCACACCAAAGTACGTTCATCTCTAGGAGAGAACGCGTCTCCTTACTGAGCGGTATGACGGCTGCATGGTCCCATGGTGTTTATACTTGCGTACTATTGTTTGTACAGATGAACGTGGTGCCTTCAGGCGTTTGGAAATTGCTCCCAAGGATGAACCAGACTTGTGGAGGTGTACAATGTTTTTTCAGCGGTCTTGGCTGATTTCTTTTGATTGTCCCATGATGTCAAGCAAAGAGGCAATGAGTTTGAAGGTAGGCCTTGAAATACATCCACAGGTACACCTCCAATTGACTCAAATGATGTCAATTAGCCTATCAGAAGCTTCTAAAGCCATGACATCATTTTCTGGAATTTTCCGAGCTGTTTAAAGGCACAGTCAACTTAGTGTATGTAAACTTCTGACCCACTGGAAATGTGATACAGTGAATTATAAGTGAAATAATCTGTCTGTAAACAATTGTTGGAAAAATTACTTGTGTCATGCACAAAGTAGATGTCCTAACCGACTTGCCAAAACTATAGTTTAACAAGAAATATGTGGAGTGGTTGAAAACTAGTTTTAATGACTACAACCTAAGTGTATGTAAACTTCCGACTTCAACTGTACATACATATAAATATATATATATATATAAAATGTATATATATTTCCCTTTGTTACTTTCCAACCCCACCACCCCTTCCCTAATTGGAGTAAACTAGTGAACAACAACGCTTAGGCCTCTACTTCCAGCTTATACATACTATATACATTTTATGGACACAGTCAATTTTACAATAATTCTATTTAGTTTGTTTTTACTCATGAACTTCTTCTACTCTCAACCTCTCCGATCATTTTCATGATGTCCATCCGGTTTGCTTCTATAAGCCATATCTTTCTAACTGGGCTCTTTCACAAAAGCTCCCAAACTACGACCCATACACTTATTATGGACACAGTATGCTTTACATTAGTAATCTTGTTGTTGTTATTAGTCCCATCCTTCAACTCTATTCAACACCTCCCATCTATCTCTTAACACCATCCATATTGGATTTCTATTTGCCATATATTTCTACTGTACTGTGATGTTTCACAAAAGTTCTGAACCCTTCTATTCTCATTGTTTCTACAGATTGTAAATTGAAAATAAACAAATCCATTTGTGTGGTTCGGAATGATCAGTAAGACTCGGGTTTGTGCAGATTCAAGAAGTCTGCGACATTCAGAATAAGACTGAAATGAGGTAAATGACTAATAAGTGACTGTTATCGATATCTATATATTATTGAGTTTAATTCGGGAGATGGTAACTCGTTAAACAACTTCTCCCGTGGTGCCCCAATTCCTAATGAGTTAATTGTTACATGATTAATTTAATCTAGTAACAATTAAACATAGGTAATTATTTGATAAATAACAGTCGTCACATTAACGAAAGTTGTGTCACAAGATAAACGGATCTCTTGGTGTAGCTGCTATGGTGTTGGGTTGACAGTTGCAAGGTCCTGGGTTCAAGCCCTAACTTCACCAAAATACATACTACTACTGGACATAAGAAATTCACTTTTACAGTGCCGAGAAACACAGGTCCACCTTAACACTAACCCACCTGGGGAACCCTAACCCACCTGGGGAACCCTAGCCGACCCCTGGGTTAGGGGTCCCCAGGTGGGTTAGGGGTCACCAGGTAGGTTAGGGGTCCGCAGGTGAGTTAGGGGTCCGCAGGTGGGTTTTATTTTTATTTATTTTATTTCACCTTTATTTAACCAGGTAAGCCAGTTGAGAACAGGTTCTCATTTACAACTGCGACCTGGCCAAGATAAAGCAAAGATTGTAAATTGAAAATAAACAAATCCATTTGTGTGGTTCGGAATGATCAGTAAGACTCGGGTTTGTGCAGATTCAAGAAGTCTGCGACATTCAGAATAAGACTGAAATGAGGTAAATGACTAATAAGTGACTGTTATCGATATCTATATATTATTGAGTTTAATTCGGGAGATGGTAACTCGTTAAACAACTTCTCCCGTGGTGCCCCAATTCCTAATGAGTTAATTGTTACATGATTAATTTAATCTAGTAACAATTAAACATAGGTAATTATTTGATAAATAACAGTCGTCACATTAACGAAAGTTGTGTCACAAGATAAACGGATCTCTTGGTGTAGCTGCTATGGTGTTGGGTTGACAGTTGCAAGGTCCTGGGTTCAAGCCCTAACTTCACCAAAATACATACTACTACTGGACATAAGAAATTCACTTTTACAGTGCCGAGAAACACAGGTCCACCTTAACACTAACCCACCTGGGGAACCCTAACCCACCTGGGGAACCCTAGCCGACCCCTGGGTTAGGGGTCCCCAGGTGGGTTAGGGGTCACCAGGTAGGTTAGGGGTCCGCAGGTGAGTTAGGGGTCCGCAGGTGGGTTTTATTTTTATTTATTTTATTTCACCTTTATTTAACCAGGTAAGCCAGTTGAGAACAGGTTCTCATTTACAACTGCGACCTGGCCAAGATAAAGCAAAGATTGTAAATTGAAAATAAACAAATCCATTTGTGTGGTTCGGAATGATCAGTAAGACTCGGGTTTGTGCAGATTCAAGAAGTCTGCGACATTCAGAATAAGACTGAAATGAGGTAAATGACTAATAAGTGACTGTTATCGATATCTATATATTATTGAGTTTAATTCGGGAGATGGTAACTCGTTAAACAACTTCTCCCGTGGTGCCCCAATTCCTAATGAGTTAATTGTTACATGATTAATTTAATCTAGTAACAATTAAACATAGGTAATTATTTGATAAATAACAGTCGTCACATTAACGAAAGTTGTGTCACAAGATAAACGGATCTCTTGGTGTAGCTGCTATGGTGTTGGGTTGACAGTTGCAAGGTCCTGGGTTCAAGCCCTAACTTCACCAAAATACATACTACTACTGGACATAAGAAATTCACTTTTACAGTGCCGAGAAACACAGGTCCACCTTAACACTAACCCACCTGGGGAACCCTAACCCACCTGGGGAACCCTAGCCGACCCCTGGGTTAGGGGTCCCCAGGTGGGTTAGGGGTCACCAGGTAGGTTAGGGGTCCGCAGGTGAGTTAGGGGTCCGCAGGTGGGTTTTATTTTTATTTATTTTATTTCACCTTTATTTAACCAGGTAAGCCAGTTGAGAACAGGTTCTCATTTACAACTGCGACCTGGCCAAGATAAAGCAAAGCAGTGCAATAAAAACAACACAGAGTTACATATGGGGTAAAAAACATAAAGTCAAAAATACAACAGAAAATATATATACAGTGTGTGCAAATGTAGCAAGTTATGGAGGTAAGGCAATAAATAGGCTATAGTGCAAAATAATTACAATAGTATTAACACTGGAATGCTAGATGTGCAAGAGATGATGTGCAGATAGAGATACTGGGGTGCAAAAGAGCAAAATAAATAACAATATAGGGATGAGGTAGTTGGGTGGGCTAATTTCAGATGGGCTGTGTACAGGTGCAGTGATCGGTAAGGTGCTCTGACAACTGATGCTTAAAGTTATTGAGGGAGATAAGAGTCTCCAGCTTCAGAGATTTTTGCAATTCGTTCCAGTCATTGGCAGCAGAGAACTGGAAGGAATGGCGGCCAAAGGAGGTGTTGGCTTTGGGAATGACCAGTGAGATATACCTGCTGGAGCGCAGACTACGGGTGGGTGCTGCTATGGTGACCAATGAGCTAAGATAAGGCGGGGATTTGCCTAGCAGTGATTTATAGATGGCCTGGAGCCAGTGGGTTTGACGACGAACATGTAGTGAGGACCAGCCAACAAGAGCGTACAGGTCACAGTGGTGGGTAGTGTATGGGGCTTTGGTGACAAAACGGATGGCACTGTGATAGACTACATCCAATTTGCTGAGTAGAGTGTTGGAGGCTATTTTGTAAATGACATCGCCGAAGTCAAGGATCGGTAGGATAGTCAGTTTTACGAGGGCATGTTTGGCAGCATGAGTGAAGGAGGCTTTGTTGCGAAATAGGAAACCGATTCTAGATTTAACTTTGGATTGGAGATTCTTAATGTGAGTCTGGAAGGAGAGTTTACAGTCTAACCAGACACCTAGGTATTTGTAGTTGTCCACATACTCTAGGTCAGACCCGTCGAGAGTGGTGATTCTAGTCGGGTGGGCGGGTGCAAGCAGCGTTCGATTGAAAAGCATGCATTTAGTTTTACTAGTGTTTAAGAGCAGTTGGAGGCTACTGAAGGAGTGTTGTATGGCATTGAAGCTCGTTTGGAGGTTTGTTAACACAGTGTCCAATGAAGGGCCAGATGTATACAAAATGGTGTCGTCTGCGTAGAGGTGGATCTGAGAGTCACCAGCAGCAAGAGCGACATCATTGATATACACGGAGAAAAGTGTCGGCCCAAGAATTGAACCCTGTGGCACCCCCATAGAGACTGCCATAGGTCCAGACAACAGGCCCTCCGATTTGACACACTGAACTCTATCTGAGAAGTAGTTGGTGAACCAGGCGAGGCAGTCATTTGAGAAACCAAGGCTATTTAGTCTGCCAATAAGAATGCGGTGGTTGACAGAGTCGCAAGTCTTGGCCAGGTCGATGAAGACGGCTGCACAGTACTGTCTATTATCAATCGCGGTTATAATATCGTTTAGGACCTTGAGCGTGGCTGAAGTGCACCCATGACCAGCTCGGAAACCGGATTGCATAGCGGAGAAGGTACGGTGGTATTCGAAATGGTCGGTGATCTGTTTGTTAACTTGGCTTTCAAATACTTTCGAAAGGCAGGGCAGGATGGATATAGGTCTGTAGCAGTTTGGATCTAGAGTGTCACCCCCTTTGAAGAGGGGGATGACCGCGGCAGCTTTCCAATCTCTGGGGATCTCAGACGTTATGAAAGAGAGGTTGAACAGACTAGTAATAGGGGTTGCGACAATTTCGGCGGCTAGTTTTAGAAAGAAAGGGTCCAGATTGTCTAGCCCAGCTGATTTGTAGGGGTCCAGATTTTGCAGCGCTTTCAAAACATCAGCTGTCTGAATTTGTGTGAAGGAGAAGTGGGGGGGGCATGGGCAAGTTGCAGCAGAGGGTGCAGAGTTGGTGGCCGGGGTAGTGGTAGCCAGATGGAAAGCATGGCCAGCTGTAGCAAAATGCTTGTTGAAATTCACGATTATTGTAGATTTATCGGTGGTGATAGTGTTTCCTAGCCTCAGTGCAGTGGGCAGCTGGGAGGAAGTGCTCTTATTCTCCATGGACTTTACAGTGTCCCAAAACTTTTTGGAGTTAGTGCTACAGGATGCAAATTTCTGTTTGAAAAAGTTAGCCTTCCTGACTGCTTGTGTATATTGGTTCCTAACTTCCCTGAAAAGTTGCATATCGCGGGGGCTATTTGATGCTAATGCTGTACGCCACAGGATGTTTTTGTGCTGGTCAAGGGCAGTCAAGTCTGAGGAGAACCAGGGGCTATATCGGTTCTTAGTTCTGTATTTTTTGAATGGGGCATGTTTATTTAAGATTGAGAGGAAATTACTTCTAAAGAACAACCAGGCATCCTCTACTGACGGAATGAGATCTATATCCATCCAGGATACCTGGGCCAGGTCAATTAGGAAGGCCTGCTCGCTAAAGTGTTTTAGGGAGCGTTTGACAGTGATGAGGGGTGGTCGTTTGACCGCGGACCCGTTACGGACGCAGGCAATAAGGCAGTGATCGCTGAGATCCTGGTTGAAGACAGCTGAGGTGTATTTAGAGGGTATGTTAGTCAGGATGATATCTATGAGGGTACCCATGTTTACGGATTTAGGGTTGTACCTGGTAGGTTCGTTGATAATTTGCGTGAGGTTGAGGGCATCTAGTTTGGATTGTAGGATGGCTGGGGGATTAAGCATATCCCAATTTAGGTCACCAAGCAGTACGAACTCTGAGGATAAATGGGGGGCAATCAATTCACATATGGTGTCCAGGGCACAGCTGGGGGCTGAGGGGGGTCTGTAGCAAGCGGCAACAGTGAGAGACTTATTTCTGGAAAGGTGGATTTTTAGAAGTAGAAGCTCAAACTGTTTGGGCACAGACCTGGATAGTATGATAGAGCTCTGCAGGCTCTCTCTACAGTAGATTGCAACTCCACCCCCTTTGGCAGTTCTATCTAGACGGAAAATGTTATAGTTGGGGATGGACATTTCAGAATTTTTGGTGGCCTTCCTGAGCCAGGATTCAGACACTGCTAGAACATCATAAGTTATAAGTCATGTATCCCCAAGAGGATTAGGGGTTAGGGGTCCCCAGGTAGGTTAGGTGTCCCCAGGTGAGTTAGGGGTCCGCAGGTGGGTTATAGGTCATGTATCTCCAAGAGGATTAGGGGTTAGGGGTCCCCAGGTAGGTTAGGTGTCCCCAGGTGAGTTAGGGGTACGCAGGTGGGTTATAGGTCATGTATCCCCAAGAGGATTAGGGGTTAGGTGTCCCCAGGTGAGTTAGGGGTCCCCAGGTAGGTTAGGGGTCCGCAGGGGGGTTAGGGGTCCCCAGAGGATTAGGGGTTAGGGGTCCCCAGGTGGGTTAGGGGTCCCCAGGTGGGTTAAGGGGTCCCCAGGTGGGTTAAGGGGTCCCCAGGTGGGTTAGGGGTTAGGGGTCCCCAGGTGGGTTAGGGGTCCCCAGGTGGGTTAAGGGTCCCCAGGTGGGTTAGGGGACCCCAGGTGGGTTAAGGGTCCCCAGGTGGGTTAAGGGTCCCCAGGTGGGTTAGGGGTCCGCAGGTGGGTTAGGGGTCCCCAGGTGGGTTAGGGGTCCCCAAGAGGATTAGGGGTTAGGGGTCCACGGGTGGGTTAAGGGTCCCCAGGGGGGTTAGGAGTCCGCAGGGGGGTTAAGGGTCCCCAGGTGGGTTATGGGTCCGCAGGGGGGTTAAGGGTCCCCAGGTGGGTTAAGGGTCCCCAGGGGGGTTAAGGGTCCCCAGGTGGGTTAGGGGTCCCCAGGTGGGTTAAGGGTCCCCAGAGGATTAGGGGTTAGGGGTCCCCAGGTGGGTTAAGGGTCCCCAGGTGGGTTAGGGGACCCCAGGTGGGTTAAGGGTCCCCAGGTGGGTTAAGGGTCCCCAGGTGGGTTAGGGGTCCGCAGGTGGGTTAGGGGTCCCCAGGTGGGTTAGGGGTCCCCAAGAGGATTAGGGGTTAGGGGTCCACGGGTGGGTTAAGGGTCCCCAGGGGGGTTAGGAGTCCGCAGGGGGGTTAAGGGTCCCCAGGTGGGTTATGGGTCCGCAGGGGGGTTAAGGGTCCCCAGGTGGGTTAAGGGTCCCCAGGGGGGTTAAGGGTCCCCAGGTGGGTTAGGGGTCCCCAGGTGGGTTAAGGGTCCCCAGAGGATTAGGGGTTAGGGGTCCCCAGGTGGGTTAAGGGTCCCCAGAGGATTAGGGGTTAGGGGTCCCCAGGTGGGTTAAGGGTCCCCAGGTGGGTTAGGGGTCCCCAGGTGGGTTAGGGGTCCCCAGGTGGGTTAGGGGTCCCCAGAGGATTAGGGGTTAGGGGTCCCCAAGAGGATTAGGGGTTAGGGGTTCGCAGGTGGGTTAAGGGTCCCCAGGTGGGTTAGGGGTCCCCAGGTGGGTTAAGGGTCCGCAGGGGAGTTAGGGGTCCCCAGGTGGGTTAGGGGTCCCCAGGGGGTTTAGGGGTCCCCAGGGGGTTTAGGGGTCCCCAGGTGGGTTAGGGGTCCCCAGGTGGGTTAGGGGTCCGCAGGGGGTTTAGGGGTCCCCAGGTGGGTTAGGGGTCCCCAAGAGGATTAGGGGTTAGGGGTCCGCAGGTGGGTTAGGGGTGCACAGGGGGGTTAGGGGTCCCCAGGGGGGTTAAGGGTCCCCAGGTGGGTTAGGGGTCCCCAGGGGGGTTAGGGGTCCCCAGGGGGGTTAGGGGTCCCCAGGTGGGTTAGGGGTCCCCAGGGGGGTTAGGGGTCCCCAGGTGGGTTAAGGGTCCCCAGGGGGGTTAGGGGTCCCCAGGTGGGTTAAGGGTCCCCAGGGGGGTTAGGGGTCCACAGGTGGGTTAAGGGTCCCCAGGTGGGTTAAGGGTCCCCAGGGGGGTTAGGGGTCCCCAGGGGGGTTAGGGGTCCCCAGGTGGGTTAGGAGTCCCCAGGGGGGTTAAGGGTCCCCAGGTGGGTTAGGGGTCCCCAGGGGGGTTAAGGGTCCCCAGGTGGGTTAGGGGTCCGCAGGTGGGTTAGGGGTCCGCAGGTGGGTTAGGGGTCCGCAGGTGGGTTAGGGGTCCGCAGGTGGGTTAGGGGTCCCCAGGTGGGTTAGGGGTCCCCAAGAGGATTAGGGGTTAGGGGTCCGCAGGGGGGTTAAGGGTCCCCAGGTGGGTTAAGGGTCCCCAGGGGGGTTAAGGGTCCCCAGGTGGGTTAAGGGTCCCCAGGTGGGTTAGGGGTCCCCAGGGGGTTTAGGGGTCCCCAGGGGGTTTAGGGGTCCCCAGGGGGTTTAGGGGTCCCCAGGTGGGTTAGGGGTCCCCAGGGGGTTTAGGGGTCCCCAGGTGGGTTAGGAGTCCGCAGGTGAGTTAGGGGTCCCCAGGGGGGTTAAGGGTCCCCAGGTGGGTTAGGGGTCCCCAGGGGGTTTAGGGGTCCCCAGGGGGTTTAGGGGGTTTAGGGGTCCCCAGGTGGGTTAGGGGTCCCCAGGTGGGTTAGGGGTTAGGGGTCCCCAGGTGGGTTAGGGGTCCCCAGGTGGGTTAGGGGTCCCCAGGTGGGTTAGGGGTTAGGGGTCCGCAGGTGGATTAAGGGTCCCCAGGTGAGTTAGGGGTTAGGGGTCCCCAGGTGGGTTAAGGGTCCCCAGGTTGGTTAGGGGTCCCCAGGGGGGTTAAGGGTCCCCAGGGGGGTTAAGGGTCCCCAGGGGGGTTAGGGGTCCCCAGGGGGGTTAGGGGTCCCCAGGTGGGTTTAGGGTCCCCAGGGGGGTTAGGGGTCCCCAGGGGGGTTAGGGGTCCCCAGGGGGGTTAGGGGTCCCCAGGTGGGTTAGGGGTCCCCAGGTGGGTTAGGAGTTAGGGGTCCCCAGGTGGGTTAAGGGTCCCCAGGGGGGTTAGGGGTCCGCAGGTGGGTTAAGGGTCCCCAGGTGGGTTAGGGGTCCCCAGGTGGGTTAAGGGTCCCCAGGTGGGTTAGGGGTTAGGGGTCCCCAGGTGGGTTACGGGTCCCCAAGAGTATTAGGGGTTAGGGGTCCACAGGTGAGTTAAGGGTCCCCAGGTGGGTTAAGGGTCCCCAGGTGGGTTAGGGGTCCCCAGGTGGGTTAAGGGTCCCCAGGTGGGTTAGGGGTCCCCAGGTGGGTTAGGGGTTAGGGGTCCGCAGGTGGGTTAAGGGTCCCCAGGTGAGTTAGGGGTCCCCAGGTGGGTTATGGGTCCCCAGGTGGGTTAGGGGTCCCCAGGTGGGTTAAGGGTCCCCAGGTGGGTTAGGGGTCCCCAGGTGGGTTAAGGGTCCCCAGGTGGGTTAGGGGTTAGGGGTCCGCAGGTGGGTTAAGGGTCCCCAGGTGGGTTAGGGGTCCCCAGGTGGGTTAGGGGTCCCCAAGAGTATTAGGGGTTAGGAGTCCGCAGGTGAGTTAAGGGTCCCCAGGTGGGTTAGGAGTCCGCAGGTGAGTTAGGGGTCCGCAGGTGGGTTAAGGGTCCCCAGGTGGGTTAGGGGTCCCCAGGGGGTTTAGGGGTCCCCAGGGGGTTTAGGGGTCCCCAGGTGGGTTAGGGGTCCCCAGGTGGGTTAGGGGTTAGGGGTCCCCAGGTGGGTTAGGGGTCCCCAGGTGGGTTAGGGGTCCCCAGGTGGGTTAGGGGTTAGGGGTCCGCAGGTGGATTAAGGGTCCCCAGGTGAGTTAGGGGTTAGGGGTCCCCAGGTGGGTTAAGGGTCCCCAGGTTGGTTAGGGGTCCCCAGGGGGGTTAAGGGTCCCCAGGTGGGTTTAGGGTCCCCAGGTGGGTTAAGGGTCCCCAGGTGGGTTTAGGGTCCCCAGGGGGGTTAGGGGTCCCCAGGTGGGTTAGGGGTCCCCAGGTGGGTTAGGGGTCCCCAGGTGGGTTAGGAGTTAGGGGTCCCCAGGTGGGTTAAGGGTCCCCAGGGGGGTTAGGGGTCCGCAGGTGGGTTAAGGGTCCCCAGGTGGGTTAGGGGTCCCCAGGTGGGTTAAGGGTCCCCAGGTGGGTTAGGGGTTAGGGGTCCCCAGGTGGGTTACGGGTCCCCAAGAGTATTAGGGGTTAGGGGTCCACAGGTGAGTTAAGGGTCCCCAGGTGGGTTAAGGGTCCCCAGGTGGGTTAGGGGTCCCCAGGTGGGTTAAGGGTCCCCAGGTGGGTTAAGGGTCCCCAGGTGGGTTAGGGGTTAGGGGTCCGCAGGTGGGTTAAGGGTCCCCAGGTGAGTTAGGGGTCCCCAGGTGGGTTATGGGTCCCCAGGTGGGTTAGGGGTCCCCAGGTGGGTTAAGGGTCCCCAGGTGGGTTAGGGGTCCCCAGGTGGGTTAAGGGTCCCCAGGTGGGTTAGGGGTTAGGGGTCCGCAGGTGGGTTAAGGGTCCCCAGGTGGGTTAGGGGTCCCCAGGTGGGTTAGGGGTCCCCAAGAGTATTAGGGGTTAGGAGTCCGCAGGTGAGTTAAGGGTCCCCAGGTGGGTTAGGAGTCCGCAGGTGAGTTAGGGGTCCGCAGGTGGGTTAAGGGTCCCCAGTTGGATTAAGGGTCCCCAGGTGGGTTAGGGGTCCGCAGGTGGGTTAAGGGTCCCCAGGTGGGTTAGGAGTCCGCAGGTGAGTTAGGGGTCCGCAGGTGGGTTAAGGGTCCCCAGTTGGATTAAGGGTCCCCAGGTGGGTTAAGGGTCCCCAGGTGGGTTAGGGGTCCGCAGGTGGGTTAAGGGTCCCCAGGGGGGTTAAGGGTCCCCAGGTGAGTTCTGGGTTCCTGTGTCGGGGTCCTTTAGGGATGGCCGGCCACTTCTCCCCGTCTGTAGAGCTTATCTGGATGGGCAGCTTCATGGAGATATCAGTCCACCCTCCACCATTCATTGACGGCTCCTCTCCCCAGCTGGTAGACACTAGAGACATGGATCTGTCAGTGTTACTTTGGCTTAGTGGAAATGTTATTCTTTCATCAACACACTCATCTGGATGCAAGAACCGGAGTTCTTCACAGGAAAGGACAGTCCAGGATAAAACTACTTGACACAGTTATATACTAGGCTACTACTTGACACATTTATGAAATTGCTTATCCCAGTTACTAATAAACATGCACCCATTAAGAAAATGACTTTAAAAACATACATCCCCGTGGATTGATGAGGAATTAAAAAATGGTATGGTTGAGAGGGATGTGGCAAAAGAAATGGCAAATAAGTCTGGCTGCACGACCGATTGGCAAACGTACTGCAAATGTGACTAAACTGAATAAAAAGAAGAAACTCCACTATGAAACAAAGATAAATGACATAAAGAATGATAGTAAAAAGCTTTGGAGCACCTTAAATGACATTTTGGGAAAAAAGGCAAACTCAGCTCCATCATTCATTGAATCAGATGGCTCATTCATTACAAAACCCACTGATATTGCTAACTACTTTAATGATTTTTTCTTTGGCAAGATTAGCAAACTTAGGCATGACATGCCAGCAACAAACGCTGACACTACACATCCAAGTATATCTGACCAAACTATGAAAGACAAGAATTGTAATTTTGAATTCCGTAAAATTGTTGTTGTCTATCAATAATGACAAGCCACTGGGGTCTGACAACTTGAATGGAAAATTACTGAGGATAATAGCGGACGATATTGCCACTCCAAGAGTGTGCAAAGCTGTCATCAAGGCCAAGGGTGGCTATTTGAAGAATCTCAAATTTATTTTGATTTGTTTAACACTTTTTTGGTTACTACATGATTCCATATGTGTTATTTAATAGTTGATGTCTTCACTATTATTCTACAATGTAGAAAATAGTACAAATAAAGAAAAACCATTGAATGAGGAAGTGTGTCCAAACTTTTGACTGGTACTGTAGGCGTTTCAGGTGAATCAGGAGGATAGAATTATGTTCAGATTTGCCAAAAGGAGGGAGAGCTTTGGACGCGTCTCTGAGAGCTTTGGGGCGTCTCCCAGAGCTTTGGGGCGTCTCTGAGAGCTTTGGGGCGTCTCTGAGAGCTTTGGGGCGTCTCTGTGTGTGGAGTTGGTCTAGAGTTTTTTTTTCTCTGGTTGCACATATGACATGCTGGTAGAAATGAGGTAAAACAAATTTAAATTTGCCTGCATTAAAGTCCCTGGCCACTCGGAGCGCCGCTTCTGGATGAGCATTTTATTGATACCAACTGTTTCCGACTGTAAGGCAGGTGGCTGCCTGGTGATTTGTAACATTGTAACGCCGATGTGAATAGTAATGATGTTTCATTTCCAAGTGCTACTGCATAAGCTCAACTGAAATGCTCCAATTACACATACATAATACACATAATGATACACATCATTACTCTACTTACGCTAATCAATCCACTCCACATCTTTATACTGATCAGTGCCTTCGGAAAGTATTCAGACCCCTTGACTTTTTCCACTTTGTTAGGTTACAGCCTTATTCTAAAATTGATTAAATTATTTTTTCCCCTCATCAATCTACACACAATACCCCATAATGACAAAGCAAACACAGGTTCGGCACCCTATTCCCTATATAGTGCACTACTTTAGACCAGAGAATGGCACCCTATTCCCTATATAGTGCACTACTTTAGACCAGAGAATGACACCCTATTCCCTATAGAGTGCACTACTTTAGACCAGAGCCCTATGGGGAGGGAATAGGGTGCCATTTGGGCCTAAGCCTGAGTCACTGCCTAATCCCCTAACAATGCCATTGTGGCCTTATAAAAGGGTCTTAAACGGCACAGTCAATGAAAATACTGGAATTCTGCAGGATACATTTAGCAACGAGGGTATAAAGAAGTTACCCACGGTGAAGGGTTCAAACAGGGGTTAAGGGTCGTATCGTCATCAGGCTCTTTGCCATCGGCAGCAGAAATCCTCTTGGCTGGTTTCATCTCGGCTTTCTTCACCAATACACGTAAAGACAACAGTCACACTGTTCCGAAATCTACAAGGCCTTCTTCAGCCTCATATATTGTATTTCAACTACAGCCTGACCCTGAACACAAGACTTCTACAAGTGTGAGTAGCGGTGACCCGATCCTGCAGGTTCATGCTCTACAACATTCGGAGAGTACGACGCTGCCTTACACAGGAAGCGGCACAGGTCCTAATCCAGGCACTTGTAATCTCCCGTCTGGATTACTGCAACTCGCTGTTGGCTGGGCTCCCTGCCTGTGCCATTAAACCCCTACAACTCATCCAGAGTGCCGCAGCCCGTCTGGTGTTCAACCTTCCCAAGTTCTCTCACGTCACCCCCCTCCTCCGCACACTCCACTGGCTTCTACTACAAGACCATGGTGCTTGCCTACGGAGCTGTGAGGGGAACGGCACCTCCGTACCTTCAGGCTCTGATCAGTCCCTACACCCAAACGAGGGCATTGCGTTCATCCACCTCTGGCCTGCTGGCTCCCCTTCCTCTGCGGAAGCATAGTTCCCGCTCAGCCCAGTCAAAACTGTTCGCTGCTCTGGCACCCCAATGGTGGAACAAGCTCCCCCACGACGCCAGGACAGCGGAGTCACTCACCACCTTCCGGAGACACTTGAAACTTTAAGGAATACCTGGGATAGGATAAAGTAATCCTTCTAACCCCCCCCCATAAAAAATGAATTAAAATAAAGTGGTTGTCCCACTGGCTATAAGGTGAACGCACCAATGTGTAAGTGGCTCTGGATAAGAGCGTCTGCTGAATGATGTAAATGACTCAACATCCTTTGAGTTTTGCCTGTTTTCAGCTGCAGCTGCGTGGCAGACTGGCAACTTAAAACTCCTCCTGGCTGCGTGGCAGGCTGGCAACTTAAAACTCCTCCTGGCTGCGTGGCAGACTGGCAACTTAAAACTCCTCCTGGCTGCGTGGCAGGCTGGCAACTTAAAACTCCTCCTGGCTGCGTGACAGACTGGCAACTTAAAACTCCTCCTGGCTGCGTGGCAGACTGGCAACTTAAAACTCCTCCTGGCTGCGTGGCAGACTGGCAACTTAAAACTCCTCCTGGCTGTGTGGCAGGCTGGCAACTTAAAACTCCTCCTGTCTGTGTGGCAGACTGGCAACTTAAAACTCCTCCTGTCTGTGTGGCAGACTGGCAACTTAAAACTCCTCCTGTCTGTGTGGCAGACTGGCAACTTAAAACTCCTCCTGGCTGTGTGGCAGACTGGCAACTTAAAACTCCTCCTGGCTGCGTGGCAGACTGGCAACTTAAAACTCCTCCTGGCTGCGTGGCAGACTGGCAACTTAAAACTCCTCCTGGCTGCGTGGCAGACTGGCAACTTAAAACTCCTCCTGGCTGCGTGACAGACTGGCAACTTAAAACTCCTCCTGAGTAGAACAGAGAAGTTCTCAGAACTTTCTAAAAAAAAAACCCTTCCTGTTGTTTTGTCAATGTATTTGGGTGGATTAAGTTAGTTTTCCCCATCACATATGGATATTATTTTTACCTTGTTTTGGTTTCAACCCGTCCAGTTGGTGGTGGCAATACACCTTTTCGGGTTGTAGTCCGCCATAAAACCCACAGAGGAAAAAGAAGAAGTAGCGCTGGAAATATGCAGAAGCGGGTGTGATAAAAAGGAAAATATGACGGTGTTTCGCCGTGTGAAAGTTTTGCAAACACACACACAAAATATACATTCTTCCTAATAGGTCTAGCTATGCATCTAGAGCAAATGATTATCAGAGAGAGAGAGAGACTATGAGCAGTATTAATTTTATTAAAAACAAACAAAAGGTATTTATAAATTATTCCTTATTAAAATCTTTGCATTGCGGTCACTGGTATTACTGCCATTGTCAGTGTGAGGTCCTTGTTTTATCAACATAAAATACAACAAATATAAATGAAATATACAGCTCAATAGTGTAATAATGTGACCATGTTTGGGCTTTTTAACTTTCAGACCCACACAAGTACCTGGACTTGTATTTCTTTATGCTACTCAGCACCTATGTGGTTATATAATTTTTCCTTTGGCTTTTCAATCCGGATTCCCTCCAATAGCATCTGTTGTTGTTGTTGTGGAGTACCTCCTCCTTTTCTTCTGTGTGTTCAAACTAGAAGTCTGCATCCAGGGTGAAGTCACGGTCCAAGGTGTTCGACATCACTCCAGACCTCTGGTACTCAGCCACACGCTTCTCAAAGAAGTTGGTTTTCCCTTCCAGTGAGATGGACTCCATGAAGTCGAAGGGGTTTTCTGCCAGATAAACCTGGAATACAAAGCATCTGTTTTGCTCTTGCCAACTCCATTTTGTCATTGAAAATGTTTGTCTTGCCAATGAGTGACAGAGAGTTGGATTGACAGGACAAACCGTCTGGCACTCAGGCTGCATACGCTACCTACACAGGTAAAACAACACAACATACTAGGTTGTACAATCAACTAAATGATGAAAGCTTCACCTTGGCCAATCCCAGGTCTAGGAGCAAACGATCTGCCACAAACTCAATGTACCGCTTCATCAGTACACCGTTCATCCCAATGAGATCCACAGGTAAGGCCTCCGTCAGAAACTCCTGAAACGTCAACGTGTGTGGTTATGGTCATGTTCTAGATTCATGTTAACATGTGTGGTTATGGACATGTTCTAGATTCATGTTAACATGTGTGGTTATGGACATGTTCTAGATTCATGTTAACATGTGTGGTTATGGACATGTTCTAGATTCATGTTAACATGTGTAGTTATGGACATGTTCTAGATTCATGTTAACATGTGTGGTTATGGTCATGTTCTAGATTCATGTTAACATGTGTAGTTATGGACATGTTCTAGATTCATGTTAACATGTGTAGTTATGGACATGTTCTAGATTCATGTTAACATGTATAGTTATGGACATGTTCTAGATTCATGTTAACATGTGTAGTTATGGACATGTTCTAGATTCATGTTAACATGTGTGGTTATGGTCATGTTCTAGATTCATGTTAACATGTGTAGTTATGGACATGTTCTAGATTCATGTTAACATGTGTAGTTATGGACATGTTCTAGATTCATGTTAACATGTGTAGTTATGGTCATGTTCTAGATTCATGTTAACATGTGTAGTTATGGACATGTTCTAGATTCATGTTAACATGTGTAGTTATGGACATGTTCTAGATTCATGTTAACATGTGTAGTTATGGACATGTTCTAGATTCATGTTAACATGTGTAGTTATGGACATGTTCTAGATTCATGTTAACATGTGTAGTTATGGTCATGTTCTAGATTCATGTTAACATGTGTAGTTATGGACATGTTCTAGATTCATGTTAACATGTGTAGTTATGGACATGTTCTAGATTCATGTTAACATGTGTGGTTATGGACATGTTCTAGATTCATGTTAACATGTGTGGTTATGGACATGTTCTAGATTCATGTTAACATGTGTGGTTATGGACATGTTCTAGATTCATGTTAACATGTGTGGTTATGGACATGTTCTAGATTCATGTTAACATGTGTAGTTATGGACATGTTCTAGATTCATGTTAACATGTGTAGTTATGGACATGTTCTAGATTCATGTTAACATGTGTAGTTATGGACATGTTCTAGATTCATGTTAACATGTGTGGTTATGGACATGTTCTAGATTCATGTTAACATGTGTAGTTATGGACATGTTCTAGATTCATGTTAACATGTGTAGTTATGGACATGTTCTAGATTCATGTTAACATGTGTAGTTATGGACATGTTCTAGATTCATGTTAACATGTGTAGTTATGGACATGTTCTAGATTCATGTTAACATGTGTAGTTATGGACATGTTCTAGATTCATGTTAACATGTGTAGTTATGGACATGTTCTAGATTCATGTTAACATGTGTAGTTATGGACATGTTCTAGATTCATGTTAACATGTGTAGTTATGGACATGTTCTAGATTCATGTTAACATGTGTAGTTATGGACATGTTCTAGATTCATGTTAACATGTGTAGTTATGGACATGTTCTAGATTCATGTTAACATGTGTGGTTATGGACATGTTCTAGATTCATGTTAACATGTGTAGTTATGGACATGTTCTAGATTCATGTTAACATGTGTGGTTATGGTCATGTTCTAGATTCATGTTAACATGTGTAGTTATGGACATGTTCTAGATTCATGTTAACATGTGTAGTTATGGACATGTTCTAGATTCATGTTAACATGTGTAGTTATGGTCATGTTCTAGATTCATGTTAACATGTGTGGTTATGGACATGTTCTAGATTCATGTTAACATGTGTAGTTATGGACATGTTCTAGATTCATGTTAACATGTGTAGTTATGGTCATGTTCTAGATTCATGTTAGATAGTAATAGTATATGTGTGATAAAGGTCTATGAACCAAACCTCACACTGTTGTTAAAGGATTTACAATAAAGTCTATTTTAATAATGGCGAGAGTAGGGCTGTGGTGGTCAATTTCATCAACCGGTGATTGTCAAGCAAATAACTGCCGGTCTCGCAGTAATTGACCGTTAATTAACATAAACACATTTAGCATCTCCTGGCTTCCACACACAGCCTACAAGCCACTGATGCAGACCTTTGGAACATCTACATGTTAAAAAGTCTACTAAATCCATGTAATATAGCCTACACCTTCACAATACATCCATTATTTATTTTAGACAGGTCTAAAGAAACATGATATGAAGAAAATGTAGTCTATTTCAGAAGAACAGAATAGCATCCTCTGAGTTGTCCTTATGTTAGGCCCTGATCTGGCTATGCCATATGGCTGTGGGCTACACTAGTTCATTTAGCAGACAAGATTAGCTTAGAATTCCATGCCATTATTTTATAGTGTGAAGAATACAATTGAACAAAGCTGAATAAAATAGAAATGATATTTTCTCCAAACTGATTTGAGGGAGTGGCCACATGCGGCTATTCTGTGTTGAGAGGTTAACAAAGAATCAGACCCTCCTATTATGCTTAATTTAGAGTTATTTATGTAACTTCAGTTGTTCTACAAACGTTGGGCTCTACGTTTTGATTTTTAATACATTCTAAGGCTGCATGATGCGACTAATGATGATTTGAAAAAAGTATCTTGAAAGGCATGAGCTCTGCTTTGTTTGTTGCGGAGGCTGTACACACTTCATCAGCCACTCATTCACAATTTGACAAGCACTTGGTAATGCCTTGGATTTCACCGCTGCATCCCCTTTGTGTGGCCCTAATGCACCCTAAAAAAAATCCATGCCTTTTGCGGCCAGTGGCCATTGTGTCCTTCTCCCTGAGTGGTGCGTTGTGTCCTTCTCCCTGAGTGGTGCGTTGTGTCCTTCTCCCTGAGTGCTGCGTTGTGTCCTTCTCCCTGAGTGGTGCGTTGCGCTGAATCACCTCCCACTCACATGGCTCTCCATCACGATCGGGTTTTTCTCACAGGCTACAAGTTAAGACAGACACATCGGGGACGCAACTGCATGTGTCCTTATCCAATTCCAATTCCGAGGTGCATATTGAAGACGTTGAAAGAACTGTCCACATGTACTTTTCGTCAGCCAACAAGATGAGTCGGCCTAACGAACAGCAAAAGCACTAGCCCATGTCAATCTACTATCCCCCATAGTACAGAAGTTGACCTGTTCTATTCTGTGGGAGATAAATATTCCAAACATAGTCTGGGACAGTTGTGGGATGTGATAGATCCCAAATTAATACAACCACTAGCATCAAAATACCTTCTAAAAGCAATGAGGCTGATGCAACAGATGAGAACGTTTATCTTAAAATGTTGATAAACTATTCGGCTATTTCTTCCCATTATAAGCACAGCAATGCGCCCACAAGGCAGTAGGCTATAAGCGGGAATGTTCCGAAATGCCATTAATTAGCGGGAAAACACCATTCTCAAAAGTAACTGCAAATGCAATTATGCATGTAATGCTTTTTATTATAAAGGTGCATTTTTATCCTGAAAATGATCTTCCCCAAACATGAAACTCACACGCTGTCTATGTCTGCCAGTTAGTCTCTACACCCCTTGTAAAGCAGATTAATGTGCTTCATTTTAAGACGTTATTTGGCCACTTTAGTTGTGATACAAAACTTATTCAAACATATAGGCCTACATGAGGTGTGGACTATGATTAGAAAAAGTAGAGAAAGAAAGGCTGTTTCTTATGCTGGGCATCAAGTGATAATACATCCTTCACAACTGATAGGCTAATATTGTTACCCATCAGACTATTCTTGATTTAATATTGTCTTTACATTCACTAAATATTATATATGTGAAATTAGTTTTGATTTAGAATGGACCATTATCAGGCACCTGTCTCTAAACAGGGGCAGCGGGGAAAAAGACATGTCATCTATGCTCTTCAAATCAATTGTATTGGTCACATCCCCATATTTAGCAGATGTTATTGTGGGTGTAGTGAAATGCTTGTACATAGCGAATGGAGGACGCTTTCCCGTGGTTCATTTTCATGCCAGCCAGGTGGGCTATACTCCTGTTGTAAAGAGAAGCAATGTGCTTAATATTAGGAAAGTTAAGAAATAAATATAGTAGGCCTAGCCTATAGAAAGCTGATGGGATCCTCCTCTTTTTAATAGAGGCCATCACTCTGTTTATTTACACAATTGCACAGCCTATAGAAATGCTGCTCAACATGAGCTCATGGTGTTTGATTAGATTTTTGATTACATTTGCATTGATGTCAGAGTGATTAGAGGGACAATAGAGTGCTGAGTACCAGGCAGTTATTACGTTTGGTAGGCTACTAATGACCATCAGCAGCATCAGAGCTTGGAGAAGCCTAGTTACCGTGGAATTTAGCTGCCTTTATGACTTGTGACCGCCGGTGTGGCGGTAATACGGTCACCGCAACAGCCCTGGGCGAGAGTCATGCATCTACCTCGGATGTTAGACAGTATTAATTTGACTGACTCACCTGCTCAATGCTGACAGCTTTGGTGATAATGTCCTTCACCCTGTCCTCTGACGGTCTCTTCACTATGTAGCTGTACAACAGACAGGCGAAGTTACAGTGCAGGCCCTGAAGATACAAACAGACAGGCGAAGTTACAGTGCAGGCCCTGAAGATACAGACAGACAGGCGAAGTTACAGTGCAGGCCCTGAAGATACAAACAGACAGGCGAAGTTACAGTGCAGGCCCTGAAGATACAAACAGACAGGCCAAGTTACAGTGCAGGCCCTGAAGATACAGACAGACAGGCCAAGTTACAGTGCAGGCCCTGAAGATACAGACAGACAGGCGAAGTTACAGTGCAGGCCCTGAAGATACAGACAGACAGGCCAAGTTACAGTGCAGGCCCTGAAGATACAGACAGACAGGCCAAGTTACAGTGCAGGCCCTGAAGATACAGACAGACAGGCCAAGTTACAGTGCAGGCCCTGAAGATACAGACAGACAGGCCAAGTTACAGTGCAGGCCCTGAAGATACAGACAGACAGGCCAAGTTACAGTGCAGGCCCTGAAGATACAGACAGAAGTTAAAGATCAACACTATGGTGACAGTTGCATTGGCAGAGAGGTCAATACGTTTTAGCGGTTGCTACATTTCTAATCAAATAACACCAAAACGTTGAAGAGACTTCACTAGAAAATGTTCATGATGCATCAAGATGTAGCTCAGACGTGTAAACAGGTATATTGTCCTTTGAAAAGAGACTTTAAAAAAAAGGGTTGTTCAATCCCGGTCCTGGAGGGCCCCAACACTTCTGGTTGATGTTTCTACCTGCTAGTTAATTCATGACACTCCACGGGGTCCAGAGTTGAGTTTGAGGGATATAGAACATCTAACCTCGTCTCTGCTGATGAGCTCATTGGAGTAGGTGAGCCCCGGCATCAGGCCTCTCTTCTTCAACCAGTAAATAGCAGCAAACGACCCTGAGAAGAAGATGCCCTCCACTGCAGCGAATGCTACGATCCGTTCCCCTGTGGATGAATACAAACATGAAAATAACGTTTTATTTTTATTTTTAAAGGCAACATTTGGTATCAATAGCAGCGAAGGCTGAATTATTTACAATTTCATAAACACACACAATAATAATCCAACAACACATATCAAACATTTTCCATTTCCGCCTGAGGATCTATTTCCTGGCCATGCATTACACAGGGTCAACACTACCACTACAGTAATGTTGACGTTACCGCTGTGATATTCTTCTTTTTTTAAATCAACTCACCAAAAGTGGATTTGGTGTCAGTGATCCACTGGATCGCCCAGTCTGCTTTCCTTCTCACACACGGCATTGTCTGAATGGCATTGAACAAATGTTCCCTGTACAGACAAGACACAGGCAGAACTGGGTTTAATTACTGATCAAAACCTGCACCAACCAAACCCTCATCAAAGTCCTTTTCACCACAATGATCTCAACTGACAAAATGAGCTTCATATCCCACCTGGTGAGGAGATCAGGGCCTGTGTTCATAAAGCATCTTAGAGTAGGAGTGGTGATCTAGGATCAGTTCTGCCTTTTTGGATCATAATGAATACGGTTATATGGACCTGATCCTAGATCACCACTCCTACTCTGAGATGCTTCATTCCACACGTCCCGTACCTCTCCTTGGAGTCCCTGATGTAAGTATTGATTAGCATGCCATACATCTCATTAGACTCTAGTCCCGTACCTCTCCTTGGAGTCCCTGATGTAAGTATTGATTAGCATGCCATACATCTCATTAGACTCTAGTCACGTACCTCTCCTTGGAGTCCCTGATGTAAGTATTGATTAGCATGCCATACATCTCATTAGACTCTAGTCCCGTACCTCTCCTTGGAGTCCCTGATGTAAGTATTGATTAGCATGCCATACATCTCATTAGACTCTAGTCACGTACCTCTCCTTGGAGTCCCTGATGTAAGTATTGATTAGCATGCCATACATCTCATTACTCCTGAGTGGCGCAGTGGTCTAAGGCACTGCATCGCAGTGCTAACTGTGCCACTAGAGATCCTGGTTCGTATCCAGGCTCTGTCGCAGCCGGCCGCGACCGGGAGACTCATGGGCGGCGCACAATTGGCCCAGCGTCGTCCAGGGTAGGGGAGGGAATGGCCGGCAGGGATGTAGCTCAGTTGATAGAGCATGGCGTTTGCAACGCCAGGGTTGTGGGTTCGATTCCCACTGGGGGCCAGTATAAAAAAAAAAAGATGTATTCACTAACTGTAAGTCGCTCTGGATAAGAGCGTCTGCTAAATGACTAAAATGTAAATGTAAAAAAATTAGACTCAAGTCACGTACCTCTCCTTGGAGTCCCTGATGTAAGTATTGATTAGCATGCCATACATCTCATTAGACTCTAGTCACGTACCTCTCCTTGGAGTCCCTGATGTAAGTATTGATTAGCATGCCATACATCTCATTAGACTCTAGTCACGTACCTCTCCTTGGGGTCCCTGATGTAAGTATTGATTAGCATGCCATACATCTCATTAGACTCTAGTCACGTACCTCTCCTTGGAGTCCCTGATGTAAGTATTGATTAGCATGCCATACATCTCATTAGACTCTAGTCACGTACCTCTCCTTGGAGTCCCTGATGTAAGTATTGATTAGCATGCCATACATCTCAGAGTGGACGTTCTCTATGAGGATCTGGAAGCCATAGAAGGAGCGGGCCTCTGGAAGCTGCACCTCCTGACTAAACCTTTGGACCTGAGGGATGGAGAACAAATACATGGTTATATTAGGGATGAATAGGCTGGTGTGAAAATACACTGTAATACAATACTACAATTACTATAGACCAGGGTGTCCAACACCTTTCCAACACCCTATAGACCAGGGTGTCCAACACCTTTCCAACACCCTATAGACCAGGGTTTCCAACACCCTATAGACCAGGGTTTCCAACACCTTTCCAACACCCTATAGACCAGGGTTTCCAACACCCTATAGACCAGGGTGTCCAACACCTTTCCAACACCCTATAGACCAGGGTTTCCAACACCCTATAGACCAGGGTTTCCAACACCTTTCCAACACCCTATAGACCCTTTTGATTTGGCTTCAGAGGAGAGGAGAGAAAAGGAGGAAGATGATGAAGAGGAGAAGAGGATGAAGAGGAGAGAAGCGGATGAAGAGGAGAGGAGGAAGAGGAAGAGGAAAGAAGAGGAGGGGAGAGAAGAGGAGGAAGAGGAGAGGAGGAAGGGGAGGAAGAGGAGAGGAGAGAAGAGGAGGAAGATGATGAAGAGGAGAAGAGGAGAGAAGCGGATGAAGAGGAGAGAAGGAAGAGGAGGAAGTGGAGAGAAGAGGAGAGGAGGAAGATGAGAGGAGGAAGAGGAGAGAAGAGGAGGAAGAGAGGGACTCACAAGGTTCTCGCTGACGATGCCGTCGCTGGCAGCGAAGAATGCTAAGATGTGAGAGATGAAGTGTTTCTCATCAGGCTTCAGGTTGTCCCAGTGTGCCAGATCCTTAGATAGATCCACCTGCAGCACAGACAGTTATAAACAGTTAAACCACACATCAACCACCTCCATTAAACGGTGCTTTGTTTTTTTTAAGTGAGTGAGACTGTGTTGCATGTAGCCTATTTCCTGACAGTAGGCTGTTACAAACCACAAATACATCTAGGAAGCAACCACCATCATTCAGTTTTTTCCCCTTCAAAATGAGGGAGTATTATTTCATGTAATCTGGGGATTGCCTGAGTCTTTCCAGGGCATAGGAGGCATTTGGAATTCAAGTTAATAAGCCCCCACCTCTTCCACGGTCCAGAAGGAGGCCTGGGCCTGTTTGTACATCCTCCAGATGTCAGGGTACTGGATTGGGAAGATGACAAAACGCCTGGGGTTGTTTCGAAGCAAGGGCTCGTCCTCTGTCTCCTCTGTGCTGTGGTGCTGGTCTGGGTCTTTATGGCTGTTCTGTATGAAAACAATTGAAGAACACAGCTTATTCATCTTGAAGCATACAGTCACCAAAACATCAATTTAAATATATTTGATAACGTTTCAGAATGTTAGGCCTATCTGACATACAGATAGCAAACAAATGCACCTTCAATTGTGTTACCACTGGTTTGAGGTTGAGAATATTCCATTAGTTGTACATCAGTACGTAGTATTTGAGACATCTGATCTAGCCAGCGGTGGAGCGCCATGTTTCATCTGATCTAGCCAGCGGTGGAGCGCCATGTTTCATCTGATCTAGCCAGCGGTGGAGCGCCATGTTTCATCTGATCTAGCCAGCTGTGGAGCGCCATGTTTCATCTGATCTAGCCAGCGGTGGAGCGCCATGTTTCATCTGATCTAGCCAGCGGTGGAGCGCCATGTTTCATCTGATCTAGCCAGCGGTGGAGCGCCATGTTTTTAGGTGAGGGAGTGCAACAACAACAAAAAGTAAATGACATAATTTCCTCAAAGTTTGGACCGACAGACGTAGCCAATTTAATAACCTATTACCATTATGAAATATGCATTGAAAAATGCGTCCTCCAATTGCAACATCTGCCTATTTGCCCACACATAGGTCATAGTCTAAAGAACTATGTATATTTTTACCCTCAAACACCAAGTTAGGCACACCTCATTTAAAATGGGCCATCGTCACTTTCAGTGGTGAATGATAATCTGTCACGTTTTACTGTCCATACTGCATCTCCTTGTGTTGCTAAAGGCCAATCACGCGATCTCAATCAGTTTCATGGGAATATGCATTTAGATCTTCTTGAATGACTGTTTGGCGAATCAGAGCAGCTAGTCCCCTGTAGCCCAGTTGGTAGAGCGTGGCTTTCGCAACGCCAGGGTTGTGGGTTCGTTTCCCACGGGGGATCAGTATGAAAATAAAATGGATGAGAGTGTAAATGACTCCAATGTAAACTATTAGCCTTTCTTGTATTTTGCTGTTGGGTTTTGGCGCATTAACCCTAACCCTAACCCATTATACTGACTATTCAGCTTCAGCTAACCACCCTAAAATGGCATTAGAGGTTCGGTGTTTTTGGTGAAACAGGAACGTTATATGCTAACTATGCTATGCCATTATATTCAGTTCTGTAAAAAGCAAATTAATTATTAATTATTAATTATTGTGATCTTCCAAGACATTGATTCAGCTTTGATCTAACTTGACTAAACCAGCACCATTGTGAGAAGTGATCATCTTCTATTAGTACTACTAAGTGATGAGTGGGACTATTAGACAGAACTTGACGAGGGGGACTATTAGACAGAACTTGACGAGTGGGGGGACCCTATTAGACAGAACTTGACGAGTGGGGGGACCCTATTAGACAGAACTTGACGAGTGGGGGGACCCTATTAGACAGAACTTGACGAGTGGGGGGACCCTATTAGACAGAACTTGACGAGTGGGGGGACCCTATTAGACAGAACTTGACGAGTGGGGGGACCCTATTAGACAGAACTTGACGAGTGGGGGGACCCTATTAGACAGAACTTGACGAGGGGGACTATTAGACAGAACTTGACGAGGGGGACTATTAGACAGAACTTGACGAGGGGGACTATTAGACAGAACTTGACGAGGGGGACTATTAGACAGAACTTGACGAGGGGGACTATTAGACAGAACTTGACGAGGGGGACTATTAGACAGAACTTGACGAGGGGGACTATTAGACAGAACTTGACGAGGGGGACTATTAGACGGAACTTGACGAGGGGGACTATTAGACGGAACTTGACGAGGGGGACTATTAGACGGAACTTGACGAGGGGGACTATTAGACGGAACTTGACGAGGGGGACTATTAGACGGAACTTGACGAGGGGGACTATTAGACGGAACTTGACGAGGGGGACTATTAGACGGAACTTGACGAGGGGGACTATTAGACGGAACTTGACGAGGGGGACTATTAGACAGAACTTGACGAGGGGGACTATTAGACAGAACTTGACGAGGGGGACTATTAGACAGAACTTGACGAGGGACCCTATTAGACAGAACTTGACGAGGGACCCTATTAGACAGAACTTGACGAGGGACCCTATTAGACAGAACTTGACGAGTGGGGGGACCCTATTAGACAGAACTTGACGAGTGGGGGGACCCTATTAGACAGAACTTGACGAGTGGGGGGACCCTATTAGACAGAACTTGACGAGTGGGGGGACCCTATTAGACAGAACTTGACGAGTGGGGGGACCCTATTAGACAGAACTTGACGAGTGGGGGGACCCTATTAGACAGAACTTGACGAGTGGGGGGACCCTATTAGACAGAACTTGACGAGTGGGGGGACCCTATTAGACAGAACTTGACGAGGGGGACTATTAGACAGAACTTGACGAGGGGGACTATTAGACAGAACTTGACGAGGGGGACTATTAGACAGAACTTGACGAGGGGGACTATTAGACAGAACTTGACGAGGGGGACTATTAGACAGAACTTGACGAGGGGGACTATTAGACAGAACTTGACGAGGGGGACTATTAGACAGAACTTGACGAGGGGGACTATTAGACAGAACTTGACGAGGGGGACTATTAGACAGAACTTGACGAGGGGGACTATTAGACAGAACTTGACGAGGGGGACTATTAGACAGAACTTGACGAGTGGGGGGACCCTATTAGACAGAACTTGACGAGTGGGGGGACCCTATTAGACAGAACTTGACGAGTGGGGGGACCCTATTAGACAGAACTTGACGAGTGGGGGGACCCTATTAGACAGAACTTGACGAGTGGGGGGACCCTATTAGACAGAACTTGACGAGGGACCCTATTAGACAGAACTTGACGAGGGACCCTATTAGACAGAACTTGACGAGGGACCCTATTAGACAGAACTTGACGAGGGACCCTATTAGACAGAACTTGACGAGGGACCCTATTAGACAGAACTTGACGAGGGACCCTATTAGACAGAACTTGACGAGTGGGGGGACCCTATTAGACAGAACTTGACGAGTGGGGGGACCCTATTAGACAGAACTTGACGAGTGGGGGGACCCTATTAGACAGAACTTGACGAGTGGGGGGACCCTATTAGACAGAACTTGACGAGTGGGGGGACCCTATTAGACAGAACTTGACGAGTGGGGGGACCCTATTAGACAGAACTTGACGAGTGGGGGGACCCTATTAGACAGAACTTGACGAGTGGGGGGACCCTATTAGACAGAACTTGACGAGTGGGGGGACCCTATTAGACAGAACTTGACGAGTGGGGGGACCCTATTAGACAGAACTTGACGAGTGGGGGGACCCTATTAGACAGAACTTGACGAGTGGGGGGACCCTATTAGACAGAACTTGACGAGGGGGACTATTAGACAGAACTTGACGAGGGGGACTATTAGACAGAACTTGACGAGGGGGACTATTAGACAGAACTTGACGAGGGGGACTATTAGACAGAACTTGACGAGGGGGACTATTAGACAGAACTTGACGAGGGGGACTATTAGACAGAACTTGACGAGGGGGACTATTAGACAGAACTTGACGAGGGGGACTATTAGACAGAACTTGACGAGGGGGACTATTAGACAGAACTTGACGAGGGACCCTATTAGACAGAACTTGACGAGGGACCCTATTAGACAGAACTTGACGAGGGACCCTATTAGACAGAACTTGACGAGGGACCCTATTAGACAGAACTTGACGAGGGACCCTATTAGACAGAACTTGACGAGTGGGGGGACCCTATTAGACAGAACTTGACGAGTGGGGGGACCCTATTAGACAGAACTTGACGAGTGGGGGGACCCTATTAGACAGAACTTGACGAGTGGGGGGACCCTATTAGACAGAACTTGACGAGTGGGGGGACCCTATTAGACAGAACTTGACGAGTGGGGGGACCCTATTAGACAGAACTTGACGAGTGGGGGGACCCTATTAGACAGAACTTGACGAGGGGGACTATTAGACAGAACTTGACGAGGGGGACTATTAGACAGAACTTGACGAGGGGGACTATTAGACAGAACTTGACGAGGGGGACTATTAGACAGAACTTGACGAGGGGGACTATTAGACAGAACTTGACGAGGGGGACTATTAGACAGAACTTGACGAGGGGGACTATTAGACAGAACTTGACGAGGGGGACTATTAGACAGAACTTGACGAGGGGGACTATTAGACAGAACTTGACGAGGGGGACTATTAGACAGAACTTGACGAGGGGGACTATTAGACAGAACTTGACGAGGGGGACTATTAGACAGAACTTGACGAGGGGGACTATTAGACAGAACTTGACGAGGGGGACTATTAGACAGAACTTGACGAGGGGGACTATTAGACAGAACTTGACGAGGGGGACTATTAGACAGAACTTGACGAGGGGGACTATTAGACAGAACTTGATGAGGGGGACTATTAGACAGAACTTGACGAGGGTTATTTTAAGCGAAAGGACTTAAGGACTTTAAGAGGAAGGACAGAATCACACAATGATGTTAATGAAAGAAGTTCAACCAACTTGTGGTGCTGAAGGATAGCTGAAGGATAGCTGAAGGATAGCTCTGCCATTTGGCCAGTTCAGGAACAAACAACAATAGTTTGCAGTAGGCTATAGTCTAATAGGCCTGTGACTACGTAGTGATCAGTGCATTCAGAAAGTGTTCAGACCCCTTGACTTTTTCCACTTTATTACGTTACAGCCTTATTCTAAAATTGATTATTTTTTTATCCTCAGCAATCGACACACAATACCCCATAATGACAAAGCAAAAACCGTTTTTTTGAAATTTTTGCAAATGTATTCAAAATAAGCAACAGAAATATTCAGACCCTTTGCTATGAGACTCTAAATTGAGCTCCGGTGCATCCTGTTTCCATTGATCATCCTTGAGATGTTTCTACAACTTGATTGGAGTCCACCTGTGGTAAATTCAATTGATTGGACATGATTTGGAAAGGCACACACCTGTCTATATAAGGTCCCACAGTTGACAGTGCATGTCAGAGCAAAAACCAAGCCATGAGGTTGAAGGAATTGTCCGTAGAGCTCTGAGACAGGATTGTGTCAAGGCACAGATCTGGGGAAGGGTACCAAAACATTTCTGCAGCATTGAAGGTCCCCAAGAACACAGTGGCCTCCATCATTCTTAAATGGAAGAAGTTTGGAACCACCAAGACTCTTCCTAGAGCTGGCCGCCCGGCCAAACTGAGCAATTGGGGGAGAAGGGCCTTGGTCAGGGAGGTGACCAAGAACCCAATGGTCACTCTGACAGAGCTCCTCTGTGGAGATGGGAGAATCTTCCAGAAGGACAACCATCTCTGCAGCACTCCACCAATCAGGCCTTTGTGGTAGAGTGGCCAGACGGAAGCCACTCCTCAGTAAAAGACACATGACAGCCCTCTTGGAGTTTGCCAAAAGGCACCTAAAGGACTCTCAGACCAGAAGAAATAAGATTATCTGGTCTGATGAAACCAAGATTGAACTCTTTGGCCTGAATGCCAAGCGTCATGTCTGGAGGAAACCTGGCACCATCCCTACGGTGAAGCATGGTGGTGGCAGTATCATGCTGTGGGGATATTTTTCAGTGGCAGGGACTGGGAGACTGGTCAGGATCGAGGCAAAGTTTAACGGAGCAAAGTACAGAGAAATCCTTGATGAAAACCTACTCCAGAGTGCTCAGGACCTCAGACTGGGGCGAAGGTTCACCTTCCAACAGGACAACGACCCTAAGCACACAGCCAAGACAACACAGGAGTGGCTTCGGGACAAGTCTCTAAATGTCCTTGAGTGGCCCAGCCAGAGCCGGGACTTTAACCCGATCAAGCATCTCTGGAGAGACCTGAAAATAGTTGTGCAGTGACGCTCCCCATCCAACCTGACAGAGCTTGAGAGGATCTGCAGAGAAGAATGGGAGAAACTCCCCAAATACAGGTGTGCCAAGCTTGTAGTGTCATACCCAAGAAGACTTGAGGCTGTAATCGCTGCCAAAGGTGCTTCAACAAAGTACTGAGTAAAGGGTCTGAATACTTATGTAAATGTGATATCAATTTTTCATTTGTAATACATTTGCAAAAACGTCTAAAAACCTATTTTTGCTCTGTTATGGGGTATTGTGTGTAGATTGATGAGGGAAAAAAACAATTTCATCAATTTTAGAATAAAGCTGTAACCTAGCAAAATGTGGAAAAAGTCAAGGGGTCTGAATACTTTCCGAAGGCGCTGTAGCTGTTTGTAGGCTATAGGCTAATGTAAATACACATAGCTTAATATCATGCCACTGTCTGAGAGGAGAGCTTTATTGCGAGCAGGCATTTCATTCTATAGCTTACACGTTGTATCATAAATAAGCTTTGATTTGATTAGCTTGAACACATGGTTACAATATATCCTACTAGAGAATTAAATAACAGAAGTTAACTATCAATTCATAGAATTTATTTGCATAGATAAAAAAGGCTATTAAATCAACTGAGCAAGTAGTGAACATAAATCATTAATATGAAGAATTGCAGGAAATTCGTTTTAAAACAGCCATAAAAATCACGTTTTTGGTGTGGTGTATTCATTCATCTCAATAAACTATAACCTAAATGCATTACCTCCATCTTGGCCCAATTCACATTTCCAATTGCCCACCCTGACATACCCAGCTAGAACGGGCCCTGTGTCTCAACCAACAGCCAAATGTTGGCTAAATATCCCAAGCAGGGCTACAGTAACTTCCAGAGGGGGTCAGGATCCTTGGGCTTTGTTTTTGGGTGTCCTGGGCAAAACGGTGTCACCTTAACCAAGTGGTGACATATACATCTGGGTTCCACTGCTCAAGAAGGGGTCTGTGGAGTTTTATGAACATCCTCAAGGCAGACAGTTTGTTTCTCTAGCGTTGTGATTGGCCACAGTGGTCAGGCCTCTGAAAGGTCTCTGCAGTGCAGACAGCCAGCCTAACTGTCATTCATCATTCCTGCCACTACCAGAGAGAAGGAATCACCACTTATCTACCTCCCTCTAGGCTGCTATACATATGTATTTGGTTTGTCATTCTATAGTTTCATTGAATTGGAGTGGTAATTAAATATCATTTATTTACAATGTATCGGAATTATTGTTCCAGAAATTGTTTGACCAGCTCCATGTATTCTCGAGTCAAATTGAAAAAGGTTTAGGAGCGCAGCTCCTCCGTGCTCCGGCAGCACAACACCCCTGTACACACGGACGACATTACAGTTCTTAGATGAAATAGCAGCAACATTATACTTGAGTACACGTAACTACCTGATCAATAAATAAGTTGTCTGCTATTATAAATTGCAGCTTGGTAACATGCTCTTTGTCGCAATTATAGGCCTAGTTCTTGTGATCGCAGTCTTTATCGACCTTTAAATTTAGATCAACAATCAATGCCGCAATATTGCAACAATGTATCACGGTCGTTCCCAAAGGTGCCGACCCTGAATGCCGCTGAAGGTTTCGGTTGTTCCATACAGTTTAGGGGACTGAACTCCACTACATATACCTCAGCTGTTCATACATTGTCGCAGTAGTAGCCGTCTTTGTTTTTAGGTTACACAAGCTCACACACTAGGCAATTTAAAGCGGCATAAAGTAATACCAATACAACTACACATAATGAAACAAAGCATTTTCGACAGGTTTGCATTATTGTTACCTGGTAATCGTTGGACTCTGTGCGTAGGTTCGTTAGATTTGAGCAGTCCATTTCGTCAACACTCAGGCAGTGAAGTCGCTGCCGGTAGTTTCCACGGTCTTGTCTTTGGTCCCGTCAAAGAGTTTCTAAACCCAGAGGCGCGACACTTCCGAGAACGTTTCGGAACCAGACCAAGCAGACTCCGCCGGGGTTTGGGTTTCAACACGTTAGTGAGAGAAGTTCACCTTTTTTTTTTCTTAGATGTAAATGTTCTCCAAATCTAAACGCACAACCTAGATTCGAGCCAACGTCTTAAGTAGTTTAACATATTATTACTCTAACCTCGTTAAAGTGACAAACTCACACGTTTTCATTTCCGTCAAAAACAACTTTATATCGAAGGAGTGGCTTTTCATTTGACGGCCTGCACACATGCACAGTTCGACCGAGATAATAGAGGAAGAGACAACAATCCCAGCGGAAAATAAACGGAGAAACGTACAACACTCTGTCGTCATGCTGCGTCAAACGGTTGCTAAGATAATCGTCACGCAATCCCTTCTAAAAGTCAAGGAATGTTACCACGTTCACGTCGGAACTAAATTACTCTAAAATGTTCCACTTGTAAATTGGTTGTAGTTATACACATGCCGTTTTAAACCAGTTAGCAAGTCAGAAATGTCAGAGTTTCGACGAGGACGTGAACGCGGCATGAGTCGAGAACCTATTTTCCTCGATGGTCTACAACGTCACGATTTCAAAAAGCTATAAGACATTACAGAGAACATGTTAATTATCTCGGAAAATATTTATAATGCTAATGTTGGGTTTTTGAGCTAGCACCCAATTGACTCTCATTCACCCTCCTTGTCCCAGAATCGCCAACAATGCACCATTGACGACTCATGGTGCCTGACTTCGATGCCAATGAAGTTTCCCATCTCCTCAAAAAGTATCTCAACGTTAGACCCGATTACGTTTTCTGCGCATGACTTTAGCGAGCCAACGTCACCATGACATCGCCTACAACCGTGATCGTGGATTTCTGTTGGAGAAGCGGTCTCTGCCTATATTTATTCTGGACTGTCTTTGGTCTTGGGCTTTCAAAATTTGCGTCTCCTCAACAACGCAAAAATAAAAGTACTTCCGGGTCACGGAATTTCGAAAAAACTTTCAAAATAAAAGCCCCCCACGTAATAGTAGAAAAGTGTCTATAACCTGTATTTATTCATTATATATGAAAAATACTTGTCTAAACATTAACAATTATTCATATTTGTTCATATTTAAGCGACATTTGCACTACATTTGGGTGTTAAAACCTGTTCCAAGGTCAAATAAATGCCCCCAATGCAAATCACTGTATATGAAATACATATTGGCTTATAGAGCAAAAACTATTCTAGGTTCCGCTGTAAAAGTGTTGTAGGGAATACTCAGTAGGGTCTGTAGAATGTATTTATGGTGTCATTTCATGGGGCTCTGAATAATACGGAGTGTTGCAGACCTTTTACTGGGGTCAAACAGCTTTAAATGGGTTGCCTGGAAGCTATATGGTACAAATATAGCACTGTACACGAAAAACGATTATTTGTGCCAATGTTTCATTCTTAAGTTTTTCTTTCAGTAAATGCAGTGACCTGAAAAAATAAATATATATTTGTGTGTCGTTCAGATTTTATATTTCCAACACTGACGCATCTACTCCAATGCCACTTCTGTTCTGATCAGCATTGGCTCTTAATTTCTCTGTGCACCTTGACAATTTTCCTGTGCACAAAACCAACATATTGCCAACTACTTAAATAATTTTTTCATTGGCAAGATTAGCAAATTTAGGCATGACATGCCAGCAACAAATGCTGACACTACACATCCAAGTAATTATGAAAGACAAGCATTGTAATTTTGAATTCCGTAAAGTGAGTGTGGAAGAGGTGAAAAAATTATTGTTGTCTATCAACAATGACAAGCCACCGGGGTCTGACAACTTGGATGGGAAATTACTGAGGATAATAACGGACGATATTGCCACTCCTATTTGTCATATTTTCAATTTAAGCCTACTAGAAAGTGTGTGCCCTCAGGCCTGGAGGGAAGCAAAAGTCATTCCACTGCCTAATAATATAATAATATAATAATATGCCATTTAGCAGAAGCTTTTATCCAAAGCGAATAGTAAAGCCCCCTTTACTGGCTCAAATAGCCGACCAATTAGCCTGTTACCAACCCTTAGTAAACTATTGGAAAAAATGGTGTTTGACCAGATACAATGCTATTTCACAGTAAACAAATTGACAACAAACTTTCAGCAGGCTTATAGAGAAGGACATTCAACAAGCACAGCACTTACACAAATGACTGATGATTGGCTGAGAGAAATTGGTGATGAAAAGATTGCAGGGGCTGTTTTGTTAGACTTCAGTGCGGCATTTGACATTATCAATCATAGTCTGCCGCTGGAAAAATATACGTGTTATGGCTTTACACCCCCTGCTATAATGTGGATAAAGAGTTACCTGTCTAACAGAACACAGAGGGTGTTCTTTAATGGAAGCCTCTCCAACATAATCCAGGTAGAATCAGGAATTCCCCAGGGCAGCTGTCTAGGCCCCTTGCTTTTTTCCATCTTTGCTAACAACATGCCACTGGCTTTGAGTAAAGCCAGTGTGTCTATGTATGCGGATGACTCATAACTATACACGTCAGCTACTACAGCAACTGAAATGACTGCAACACTTAACAAAGAGTTGCAGTTAGTTTCGGAATGGGTGGCAAGGAATAAATTAGTCCTGAATATTTCCAAAACTAAAAGCATTGTATTTGGGTCAAATCATTCACTGAACCCTAAACCTCAACTACATCTCGTAATGAATAATGTGGAAATTGAGCAAGTTGAGGAGACTAAACTGCTTGTAGTAACCCTGGATTGTAAACTGTCATGGTCAAAGCATCTTGACACAACAGTAGCTAAGATGGGGAGAAGTCTGTCCATAATTAAGCGCTGCTCTACCTTAACAGCACTATCAACAAGGCAGGTCCTACAGGCCCTAGTTTTGTCACACCTGGACTACTGTTCAGTCGTGTGGTCAGGTGCCACAAAGAGGGACTTGGGAAAATTGCAGTTGGCTCAGAACAGGGCAGCATGGCTGGCCCTTAAAAGCACACGGAGAGCTAACATTAATGACATGCATGTCAGTCTCTCCTGGCTCAGAGTGGAGGAGAGATTGACTTCATCACTGCTTGTTTTTGTAAGAGGTGTTGACAAGCTGAATATACCGAGCTGTCTGTTTAAACTACTATCACACAGCTCGGAAACCCATGCATACCCCACAAGACATGCCACCAGAGGTCTCTTCACAGTCCCCAAGTCCAGAACAGACTATGGGAGGCGCACAGTACTACATAGAGCCATGACTACATGGAACTCTATTCCACATCAGGTAACTGATGCAAGCAGTAGAATCTGATTTTTTTATAACAGGTAAAAATACACCTTATGGAACAACGGGGACTGTGAAGAGACACACACAAGGGTATAGACACATGCATACGCACACATTGTGATATTGTTGTATGGTGGTATTAAACATTTTGTATTGTAGATATGTAGTGGTGTAATAATGTCATATGATGTACTGTTTTATATTTTGTTTTATATGTAATGTAAGTGCTTTAATATGTTTGGACCCCATGAAGAGTAGCTTACCTTGGCAGCAGCTAATGGGGATCCCTAATAAATACAAATTGCTCCTTTTCTGGAGCTCAAGATTTGTTTTAATATCCTTTTCTGATTGACTATATCGAAAATGTACTACACAGTAAGGATTGGACTCTAATCTTTCCTGCAAATAGGCCTACCCATGATAACTATAAGTCTACCCATGATAACTATAAGTCTACCCATGATAACTATAAGTCTACCCATGATAACTATAAGTCTACCCATGAGAACTATAAGTCTACCCATGAGAACTATAGGTCTACCCATGATAACTATAGGTCTACCCATGATAACTATGGGCCTAATGCCAAGAGTGTGCAAAGCAGTCAAGGCAAAGGGTGGCTATTTGAAGAATCTAAAATCTAATCTAAATTTGTTGAACACTTTTTTGGTTACTACATGATTCCATATGTGTTATTTCATAGTTTTGATGTCTTCACTATTATTCTACAATGTAGAAAATAGTAAAAATAAAGAAAAACCCTTGAATGAGTAGGTGTGTCCAAACTTTTGACTGGTTGAGTGAGTGAATATATATACACTGCTCAAAAAAATAAAGGGATCACTAAAATAACACATCCTAGATCTGAATGAATGAAATAATCTTATTAAATACTTTTTTCTTTACATAGTTGAATGTGCTGACAACAAAATCACACAAATTATCAATGGAAATCAAATTTATCAACCCATGGAGGTCTGGATTTGGAGTCACACTCAAAATTAAAGTGGAAAACCACACTACAGGCTGATCCAACTTTGATGTAATGTCCTTAAAACAAGTCAAGATCAGTAGTGTGTGTGGCCTCCACGTGCCTGTATGACCTCCCTACAACGCCTGGGCATGCTCCTGATGAGGTGGCGGATGGTCTCCTGAGGGATCTCCTCCCAGACCTGGACTAAAGCATCCGCCAACTCCTGGACAGTCTGTGGTGCAACGTGGCGTTGGTGGATGGAGCCAGACATGATGTCCCAGATGTGCTCAATTGGATTCAGGTCTGGGGAACGGGTGGGCCAGTCCATAGCATCAATGCCTTCCTCTTGCAGGAACTGCTGACACACTCCAGCCACATGAGGTCTAGCATTGTCTTGCATTAGGAGGAACCCAGGGCCAACCGCACCAGCATATGGTCTCACAAGGGGTCTGAGGATCTCATCTCGGTACCTAATGGCAGTCAGGCTACCTCTGGCGAGCACATGGAGGGCTGTGCGGCTCCCCAAGGAAATGCCACCCCACACCATGACTGACCCACCGCCAAACCGGTCATGCTGGAGGATGTTGCAGGCAGCAGAACGTTCTCCACGGCGTCTCCAGACTCTGTCACATGTGCTCAGTGTGAACCTGCTTTCATCTGTGAAGAGCACAAGGCGCCGGTGGCGAATTTGCCAATCTTGGTGTTCTCTGGCAAATGCCAAACGTCCTGCACGGTGTTGGGCTGTAAGCACAACCCCCACCTGTGGACGTCGGGCCCTCATGGAGTCTGTTTCTGACCGTTTGAGCAGACACATGCACATTTGTGGCCTGCTGGAGGTCATTTTGCAGGGCTCTGGCAGTGCTCCTCCTTGCACAAAGGTGGAGGTAGCAGTCCTGCTGCCCTCCTACGGCCTCCTCCACGTCTCCTGATGTACTGGCCTGTCTCCTGGTAGCGCCTCCATGCTCTGGACACTACGCTGACAGACACAGCAAACCTTCTTGCCACAGCTCGCATTGATGTGCCATCCTGGATGAGCTGCACTACCTGAGCCACTTGTGTGGGTTGTAGACTCCGTCTCATGCTACCACTAGAGTGAAAGCACCGCCAGCATTCAAAAGTGACCAAAACATCAGCCAGGAAGCATAGGAACTGAGAAGTGGTCTGTGGTCACCACCTGCAAAACCAGTCCTTTATTGGGGGTGTCTTGCTAATTGCATATAATTTCCACCTGTTGTCTATTCCATTTGCACAACAGCATGTGACATTTATTGTCAACCAGTGTTGCTTCCTAAGTGGACAGTTTGATTTCACAGAAGTGTGATTGACTTGGAGTTACATTGTGTTGTTTAAGTGTTCCCTTTATTTTTTTTGAGCAGTGTATTTATATTCCCAGAGATGCAAAAAACTAAACTCCAAAGACAGGGTTTCAGTCAAAAATATGTATTAAATTAATCACTTGCATTACTTTAACAAGCACAATTTACAGTCAAAAATAGGATATGGTCCATTAGTGCCTTCGAAAGTTGAGTTCAGTCAGGTCTGGTCTAGCCTGAGTGCCAGTCTGTCTGTGCTATCATACCCACTCCTTGTCACTCATACAGTTACACTCCATATTCCAGCCCACCATCCAGTAAGCGAGGCATGAGAAGCTAGTTCCAAATAAATATGAAGACACGTCTATTGTCTGTTAGTGGGCTGCTACGCGCTGTGCCGACAGAGAACAAGGCCTTGCAACACACTTGGGGTTAAACATGTTTATAGAAACAAAATGTTCCAAGTGTGTCCAAGCCTCAAGGCTGACGTCAGTTGAATCTCTCTAACCCACCAGAGCAGCTGATACTGCATGATCAGAGTGAACGCCATGGGCTTGTAATGCTGTAGGGGGGCTTGTAATGCTGTAGGGGGGCTTGTAATGCTGTAGGGGGGCTTGTAATGCTGTAGGGGGCTTGTAATGCTGTAGGGGGCTTGTAATGCTGTAGGGGGGCTTGTAATGCTGTAGGGGGGCTTGTAATGCTGTAGGGGGGCTTGTAATGCTGTAGGGGGCTTGTAATGCTGTAGGGGGGCTTGTAATGCTGTAGGGGGCTTGTAATGCTGTAGGGGGCTTGTAATGCTGTAGGGGGGCTTGTAATGCTGTAGGGGGGCTTGTAATGCTGTAGGGGGGCTTGTAATGCTGTAGGGGGCTTGTAATGCTGTAGGGGGCTTGTAATGCTGTAGGGGGCTTCGCTGTCCAGAACACTTCCTCAATAGGACTTAGAACTGAGGACCGCTTTCTGCTAGCCTGGTAAAGTTCTGTCTGTATATTAGCAAACAGAACCCAGCTAGTTTTCTGTTCAGACTGTGGCGTTCCTATCAGAAGCAAATCGCTTCAACAAATCCTTCAAAATGCCTCTCTCTCTCTCACCATGTAAGAACGTTAAGACGTCACAATGGAATCGCAGCACAGTTATCAATGTAGCGTTCAAAAAGACAGCAATATCTTAAGAGAGAACAACACTGTTCAGTGAAACGGCATGTACTAGGGGAACGTTGCCTGGAGCTCAAAACGCACTCCATATTGTTTTACAAATGCAATTAATAAACCCAAATATCAAATGTAATCAAGAATGGGTTAGGTTAACGACTCACTTTCACTAGACTATGTGGGTCAAAAGCATAAATGTAGTACTGATTTTAAATATTAAAAACCTGGAAAATCCTCTTCATTAGACAAATACATCATCATGTTGAACAGACAACTGATTTTTACAAGACTGTCAACAGGTAATCAACATAACAGAAATTAACCAATTGCACATTTATGTAAACTGTATCTAATTAATAAACCTGGTTAGGAAGCAGGGTTCCATCGCCAGTCATCCATTTTGTTGCATATGTTATTGTTAAACGTGTTGTTTTCTAGCTGACGGCGATTGAGGGAGGAGTAGGAAGAGGGATAAAATGTTGATCTTTTTATTTTTTCCAAAAACGAAATTTGAGAATTGAGGTATGGGGGGGGGGGGGGGTCACCAATCAATCGTTTCCTGTTCCCAGGAAATCACAAGTCTTTAACTTTCCTGGAAAGTTGAACACAGCATTTTCCAAGGCTGTTGGAATGCTGATCACTGAACGCCCAGGGTAAGGTGGTATCTCTCTGATGTCATAATGGAGAGGGGAGGGACCGAGCAGAGCTATGCACCATAATGGACCATGGAGAAGTTCTTCATAATGTTGTCCACAGCTATCCCAGCCTCCTGCATGTTGTACCTGGGGAACACAGAGGACACTGGTTTGAATAATAAAGTTGCACTGGAATACAATAAAGCAGTGAATGGGCAACGACGGTATAGCTTACAACACAAGGTCTTCGGTGTACATCTTGTCAAAGTTTAAAGATATTATCGATCACAAACAGTGAAGGTGGAAGAAGTGGGGCGCCAATATTTATTGTACAGCATCACTTCGGTATCTGAGCGTAACTCCTAGCATGATGATGGACATCATATTGATATCTAATATGACTATGGATGCAAATTTCAGTCAATTTTGTTGCCGACTAACCAACCCCCACTAACCGGTTAAACAGAAAATATTATGCATGGAATACTATGAACAGACTTTTTTTCCATTAAGAGCTTAAAAAAACCATGTGACAATAGCAAGCCTATCACCTCATGTTATTGAACATACAAACACTACTGAAGCAGACAATGTAACGCATCATTTTCAAACATTTGCCAAAATGCAATGAGGAAAAACACTGTTCTAAAAAGACACACCTTATGAAGCCGTTTCATGTGACAGAGATGAACTTCTCCATTAGCAACTTTTACAAAGAGAAAAAACATAGATATACAACAACTAGGGTGGGTTGTTAATATGACTGTGATTGTGACAACTAAAGAAAGTTGATATGAAAACCAGTACAACAGGAGAGAAAGGCTATGAAACGTTTTTGGTTGCTAGTTTAACTGTAGTTGTTAGCCGCTCCCCTCTCTCCCCCACTGCTTCCTGTGTGAGTTGCCTAGCAACGAGTCTCCACTCCACACAGCCATTAGTTGTTCTACCTATCTGACTAGAGACAGCCATTAGTTGAGGTAAGCTATTTTCTTCCTCTGTTTCTGCTGCTAAAGCCACTTTCTACCACTAAATTTCAAGCCTCTGCTTCTAACCCTAGGAAGCTCTTTGCCACCTTCTCCTCCCTGCTGAATCCTCCTCCTCCTCCCTCCTCCATCTCTGTGGATGACTTCGTCAACCATTTTGAAAAGAAGGTTGACGACATCCGATCCTCATTTATTAAGTCAAATGACACCGCTGGTCCTGCTCACACTGTCCTACCCTATGCTTTGACTTTTTTCTCCCCTCTCTCTCCAGATGAAATCTTGCGACTTGTGACGGCCGGCCGCCCAACAACCTGCCCGCTTGACCCCATCCCCTCCTCTCTTCTCCAGACCATTTCCGGAGACCTTCTCCCTTACCTCACCCCGCTCATCAACTCATCCTTGACCGCAGGCTATGTCCCTTCCGTCTTCAAGAGAGCGAGAGTTGCACCCCTCCTCAAAAAACCTACACTCGATCCCTCCGATGTCAACAACTACAGACCAGTATCCCTTCTTTCTTTTCTCTCCAAAACTCTTGAGCGTGCCGTCTCTAGCCAACTCTCCTGCTATCCCTCTCAGAATTACCTTCTTGATCCAAACCAGTCAGGTTTCAAGACTGGTCATTCAACTGAGACTGCTCTTCTCTGTGTCATGGAGGCTCTCCGCACTGCTAAAGCTAACTTTCTCTCCTCTGCTCTTATCCTTCTAGACCAGGGGTGTCAAACGTCCGGCCCGCAAACGGGTTTAATCCGGCCCGCGAGATGATTTCGGAAAAAAAAAATGTGAGTCTTCATGCCGACAAATATGACAACTTTCAAGGACAGCGGAGATGAGGGAAGGTGAATGAACTGTTGGCGGGTCTGAAGAAACAGCAGTCTGTGTTTACTCACAGCCGAGACATCAGTGACGCTGCAGTGAAAGCTAGCTACCTCATTGCTAATGAAATCGCAGTGGCTTCATATCAGCCTGACAAGAAACACAGTTGCAGACAGGATTTCCGATCTTTCAGTGGATTTGGAGAGCCAGTTGAAGCAAAAAGTAAAGTCATTTATTGTGTTTTCGGTTGCAATTGATGAAAGCACGGACATTACAGATGTTGCACAACTGGCCATTTTCATCCGCGGAGTTCATGACACATTGACCGTCACCGAGGAGTTTGTGGAGTTGGTGCCGATGACAGATACAACGACAGCAGCTGATATTTTTACCGCACTAGTCGGCGCGCTGGACAGGGTCGGAGTGGACTGGTCCCGCACTGTCAGCCTGGCTACAGATGGTGCGCCCTCAATGATCGGGAAAAAAGCAGGCGTTGTGACAAAGTTCAGAGAGAAAGTGCAATCTGCAAATGGAGGACGTGATTTTTTGACTTTTCACTGTATTTTGCACCAGGAGGCTTTGTGTTGCAAGTCATTAAAGATGGATAACGTCATGAAGGTGGTCATCCAAACTGTTAATTTCATCCGATCCAGAAGCCTGAATCACCGTCAGTTTGACAGCCTTCTCAGAGAGAAAGACCACATCTATGGCCTGCCATACCACACTGAGGTAAGATGGTTAAGCCGAGGTGCTGTGCTGAGGCGTTTCTTTGATTTACGAGAAGAAATTGAACAGTTCATGGAAGAAAAGTAACCAGGTGGCGAATCGCATCTCTGCATGTCTGGCCGACATATCAGTATGGATGACGGATCACCACCTCAAGCTGAACCTCGGCAAGACGGAGCTGCTCTTCCTCCCGGGGAAGGACTGCCCGCTCCATGATCTCGCCATCACGGTTGACAATTCCATTGTGTCCTCCTCCCAGAGTGCAAAGAACCTTGGCGTGACCCTGGACAACACCCTGTCGTTCTCCGCTAACATCAAAGCGGTGACCCGATCCTGCAGGTTCATGCTCTACAACATTCGGAGAGTACGACCCTGCCTTACACAGGAAGCGGCACAGGTCCTAATCCAGGCACTTGTCATCTCCCGTCTGGATTACTGCAACTCGCTGTTGGCTGGGCTCCCTGCCTGTGCCATTAAACCCCTACAACTCATCCAGAGTGCCGCAGCCCGTCTGGTGTTCAACCTTCCCAAGTTCTCTCACGTCACCCCCCTCCTCCGCACACTCCACTGGCTTCCAGTTGAAGCTCGCATCCGTTACAAGACCATGGTGCTTGCCTATGGAGCAGTGAGGGGAACGGCACCTCCGTACCTTCAGGCTCTGATCAGTCCCTACACCCAAACGAGGGCATTGCGTTCATCCACCTCTGGCCTGCTGGCTCCCCTTCCTCTGCGGAAGCCCAGTTCCCGCTCAGCCCAGTCAAAACTGTTCGCTGCTCTGGCACCCCAATGGTGGAACAAGCTCCCTCACGACGCCAGGACAGCGGAGTCACTCACCACCTTCCGGAGACATTTGAAACCCCACCTCTTTAAGGAACACCTGGGATAGGATAAAGTAATCCTTCTAATGTTTTTATGTTGATGTGCTATTGTTATTTTATTTTATTTGTATATTTAACCTATTCTTGACTCTGTGGTTCTTGCACTTGTTTGGGGAACATGATTTCATTATTTTTATCTACATTTCTGCCTGAGAAATGACACCCTGATATAGTTCTGTGATCTGTGAAACAGTTCTGTTAATCACTGAGGCATTGTGTGTTTGTGTGTTCTTTTTCTTTAGAATTTTCAAATAAACTTGACGTGTTTTATGATTAATAGTGATGTTGTGCTTGTACTATTTTGGACACACTGTCCTCAGGCTCCAGCTTTATGTTGTATGTTGATCATATTAAAACAAAGAAAACAATCTGAAGTTGTTGTTTTTAAGTTATATATACACCATGATTTTTCCGGTCCGGCCCACTTGGGAATAGATTTTCCTCCATGTGGCCCCTGAGCTAAAATGAGTTTGACACCCCTGTTCTAGACCTATCTGCTGCCTTTGATACTGTGAACCATCAGATCCTCCTCTCCACCCTCTCCGAGTTGGGCATCTCCGGCGCTGCTCACTCTTGGATTGCGTCCTACCTGACAGGTCGCTCCTACCAGATGGCGTGGCGAGAATCTGTCTCTGCACCACGTGCTCTCACCACTGGTGTCCCCCAGGGCTCAGTTCTAGGCCCTCTCCTATTCTCTCTATACACCAAGTCACTTGGCACTGTCATATCCTCACATGGCCTCTCCTATCATTGCTACGCAGACGACACACAATTAATGTTCTCCTTTCCCCCTTCTGATAACCAGGTGGCGAATCGCATCTCTGCATGTCTGGCAGACATCAGTGTGGACAACACCCTGTCGTTCTCCGCTAACATCAAAGCGGTGACCCGATCCTGCAGGTTCATGCTCTACAACATTCGGAGAGTACGACCCTGCCTTACACAGGAAGCGGCACAGGTCCTAATCCAGGCACTTGTCATCTCCCGTCTGGATTACTGCAACTCGCTGTTGGCTGGGCTCCCTGCCTGTGCCATTAAACCCCTACAACTCATCCAGAATGCCGCAGCCCGTCTGGTGTTCAACCTTCCCAAGTTCTCTCACGTCACCCCGCTCCTCCGCACACTCCACTGGCTTCCAGTTGAAGCTCGCATCTACTACAAAACCATGGTGCTTGCCTACGGAGCTGTGAGGGGAACGGCACCTCCTTACCTTCAGGCTCTGATCAGACCCTACACCCAAACGTGGGCACTACGTTCATCCACCTCTGGCCTGCTAGCCCCCCTACCTCTACGGAAGCACAGTTCCCGCTCAGCCCAGTCAAAACTGTTCGCTGCTCTGGCACCCCAATGGTGGAACAAGCTCCCTCACGACGCCAGGACAGCGGAGTCACTGACCACCTTCCGGAGACACTTGAAACTCTACCTCTTTAAGGAATACCTGGAATAGTATAAAAGTAATCCTTCTACCCCCACAAAAAAAAAAAAAGTGCTTGTCCCACTGGCTATCATAAGTTGAATGCACCAATTTGTAAGAGCGTCTGCTAAATGACTATATGCAAATAAGAAAGCTATTTTCTAACTAGAGACAGAGCCATTAGTTGACGTAAAAAAGCTTTCTAACTCTATAAACTCGCTGTACATTACTATTTTTGGCAATTTAATAATTCCGGTCGACCAAGACACTGTTCCTGTTTCATGGCTGACGATTTTGTTAAAATTCTAACACCAATTTAATTCCATGAAATTATGCAAATTAACCTACAGACTGATAAGCATGACGGTCAAATGTATTTTCAACTGCTAACGACTAACCATTAACATCCCTAAATATGAGCATTACTCCCATCATGCCGGACATCTCATTGGATATCTAACATGAGCGTAACTCCTAGCATGACATCCCATTGGATATCTAACATGAGCGTAACTCCTAGCATGACATCCCATTGGATATCTAACATGAGCGTAACTCCTAGCATGACATCCCATTGGATATCTAACATGAGCGTAACTCCTAGCATGACATCCCATTGGATATCTAACATGAGCGTAACTCCTAGCATGACATCTCATTGGATATCTAACATGAGCGTAACTCCTAGCATGACATCTCATTGATACCTAACATGAGCGTAACTCCTAGCATGACATCCCATTGGATATCTAACATGAGCGTAACTCCTAGCATGACATCCCATTGGATATCTAACATGAGCGTAACTCCTAGCATGACATCCCATTGGATATCTAACATGAGCGTAACTCCTAGCATGACATCCCATTGATACCTAACATGAGCGTAACTCCTAGCATGACATCCCATTGGATATCTAACATGAGCGTAACTCCTAGCATGACATCCCATTGGATATCTAACATGAGCGTAACTCCTAGCATGACATCCCATTGGATATCTAACATGAGCGTAACTCCTAGCATGACATCTCATTGATACCTAACATGAGCGTAACTCCTAGCATGACATCTCATTGGATATCTAACATGAGCGTAACTCCTAGCATGACATCCCATTGGATATCTAACATGAGCGTAACTCCTAGCATGACATCCCATTGGATATCTAACATGAGCGTAACTCCTAGCATGACATCCCATTGGATATCTAACATGAGCGTAACTCCTAGCATGACATCCCATTGGATATCTAACATGAGCGTAACTCCTAGCATGACATCCCATTGATACCTAACATGAGCGTAACTCCTAGCATGACATCCCATTGGATATCTAACATGAGCGTAACTCCTAGCATGACATCCCATTGGATATCTAACATGAGCATAACTCCTAGCATGACATCCCATTGGATATCTAACATGAGCGTAACTCCTAGCATGACATCTCATTGATACCTAACATGAGCGTAACTCCTAGCATGACATCCCATTGGATATCTAACATGAGCGTAACTCCTAGCATGACATCCCATTGGATATCTAACATGAGCGTAACTCCTAGCATGACATCCCATTGGATATCTAACATGAGCGTAACTCCTAGCATGACATCCCATTGGATATCTAACATGAGCGTAACTCCTAGCATGACATCCCATTGGATATCTAACATGAGCGTAACTCCTAGCATGACATCCCATTGATACCTAACATGAGCGTAACTCCTAGCATGACATCCCATTGATACCTAACATGAGCGTAACTCCTAGCATGACATCCCATTGGATATCTAACATGAGCGTAACTCCTAGCATGACATCCCATTGGATATCTAACATGAGCATAACTCCTAGCATGACATCCCATTGGATATCTAACATGAGCGTAACTCCTAGCATGACATCTCATTGATACCTAACATGAGCGTAACTCCTAGCATGACATCCCATTGGATATCTAACATGAGCGTAACTCCTAGCATGACATCCCATTGGATATCTAACATGAGCGTAACTCCTAGCATGACATCCCATTGGATATCTAACATGAGCGTAACTCCTAGCATGACATCCCATTGGATATCTAACATGAGCGTAACTCCTAGCATGACATCCCATTGGATATCTAACATGAGCGTAACTCCTAGCATGACATCCCATTGGATATCTAACATGAGCGTAACTCCTAGCATGACATCCCATTGGATATCTAACATGAGCGTAACTCCTAGCATGACATCCCATTGATACCTAACATGAGCGTAACTCCTAGCATGACATCCCATTGATACCTAACATGAGCGTAACTCCTAGCATGACATCCCATTGGATATCTAACATGAGCGTAACTCCTAGCATGACATCCCATTGGATATCTAACATGAGCGTAACTCCTAGCATGACATCCCATTGGATATCTAACATGAGCGTAACTCCTAGCATGACATCCCATTGGATATCTAACATGAGCGTAACTCCTAGCATGACATCCCATTGATACCTAACATGAGCGTAACTCCTAGCATGACATCCCATTGATACCTAACATGAGCGTAACTCCTAGCATGACATCCCATTGATACCTAACATGAGCGTAACTCCTAGCATGACATCTAAACTGATGTTAATGATGTGACATTGTAGATGCTACTCAGTTATTTCAGTGTGACACGTTTTCATTATGATGGTTTATCTACCATACGGGTTAAGCAACCCCCCCCCCCCCCCCCCGTACCAGTCAGCGGTGGAGACAGTGTGGTAGACAGCTGGTCTGATGGCTGAGGGGCCCCCCAGGCCAGCGGCCCCCATGTTGTTAAAGACCAGCCAGTCTCCAGGGCTGAGCTCAGGCAGCAGGCAGTGCTCCAACACCTGGTCTAGGCCGTCACACGACGGACCCCACAGGCTGCTGGAGAACACTGGCTCCGCCGCCGTAGACCCCCTCTGTGGAAGGAGAGGTTCAGATTACACAAACGGTTCATAACAAGATAAATATGGCAGTACTTTAGAGTGCTCCTAACACCTGCATGTAAATACTGAAATTCAACGGCATAAACTTACATTTTTGTCTTAATATATTGACTTCAAGTACAGTTTAATATAAAGATACATTTACATTTTGAAACATCTCGCTAAAGTGGCGTTGTTGGAATGTCGACACACACACTAAAAACGTATTCAAGCCTAACGCGCTGTATTCACAGAAGGCCACATCGACTAGCAAACAAACAAGTCCTCACGAATCCCCCACCAAGACATGGATAAACACGGAAACCCAGAGAAATGGGTCAATCTGAAGGATCTATTTGAGCAAAGGGGAAAGATGAACACGATTCTGTTGGATGTTGCATCCGATGTCTCCACGATAAAAACCACCGAGCTGAAGGAAAAAGTTGATGCGATACAAGAGGACGGAGGGGGCAAAGGGACGGATTTCGACAGGGGAGGATGCCGTCTCCCGTCTGGAGAAGGGTCATAAAAGCTGGACCTATTGTGGAATCGTGTCGAAGAACTTGAGAACAGAAGTAGGAGAAATTCGGTGAGATTGGTTCATCTAAAAGAGGGGAGTGAGGCTGGCGGTGGACTAATCTCGTGTGTGCAGAAAATCATCCCAGAAGGATTTTGATTTGACGACAGGCATGAATTCAAAATTAAACGAACCCATCGCAGTTTAACCATGCCTGACGAGAATAGGCCACCGAGAACGGAAGGAAAAGAAAATGGATTTAGGGACAAGGTGGAGGCAGAGAGATTCTTGCTAGAGCAAGGTGTTTAGCCTAGATAAAGAAGATGAGACAAGGTCAAATACAAGTTTAATTGTTTGCCGTTTACTATACAAATGAAGGCAGCCTGTGTGTTTGCGGGACTCTGGGGAGTGTTGCTAATTTAGCCGTTCAGGCGCCTCACGGACCATAAGGAAGTTTGAGTTGAGACTGCAGGTCTTCTTCTGCAGCATCAGACAGTTCTGTGATGATCGACTCATCGAGAAGCAACGTTACGTTCCTAGTTGCTTTGTTTTATTTTGGGATTGGTTTCCAACGTTTTATTGTACAGCTGGAGCATATATTGTGAAATGTTATACAATGATGTTCATTAGAGTTAAAATGGGACACTTCACACTATAACTACTCAGCGCAAATATGGCTAATGGTACAATCTCTTGGAACATAAATGGTTGTGGTAACCAAGTGAAGAGGATAAAGATTTACATATTTAAAATAAAAACAGGCAGATTGTGTTCATACAGGAATCACATTTAACAGATACAGTGGCACTGAAATTTAGAGGCTGGGTTGCAGCTAATTTAATAGCTCATTTAATTCCAAACCCCCCAAAAATGGGGTGATTATTCTGATAAGCAAAACACTTCATTTTGTAATGTTGAAGCAACACTGAGGAGTTTGTCAGGCTTATCTGCATTGAGGGCTCTTGTAAATGGGATTCAGGCAGTGTTACGCAACATATTCCGAGCTGGTCATGGGTGCACCTCAGCCACGCTCAAGGTCCTAAACGATATTATAACCGCGATCGATAAAAGACAGTACTGTGCAGCAGTCTTCATCGACCTGGCCAAGGCTTTCGACTCTGTCAACCACCGCATTCTTATTGGCAGACTAAATAGCCTTGGTTTCTCAAATGACTGCCTCGCCTGGTTCACCAACTACTTCTCAGATAGAGTTCAATGTGTCAAATCGGAGGGCCTGTTGTCTGGACCTCTGGCAGTCTCTATGGGGGTGCCACAGGGTTCAATTCTCGGGCCGACTCTATTCTCTGTGTATATCAATGATGTCGCTCTTGCTGCTGGTGACTCTCAGATCCACCTCTACGCAGACGACACCATTTTGTATGCATCTGGCCCTTCATTGGACACTGTGTTAACAAACCTCCAAACGAGCTTCAACGCCATACAACACTCCTTCAGTAGCCTCCAACTGCTCTTAAACACTAGTAAAACTAAATGCATGCTCTTCAATCGAACGCTGCTTGCACCCGCCCATTCGACTAGAATCACTACTCTCGGCGAGTCTGACCTAGAGTATGTGGACAACTACAAATACCTAGGTGTCTGGTTAGACTGTAAACTCTCCTTCCAGACTCACATTAAGAATCTCCAATCCAAAGTTAAATCTAGAATCGGCTTCCTATTTCGCAACAAAGCCTCCTTCACTCATGCTGCCAAACATGCCCTCGTAAAACAGCCCCAGATCATTATTCCTCCTCCACCAAACTTCACAGTTGGCACTATGCATTCAGGCTGGTAGCGTTCACCTGGTATCCACCAAAACCAGATTTATCCGTCAGACTGCCAGACAGTGAAGCATGATTCATCACTCCAGAGAACGCTTTTCCACTGCTCCAGAGTTCAACGGCGGCGAGCTTTACACCACTCCAGCCGACGCTTGGCATTGCACATGGTGATTTTAGGCTTGTGTGCGGCTGCTCGGTCATGGAAACCCATTTCATAAAGCTCCCGACTAACAGTTATTGTACTGACGTTGCTTCCAGAGGCAGTGGAACTCGGTTGTGAGTGTTGCAACCGAGGACAGGCAATTTTTTACGTGCTTCAGCACTCGGTGGTCCCGTTCTGTGAGCTTGTGTGGCCTACCACTTCGCGGCTAAGCCGTTGTTGCTCCTAGACGTTTCCACTTCACAATAACAGCACTTACAGTTGACCGGGCAGCTCTAGCAGAGCAGAAATTTGACGAACTGACTTCTTGGAAAGGTGGCATCCTATGACGGTGCCACGTTGAAAGGTCTTTAGTAAGGCCATTCTACTGCCAATTTGTGTCTGTGGAGATCGCATGGCTGTGTGCTCGATTTTATACACCTGTCAGCAACAGGTGTGGCTGAAATATCTGAATCCACTAATTTGAAGGGGTGTCCACATACTTTTGTATATATTATTTAGTAGTTGTAAAGACAAGATTAAATCAAAAATAGTCCGATGGGTGACAATATTAGCCTATCAGTTGTGAAGGATGCTCTGCTTGTGTGCAGTAAGGCAAGAAACAGCGCATGCCTTTTCGACTTCTTCAAATCATAGTCCCCACCTCATGTAGCCTAGCCCACAGGCCTAATCATAGTCGCGGACCTCATGTAGCCTAGCCCATAGGCCAAATCATAGCCCCCACCTCATGTAGCCTAGCCCATAGGCCAAATCATAGCCCCCACCTCATGTAGCCTAGCCCATAGGCCAAATCACAGCCCCCACCTCATGTAGCCTAGCCCATAGGCCTATAAGGTTTTACAACCAATGTAGAGCCATAAGCAGCGAGTGAGTTTCAAGTTTGGGGAAGATAATTTTCACCATAAAAATGCCCCTTTATAATAAAAGCATAACATGCATAAATTGCATATGCGGTCACTGTTGAGAATGGTGTTTTCCCGCTAATTAATTGCATTTCGGAACATTCCCGCTTATAGCCTACTGCCTTGTGGGCGCATTGCTGCGCTTATAATGGGAAGAAATAGCCGAATAGTTTATCAACATTTTAAGATAAACGTTCTCATCTGTTGCATCAGCCTCATTGCTTTTAGAAGGTATTTTGATGCTAGTGGTTGTATTAATTTGGGATCTATCACATCCCACAACTGTCCCAGGCTATGTTTGGAATATTTATCTCCCACAGAATAGAACAGGTCAACTTCTGTACTATGGGGGAAAGTAGATTGACATGGGCTAGTGCTTTTGCTGTTCGTTAGGCCGACTCATCTTGTTGGCTGGCGAAAAGTAAATATGGACAGTTCTTCCAACGTCTTCAATATGCACCTCGGAATTCGATAAGGACGCGCGCAGTTGCGTCCCCGATGTGTCGGTCTTCACTTGTAGCCTGTAAGAAGGACCCGATCACGTGACGGGCATTGGCTAATAAGAATTGAGATATCTGAGAGCCATGTGAGTGAGAGGTGCATTCACCTTATAGCCAGTGGGATAACCACTTTACAATATGTTTTTTTTTCTTCTTTCTTTGGGGTGGGGTAAGGGGGGGTAGAAGGATTACTTTATCCCATCCCAGGTGTTCCTTAAAGAGGTGGGGTTTCAAGTGTCTCCGGAAGGTGGCACATGGTGCCAATAAGCCCAGTGTCTCCGGAAGGTGGCACATGGTGCCAATAAGCCCAGTGTCTCCGGAAGGTGGCACATGGTGCCAATAAGCCCAGTGTCTCCGGAAGGTGGCACATGGTGCCAATAAGCCCAGTGTCTCCGGAAGGTGGCACATGGTGCCAATAAGCCCAGTGTCTCCGGAAGGTGGCACATGGTGCCAATAAGCCAGTGTCTCCGGAAGGTGGCACATGGTGCCAATAAGCCCAGTGTCTCCGGAAGGTGGCACATGGTGCCAATAAGCCCAGTGTCTCCGGAAGGTGGCACATGGTGCCAATAAGCCCAGTGTCTCCGGAAGGTGGCACATGGTGCCAATAAGCCCAGTGTCTCCGGAAGGTGGCGCATGGTGCCAATAAGCCCAGTCTGGACTTTTCACATATTTGATCAAATATTTGTCTTATTAAAACATGCAAGTAAAGTCATTAAACTTCACATGAGATTAACTTTTCATTTTATATCCAATTGTCTTACAAAAAATTAGGGCTGTACATGTCAGAAAGATTTTGGTTAATAGACCCAGCTAGCTGCTACTGACCTCATCTCTCTGAGGGGGACCCAGCTAGCTGCTACTGACCTCATCTCTCTGAGGGGGACCCAGCTAGCTGCTACTGACCTCATCTCTGAGGGGGACCCAGCTAGCTGCTACTGATCTCATCTCTGAGGGGGACCCAGCTAGCTGCTACTGACCTCATCTCTGAGGGGGACCCAGCTAGCTGCTACTGACCTCATCTCTCTGAGGGGGACCCAGCTAGCTGCTACTGACCTTGAGCACAGCCGGGGCAGGGATGGTGCTTCCTAGCAGCTTGCTGGAGAAAGACCCGTAGACGCCATCGTTCAGGTAGTAGAGGAACTCTGGCTCGTCGTCTGGGGTCAGCTCCTCTGGAGATGGACGAGGAGATCACAGACAGGAGGTTTCAAAAAAGGAAGTACACCAACAAAAAGAGAATGACCACTACAATATACTGAATGCTCCTTATAATAATAATATAATATCCCATTTAGCAGACGCTTTTATACAAAGTGACTTACAGTCATGCGTGCATAAATGTTTTGTGTATGGGTGGTCCCGGTGATCGGACCCACTACAAGCGACGTGCTCTACCAGCTGAGCTACAGAGGACCACAGAGCTACAGAGGACCACAGAGCTACAGAGGACCACAGAGCTACAGAGGACCACATAGCTACAGAGGACCACAGAGCTACAGAGGACCACAGAGCTACAGAGGACCACAGAGCTACAGAGGACCACAGAGCCAGAGGACCACAGAGCCAGAGGACCACAGAGCCAGAGGACCTTAGTGGGTTTATTATGATGTTCTACAACATCCAGCACCTGCTCAAAAGACATTATCTCACATGTTTTGTGTGCTCCGTTTTTTTCTCATACTACAGAGAAATACTGCCTCCATTCTATCCCATGAATTAAATTATTTGGTGTGTGCTTATATTTGTCCTGTATTAATATATAATATTACTATATATTAATATGAATGTGTGAATTGGAAAATGTTTTTGTGTGCATATCCCTACTTCCCCCTAAGACACCCTTAGAGGGTGGGGTCACGGCCACCCTGGACCAATCGGTCAGCTGTCTCACCCTGAGCCTGACAGCTCCAGTCCCGTGCCACGACCTTCTTGCCGATGACGTTGACGGCCAGAGTGAAGGCAGAGGAGACGTAGTAGCTACCGGGCTGAGCGATGACCTGCACCCCAGACAGAGCGGGGAAGGATGCATCCAGGAGCAGTCTGACGGAGGTATGAACCTAGAGGGGACAGAGGACTTAACGCCTGCGTCCCAAACAGCACTCTATTCCCTCTATAGTGCACTACGTTTTACCAGGGCCCATAGGGAATAGGGTACCATTTGGGAAACACACAATCTGCATCGTTTTCTGTAAGTAATGCCATGTGACGAGAGGGGTCATGATGTACCTGTTTGAGCTGAAACTCTGAGCCAGAGAATCCACCACCAATATCCAGGATGCTCATACTGAACCCCAACTCCGCCTGACAAGGAGAGCGAGAGAGGGGGAGAGAAAAGAGACAGGGCGATCAGGCCATAGAATTACATATAGAACACTTCCAGGATCTCTATGGACACGACCTTTTCACGCCCCAGTCGCCCCAGCTGGAATTTTTTTTAAAATGAGTGATGTCAGAATGCACTCACTGTTCTAAAATGTGATTGTTACGCAACAGGACAGTTCGCCCACGCTGCCCTCGAACCAAGCCACGCTGCCTGCTAATTATCTATCTATAGGCTGAGGCGTGTTCCGCCTCCTCATTCATTCACATAGAAGTAGCCCATTTCACTGTTGCGGACAATTTTACGTTTGAGGCTTTCCTGAACCGGACAAACGTCTCTCTTTGATGAGAGCCGAAACACCTCCCCAGTGTTTCCCCAGATCCTCTCGTCCTCTGTAGCTCAGCTGGTAGAGCACGGCGCTTGTAACGCCAAGGTAGTGGGTTCGATCCCCGGGACCACCCATACACAAAAAAATAAAATGTATGCACGCATGACTGAGTCGCTTTGGATAAAAGCGTCTGCTAAATGGCATATTATTATAATAATCATCAAGTATGCAGACATTTGCGCAGTCCAGCACAAACTTTTTCCCCCTGGCACATATTCCGCCAGCATTGCCTTCGTCGTCGCTTTACTTACTAATAATAACTCCGGACATTCCCATTGAAGTGCCGTATTTTCAGTATATGGTGTTGTCTTTCTAATGTAGCATACCGTACGCATGTACAGTTCATTCAGAAAGTATTCAGACAACTTGACTTTTCCCACATTTTGTTACATTACAGCCTTATTCTGAAATGGATTAAGTAGTCCCCCCCCCCCCATCATCAATCTACACACAATACCCCATAATGACAAAGCAAAAACAGGTTTATATACATTTTTGCAAACATTTTCAAAATAAAAAACGGAAGTATCACATTTACATAGGTATTCAGACCCTTTACTCAGTACTTTGTTGAAGCACCTTTGGCAGTGATTACAGCCTCAAGTCTTCTTGGGTATGACGCTACAAGCTTGGCACAGCTGTATTTGGGGAGTTTCTCCCATTCTTCTCTGCAGATCCTCTCAAGCTCTGTCAGGTTGGATGGGGAGCATCGCTGCACAGCTATTTTCAGGTCTCTCCAGAGATGTTCGATCGGGTTCAAGTCCGGGCTCTGGCTGGGCCACTCAAGGACATTCAGACACTTGTCCCGAAGCCACTCCTGCGTTGTCTTGGCTGTGTGCTTAGGGTCGTTGTCCTGTTGGAAGGTGAACCTTAGCCCCTGAGGTCCTGAGAGCTCTGGAGCAGGTTTTCATCAAGGATCTCTCTGTACTTTGCTCCGTTCATCTTTCCCTTGATCCTGACTAGTCTCCCAGTCCCTGCTGCTGAAAAACATCCCCACAGCATGATGCTGCCACCACCATGCTTCACCGTAGGGATGGTGCCAGGTTTCCTCCAGACGTGACGCTTGGCATTCAGGCCAAAGAGTTCAATCTTGGTTTCATCAGACCAGAGAATCTTATTTCTCCTGGTCTGAGAGTCTTTAGGTGCCTTTTGGCAAACTCCAAGCGGGCTGTCATGTGCCTTTTACTGAGGATTAGCTTCCGTCTGGTCACGCTACCGGTTAGGCCTGATTGGTGGAGTGCTGCAGAGATTGTTCTTCTTCTGGAAGGTTCTCCCATCTCCACAGAGGAACTCTGGAGCTCTGTTAGAGTGACCATCGGGTTCTTGGTCACCTCCCTGACCAAGACCCTTTTCTTGGTGGTTCCAAACTTCTTCCACTTAAGAATGATGAAGGCCACTGTGTTCTTTGGGACCTTCAATGCTGCCGAAATGTTGTGGTACCCTTCCCCAGATCTGTGCCTCGACACAATCTCGGAGCTCTACGGACAATTGCTTCGACCTCATGGCTTGGTTTTTGCTCTGACATGCACTGTCAACTGTGGGACCTTATATAAACAGGTGTGTGCCTTTCCAAATCATGTCCAATCAATTGAATTTACCACAGGTGGACTCCAATCAAGTTGTAGAAACATCAATGATGCTCAATTTTGAGTCGCATAGCAAAGGGTCTGAATTCTTATATAAATAAGGTATTTGTTTTAATTTGTTAATTTGTAACCTGTTTTCGCTTTGTCATTATGGGGTATTGTGAGTAGATTGCTAAGGATTTTCTTTTTTTTAATCCCATTTTAGAATAAGGCTGTAACGTAACAAAATTTGGAAAAAGTCAAGGGGTCTGAATACTTCCCGAAGGCGCTGTAGCTATTTCTATGCATGTATGGAGCAAAAATGTATTTACTGTTTTATTCACGATTTCCAGTACTGGTGACAAATCATGCATTCCGATCTTGCATAGATGGTAATGGACACAGATATGTGTAAAATACTTTTTTGAAGGTTGTACTGATTATGATGAGCTAAAGCTAAGCTATTTGCCGGCTATGTGTGGAGTCATGTTTGTTGATATTATACAATGCATTCTGGGTACACGTCTGTCAGACCATAGATGTTATAACAAAATGGTTCACTCATCTTTCAAGTAAACCTTCAGAAGTGACTGAAAAATCTAATCAAAATAATATGCTTCGTAAGAAGCATCTCAAGGTCCTGGAGTGGCCTAGCCAGTCTCCAGACCTGAACCCAATAGAACATCTTTGGAGGGAGCTGAAAGTCCGTATTGCCCAGCGACAGCCCCGAAACCTGAAGGATCTGGAGAAGGTCTGTATGGAGGAGTGGGCCAAAATCCCTGCTGCAGTGTGTGCAAACCTGGTCAAGACCTACAGGAAACGTATGATCTCTGTAATTGCAAACAGGTTTCTGTACCAAATATTCAGTTCTGCTTTTCTGATGTATCAAATACTTATGTCATGCAGTAAAATGCAAATGAATTACTTAAAAATCATACAATGTGATTTTCTGGATTTTTGTTTTAGATTCCGTCTCTCACAGTTGAAGTGTACCTATGATAGAAATGACAGACCTCTACATGCTTTGTAAGTAGGAAAACCTGCTAAATCGGCAGTGTATCAAATACTTGTTCTCCCCACTGTAAATAGTCTGGGTGGCCATTTTATTAATTGTTCAGGAGTCTTATGGCTTGGGGGTAGAAGCTGTTGAGAAGCCTTTTGGACCTAGACTTGGCACTCCGGTACCGCTTGCCGTGCGGTAGCAGAGAGAAAAGTCTATGACTGGGGTGGCTGGAGTCTGACAATTTTGAGGGCCTTCCTCTGACACCGCCTGGTATAGAGGTCCTGGATGCCAGGAAGCTTGGCCCCAGTGATGTACTGGGCTATACGCACTACCCTCTGAGGCTCCTTACAGGCAGATGCAGAGCAGTTGCCATACCAGACGGTGATGCAACCGGTCAGGATGCTCTCGATGGTGCAGCTGTAGAACTTTTTGAGGATCTGGGGACCCATGCCAAATCTTTTCAGTTTCCTGATGGGGAAAAGGTGTTGTTGTGCCCTCTTCACGACTGTCTTGGTGAGTTTGGACCATAATAGTTTGTTGGTGATGTGGACACCACTAGGATGGTCTGTGTTCCCACCTTATTAATAGGACTACAGCAGGATGTAGGCCCTTTAACCTTCCTGATCAGAGGACCAACCTAGACAGACTTCATTCATAACCACCCCCATCTGACCATGTTAACTCCCCCCTAATACCCAGGAATAAGCTCCTGTTTCCCCCATCTGACCATGTAAAACTCCCCCCTAATACCCAGGAATAAGCTCCTGTTTCCCCCATCTGACCATGTAAACTCCCCCCTAATACCCAGGAATAAGCTCCTGTTTCCCCCATCTGACCATGTAAACTCCCCCCTAATACCCAGGAATAAGCTCCTGTTTCCCCCATCTGACCATGTAAACTCCCCCCTAATACCCAGGAATAAGCTCCTGTTTCCCCCATCTGACCATGTAAACTCCCCCCTAATACCCAGGAATAAGCCCCTCTACTCACCCCCATGTCAAACACACAGTGGGCATCCGACAGTGCGTTGCTGTAGGCCTGCAGGTCCTTGCAGGAGCTGGGGATGTGGAACCTGAAGACACAACCAAAGACAATTGTAATTACTTCACTAATACAGTATTAACAGTATTAACTAGGTTTCTAACATTACAATTGTAACGATTAGGACAACGCTAAATCAAGGTAGCCTGTAGAAAAAGTAAACAGATTGTTGAATTTGTCACTCCAGCCCAACATGGACAACTCAAGGTCAAATGAATTTAACCTAAGACATGTAGATGTAGGATGAACGAAATTACTACCACTGACAAAAGCACTACTAGTGACGGTCACCAACTACACTATGAAAGATGAGTCTTACGTAGCTCCCACCACCTGCAGCCCCAGGTCCTTGGCAGCCTCCAGCAGGCGCCTACAGCTCTTCAGAGAGCAGCCGAACGCCATGCTGGTTTCTGCAGCCTGGGCCCATGTAGTTACCTGGACCAGCAGCCTGGGGAGGAGAGGTGGAACAGAACAAGTCAGAATTAACTTTATTCTCCAACGACGTTTACATATGAACCAGGAATCTGACCTGTGGTGCTGACAATAAAATAATATACACAATCTACAAACGTTCATTACATTTTAGTCATTTTAGCAGACGCTCTTATCCAGAGCGACTTACAGTTAGTGAGTGCATACATTTTCATACTGGCCCCCCCCGTGGGAAACGAACCCACAACCCTGGCGTTGCGTATGTGATACTTTGAAAAAAGTTAAGTGTGAGGGAGCTTTTTTCTTTTGAATTACTTTTTCAACAACTTTTCCCAGTTAACTACAAACTAAGAACCCCCTAGATGTGTAGACGCTTGTCTGATGGGCACCTACTTGGCCTTGGGGTGAGAACGGGCTATCTTGCAGAGTTCTGTCTCGCTGTCGCACACCAAGAGGTCGACGCCATTCTTGGCTGCGTGTTTGATGTGGGACAGCTGTTTGCAAACTCCAGAGAAGATGATGTTCTCAGGGGGCACGTCATGGCCCAGCACCAGACTGACTTCAGCCTGAGACAACACATCATATGCACACATTACAACACAGGACATACAGTGAGGGGAAAAAAGTATTTGCTCCCCTGCTGATTTTGTACGTTTGCCCACTGACAAAGAAATGATCAGTCTATAATTTTTATGGTAGGTTTATTTGAACAGTGAGAGACAGAATAACAACAAAAAAATCCAGAAAATCACATGTCAAAAATGTTATAAATTGATTTGCATTTTAATGAGGGAAATAAGTATTTGACCCCTCTGCAAAACATGACTGAGTTCTTGGTGGCAAAACCCTTGTTGGCAATCACAGAGGTCAGACGTTTCTTGTAGTTGGCCACCAGGTTTGCACACATCTCAGGAGGGATTTTGTCCCACTCCTCTTTGCAGATCTTCTCCAAGTCATTAAGGTTTTGAGGCTGACGTTTGGCAACTCGAACCTTCAGCTCCCTCCACAGATTTTCTATGGGATTAAGGTCTGGAGACTGGCTAGGCCACTCCAGGACCTTAATGTGCTTCTTCTTGAGCCACTCCTTTGTTGCCTTGGCCGTGTGTTTTGGGTCATTGTCATGCTGGAATACCCATCCACGGCCCATTTTCAATGCCCTGGCTGAGGGAAGGAGGTTCTCACCCAAGGTTTGATGGTACATGGCCCCGTCCATCGTCCCTTTGATGCAGTGAAGTTGTCCTGTCCCCTTAGCAGAAAAACACCCCCAAAGCATAATGTTTCCACCTCCATGTTTGACGGTGGGGATGGTGTTCTTGGGGTCATAGGCAGCATTCCTCCTCCTCCAAACACGGCGAGTTGAGTTGATGCCAAATAGCTAGATTTTGGTCTCATCTGACCACAACACTTTCACCCAGTTCTCCTCTGAATCATTCAGATGTTCATTGGCAAACATCAGACGGCCCTGTATATGTGCTTTCTTGAGCAGGGGGACCTTGTGGGCGCTGCAGGATTTCAGTCCTTCACGGCGTAGTGTGTTACCAATTGTTTTCTTGGTGACTATGGTCCCAGCTGCCTTGAGATCATTGACAAGATCCTCCCGTGTAGTTCTGGGCTGATTCCTCACCGTTCTCATGATCATTGCAACTCCACGAGGTGAGATCTTGCATGGAGCCCCAGGCCGAGGGAGATTGACAGTTATTTTGTGTTTCTTCCATTTGCGAATAATCGCACCAACTGTTGTCACCTTCTCACCAAGCTGCTTGGCGATGGTCTTGTAGCCCATTCCAGCCTTGTGTAGGTCTACAATCTTGTCCCTGACATCCTTGGAGAGCTCTTTGGTCTTTGGCCATGGTGGAGAGTTTGGAATCTGATTGATTGATTGCTTCTGTGGACAGGTGTCTTTTATACAGGTAACAAACTGAGATTAGGAGCACTCCCTTTAAGAGTGTGCTCCTAATCTCAGCTCGTTACCTCTATATAAAAGACTCCTGGGAGCCAGAAATCTCTCTGATTGAGAGGGGGTCAAATACTTATTTCCCTCATTAAAATGCAAATCAATTTATAACATTTTTGACATGCGATTTTCTGGATTTTTTTGTTGTTATTCTGTGTCTCACTGTTCAAATAAACCTACCATAAAAATTATAGACTGATCATTTCTTTGTCAGTGGGCAAACGTACAAAATCAGCAGGGGAGCAAATACTTTTTTACCCTCTTTGTACATGATTAACTGTTTAGCAGGCTTACGGCTTGGGGGTAGATGCTGTTAAGGAGCCTTTTGAACCTAGATTTGGCGATACGGTACCGCTTACAGTAGCAGACAGAACAGTCTATGACTTGGGTGGCTGGAGTTTGACATTTTTTTGGGCCTTCCTCTGACACCTGTAGAACTTTGGGGGACCTGGGGACCCATGCCAAATCTGTTCAGTCTCCTCAGAGGGAATAGGCTTTGTCGTGCCCTCTTCACAACGGTCTTGACGTGTTTGGACCATGATAGTTCGTTGGTGATGTGGACACCAAGGAACTTGAAACTCTCGACCCGCTCCACTACAGCCCCGTCGATGTTAATGGGGGCCTGTTCGGCCCTCCTTTTCCTGAGGTCCACGATCAGCTCCTTTGTCTTGGTCACGTTGAGGGAGAGGTTGTTGTCCTGTCACCACATGGCCAGGTCTCTGACCTCCTCCCTATAGGCTGTCTCATTGTTGTCGGTGATCAGGCCTACCACTGTTGTGTCGTCAGGCAAACTTAATGATGGTGTTGGAGTCGTGCCTGGCCATGCAGTCGTGGGTGAACAGGGAGTACAGGAGGGGACTGAGCACGCACCCCTGAGGGGCCCCCGTGTTGAGGATCAGCGTGGCGGATGTGATGTTGCCTACCCTCTAGAGTTTGTGATCACACTGGTACAGAGAAAGCCGACAGAATGAAAGGTATTCAAGAATGCTGTTACAGTGTTACTTGATTGATCCGTTTTTATAAAACACCATTGAAAACATAAGTAACAAAATTTAAAAAAAGGTACCACTCACCTTGTTAGCACAGATGAAGCCGAGGCCGAGAGAGGCCAGGATCTCGATGACAGCCGGGCTGCTGTTGGATTTGACCGGGTAGAAGGGCCTGATCTGGGGCATGGTGCGCTGCCACTGGACATGCTGTCTCATCAGGGACCCAAGATCAGACACTACAAACACACTCTTATCAGCCTGGGGAACACAAGAGACAAGACCTAGTTATACACACACACGGAAAGACAAGCGCTAGTTACACACACACACACACGGAAAGACAAGCGCTAGTTACACACACACACACACACTGAAAGACAAGCGCTTGTTACACACACACACACACACACACACAAAGACAAGCGCTAGTTACACACACACACACACACACACGGAAAGACAAGCGCTAGTTATACACACACACACACACACTGAAAGACAAGCGCTAGTTACACACACACACACACACTGAAAGACAAGCGCTAGTTTTACACACACACTGAATGAAAATACCTAGTTATACAGATTAAGCTGTTAAGAAAACATAAGTGTATGTTAACGTACATAAATAATTAGCCTACATAAGATGTCTTCACAGGTCCAAAAAGTAGGCCCCTTTTCCGAAATGGACCTGGGGCTTTCCCACCCGGACACGATATGCATAAATAGAATTGTTATATATATATATATATATATATATGAGAGAGAGAGAGAGAGAGACGCGTTCCGACCGGACCCGAGGACAACTAGACCCGTTCAATATAGACCTGGTCGGATCCAGACCCGGTCCGATTTGAGTGAGGGAAGCAGCAGAAAAGTCATTTTAAAGCTACTTTATTAACCGAAGCTGATAAAGCGCCAGAGGAGGTGGGGGAGGGGCCGTACTGTGAGGGAGTAACAAGGGGAGCAGGGAGGGACCAGACAGAGACAGCAACCAATCAAGCTAGGTTATTTAGAGGAGGTCGGGGAGGGTCCGTACTGTGAGCGAGTAACAAGGGGAGCAGGGAGGGACCAACCAGAGACAGCAACCAATCAAGCTAGGTTATTTAGAGGAGGTGGGGGAGGGGCCGTACTGTGAGCAGGGATGAGACAGCAACCAATCAAGCCGACTCATGCTATAGTAGACTAACAGCTGCCATAGCTAGGTTCTTTACCATCCAATATGATTACGTTGTACCGTATAACTAAACCAAGATGGAAACGACACTGTGGTCTAACGGGAACAAATGAGTCATAGTGGGCAGAACAAGCAACGAGGTGGGCGCGTTCTAGTATGCATCTGCATTTTTTCAGTTAGGGAATGCCTACTCTGAAGTACGCATGTGCAATAACTCGAGTCGCCTTTACACTCCTAAATAGTGCGATTTTTTAAAAGTTTAGCAAAGAGTAAAGTCCATTAAACTTAGTCCACTCTGTTCATAACAGTTTTGGGAACAGAACACTGTATTGAGATCAAACGCTTAAATCGATGTGAAAATGTGCAGAATGTCGGTCAAAATCCATCTTCTCCCACAACCAGCGGACTTCCTCTCACCACCATATTTGGTAGTATGCGGAAACGCCAACAGGGTGCGTCACATTTATACATCTGGTGAAATATCTGTCTCATTGTTCTATCTGTGTTACCGGTCTTGACAGCATCAAACCAGGAGAAGCTAGTTAAGCTAGCTAACGTTAACAAGCTAGGCTAGGTTGAGGCTGCAGTGCCTGCGCTTTCTCACCAACAACAACTCCATTCAGAATATTAAGTAGCAGCCTACCTGTTGGATCTATCGTCACACAACTGTCCAAGAGTGTTTGGAATATTTATTTCTCGCACAAAACGACAAGCTGACCAATAAAATAGGCCTAGGTAAACGTTTCTACTATGAGCGATAGTAGATTGACATAGGCTAGTGATTTCGCTGTTCGTTACTCATCTTGGCTGAAGAAAAGTAAATGTTGACAGTTTTAACATCTTCAATGTGCGCCTCGGAATTCAATAAGGACGAGCGCCGTTGCATCCCCGATGCGTCTGTCTTCACTAGTACTTCGGAGCTGCGATGCCTGTAAGAAGGACCCGATCCCGTGACGGGCATTAGTTAATAAGAATTGAGATCTAAGAGAGACGTGAGCGAGTGGTGCTTCGGAGCACAGCAATTGGTTCAGCCCAAGGCCACAACAGCCACAAGGCAAGGATTTTTTTAGGGGGATTAACTGCCACACAAGGGGGCATTATGGCCGTTGCTGTCGGGAAACTCGAGGCCTGGTGCTTAGGCTTATTTTGACTTAGTTGGGCCAATACATACTTTGATTAACCTGCAAGCATGGCATGATCTTTGCTTTTCAGCTGCTCAGAGCTTTAGCATGTAATACAAATTAATTTTTCATCCCACTGAGGACCACATTGAAAATAAGTGTTTTAAGGCTTTCGTGAGTCATCCTCCGGGGTTCGTTTAGCTGTTCTAACCCTTCCTCCGGGGTTCGTTTAGCTGTTCTAACCCTTCCTCCGGGGTTCGTTTAGCTGTTCTAACCCTTCCTCCGGGGTTCGTTTAGCTGTTCTAACCCTTCCTCCGGGGTTCGTTTAGCTGTTCTAACCCTTCCTCCAGGGTTCGTTTAGCTGTTCTAACCCTTTTAAATCAATTCCCTCACCAGAGCTTGCTCGTACACATGTCCGTCAATGACATCTTCCAGGGTGGTTCCTCCCTCCAGGAGTTCAATCATGTGGTTTGGTTCGTCAGCGAGTCCTTTCATCTCAACAGTATTCAGCAGACAATCATAAAGAAGGAGTAGTCAAGTCAAGGTGGCGACTGAGCCGTGGGTCCTGCCGGGTATGCAACACACAGAGAGAGAGGACAACAGTATGTTGCTGTTAGGTGGACATCGACTTAATTATTACACATCTCCTTTAAGAAACCATGCAAGCTAGTACCAAAAAAAAAAAAAAACGTTTCAAACATTACGTATATCTGAAGAAAGAAGTAGATCAAAATATATACTTTATACTATGCGTGCTGAGACACGGGTTGGACTGTGTATGACGTGTCCAATGTTTCCTTTCATTCCTGAGGTGTCAGCTTGAGCTAAAAGCTTCTTCTTACATCACATGTAGACATAAACAAGCCCCTGTGTAAGGGTGCCTTCAAACCAAAACACATCAACTGGCCCCTGTGTAAGGGTGCCTTCAAACCAAAACACACCAACTGGCCCCTGTGTAAGGGTGCCTTCAAACCAAAACACATCAACTGGCCCCTGTGTAAGGGTGCCTTCAAACCAAAACACATCAACTGGCCCCTGTGTAAGGGTGCCTTCAAACCAAAACACATCAACTGGCCCCTGTGTAAGGGTGCCTTCAAACCAAAACACATCAACTGGCCCCTGTGTAAGGGTGCCTTCAAACCAAAACACATCAACTGGCCCCTGTGTAAGGGTGCCTTCAAACCAAAACACATCAACTGGCCCCTGTGTAAGGGTGCCTTCAAACCAAAACACATCAACTGGCCCCTGTGTAAGGGTGCCTTCAAACCAAAACACATCAACTGGCCCCTGTGTAAGGGTGCCTTCAAACCAAAACACATCAACTGGCCCCTGTGTAAGGGTGCCTTCAAACCAAAACACATCAACTGGCCCCTGTGTAAGGGTGCCTTCAAACCAAAACACATCAACTGGCCCCTGTGTAAGGGTGCCTTCAAACCAAAACACATCAACTGGCCCCTGTGTAACGGTGCCTTCAAACCAAAACACATCAACTGGCCCCTGTGTAAGGGTGCCTTCAAACCAAAACACATCAACTGGCCCCTGTGTAAGGGTGCCTTCAAACCAAAACACATCAACTGGTCGTCTGAAGCAGCGGTGTGGTGGGACAGCGAAACACCACTAGGCCTTCCCACAACACACTGCTCTCATTGGAAACCATCGGTGTGGTGGGACAGCGAAACACCACTAGGCCTTCCCACAACACACTGCTCTCATTGGAAACCATCGGTGTGGTGGGACGGCGAAACACCACTAGGCCTTCCCACAACACACTGCTCTCATTGGAAACCATCGGTGTGGTGGGACGGCGAAACACCACTAGGCCTTCCCACAACACACTGCTCTCATTGGAAACCATCGGTGTGGTGGGACGGCGAAACACCACTAGGCCTTCCCACAACACACTGCTCTCATTGGAAACCATCGGTGTGGTGGGACAGCGAAACACCACTAGGCCTTCCCACAACACACTGCTCTCATTGGAAACCATCGGTGTGGTGGGACAGCGAAACACCACTAGGCCTTCCCACAACACACTGCTCTCATTGGAAACCATCGGTGTGGTGGGACGGCGAAACACCACTAGGCCTTCCCACAACACACTGCTCTCATTGGAAACCATCGGTGTGGTGGGACGGCGAAACACCACTAGGCCTTCCCACAACACACTGCTCTCATTGGAAACCATCCAGTTGCTGCTCTTTTTACAAATACGTTTGCCTGGTTTGAAGGCACCCTAAGGAAATGTCAGAATGGTTTTGCTTACATGGACAAGTCTGTAGATGGCCGTGTCCCGCTATCAGCTAGGATCCCAAGGCGGCTCAGCGTTGAAGTCAAAGCGCTCCCGGTAAAGAGCCGCCCCTAGGCCTTCTGGGTAGCGGTTATACACCTGTAAAGAGAAGAGGGAGCCCTGTGGGGAGAAAAGGTACATAAAAAAAAATAAAGTTGTTGATTGTGTGTGTTCAAATGGAAACGTGTCTGACAAAGGCATGCATACAGGCTCAGACAAGTCATTAAAATACAGTCAGCCAGGCGTAACAGCACGGATAGAGGGTACAATTTGTTCAGATCAAATCACTATTGCATAAACCTATAGAGGGTACAATGTGTTCAGATCAAATCACTATTGCATAAACCTGTATTCTATCAATTCAACTGTAAACTAATTATATTCATTTGGGAGATTACGTAAGAGACGTTGCTGATGGTGAAGTCTGAAGACCTAGCTATGTTGAGTGAAATGTGCTGCACCCTAAAATAACCATTTGTTAGTGACTTTCCCAGTACACAGCGGTGTACGGAAGGATCGATAGGTTAGGTAACTTAGCTACTACCCAGTGGTGGTTTAGGTAAATATTGACAAAGACAAAACCTGGCATTCTGTCCTCATCTACAGGAGCACTGTAACCAACTATGCTTAGGAAACCATTTCCAGGGAAGTCTGAGATTCATCTAGTGAGGCTGAAAGCTGTTGGATACACATCAACAAAACATACCATTAGCAGAATTAATCAATCTGCTTTGACAAGCAAAGGAATATGGGAGAGTAAATCCTGCCATGATGTCATGCAACGCAAAACACTAACGTCAGCTAGCCTTACTTTGGTTTCCAGTAATGGCGGTATTTTGAGTCAGTATCGTGGCTGACCATGGTGAATGGGCAGGATATATGCAAGCATAGATTAGAAAATGTAGGTAGGTCTGAACCAGTATCTGTACATTAGACCTCTAACGCCCAGATTCAAACTCTCATTCACCAGCTCTGCAAGCGTTATGTCAAAATACGTTCACTGATCATCAAATATAGAGTTTCGTTGAGCAACTATCTGAATTTACTCCCGTTACGGCCGTCATGTACTTCCGAAAAAGGTCTAAATACAATTTTTCAAGCAATCGAGAAAAAAATGCCTCTTCGGCACCTCCAATGTATTGAGCTGTTGTAGACTTCCGACCTGTGCGTGGCAATCATGAGTAGTAAGTGAACCCTGGAGGTAACGAAGAGGCATTTTCTCGGTTATTTGTTAAATAATTTAGACTTTTTTTTTTAAGTACATACCGGCCGTAACGGGAGTAAGTTAAGATAGTTGCTCAGCGAAACTCCATATTTGGCGATCAACGAACTAATTTGACATTATAACGCGTTCTGGGCGTTAGAGAGAGGTCTCCTACACAGATACTGGTTCAGCCAGATCATTGGTTTGTTATCATAACACAGCAAACTATCAAGGGATGACTTCGGATAAACATTACGAGGTAGGTAGCTACTTAAAAGGGAATGTATCTGGCAATCTCCAAAGAGACAGCAAAACGTTTTAACCTTCGAAAGACAGCTAGAACTCGTTTGGTTTCATGAAGATAGCGGCGCTGTTGACATCGCGCTAACAAGTACACGTAGCTAGCAACAAACTGTCAAATTCATTAATGCCATAATAATTTGTCAAATAGGTTTCAAATAAAGTTTATTATTTTGTTCTACAGGTAAGCAATGTGTGCAAACATTTACAAGAGCGCCATTTCCAGATCGAAAAGTTCAAAGGTAGCTAGCCAGCCTGCCGTGTGACTAGCTAGCTGTTAGCGTCCTGTTTGCTGGTTAGGACTGCGTCCGCCATGTTGCGTTTTGCTATCCAGCTTAGCATGAATTCAAAATTCAATCGAAGTCTTTTTTATACTTACGTGAGATAACGGCGAAAATGTTTCGGGAAATCGTCTTCTCTTTTTCGGCGGAATTTTTAAAATGTAGTGGGCACCACATAAAAAGAAAGAAAAACATCTATTTTTGCCATACGCTTGGATGACGGGAGGTCTGTAAATGTACGGATGTTCTTTCTCTTGGCTAGTGGGAAGGGAAGTGGAAAACGTCATCAACAGGGCGGGGTCTGATTCGCCGTAGCCAATCATGTTTCGCTATTTTCAAGTCAATGCCAAATATGTATTTCCGAATCAAATACAGAGCGCTATGTTTGTTGCGAGTTTAATCATGCCGATTATATTTGGTGTTTACGTAACTTTATACCGACAGGGACTATCATGCGAAAACTGTTTGGAAGATTATTTCAGAGTCATGAACGTTATGACCACTTACTTGCATTTGCTGTTGAATTAGATTCTGGATCATTTCTATAATTATGAACACCAGCAACATATGCTTCTCACACTGAAACCAATTCACTTGTCCATAGTGTGTGACAAAAGTAAAAGCTGGCTATCTGAGTCTGATCTCCTGGTATTTATGTGGCTCAGCTGTCACTCTGTCAGTGCAGTGCACACATCATTGTAAACACAAATACTGTACATCAAACAGGAAAAAAGACTCTTACCTGCTATAGAATCCCATTTCAGTTATCCAAATACTCTAATCCAGTGGATCCAAACTCCAGTCCTCCAGTACCCCCAACAGCACATATTGGCATTGTATCCCTGGACAAACATACCTGATTCAACCCATTGAGGGCCTGATGATTAGTTGACAAGTTGAATCAGGTGTCCTTGTCCGAGGGTATAAATGTGTATTGTAGGGGGTACACTCGAGGACCGGAGTTGGGTACCACTGCTCTAATCTAAACTCTTGTTTGTTCTAAATAAATATAGAAATGTAACTAATTTCTCTCACTTGTTTGAAACACTGCTCCATCTATGCTCATCACAGAGTGAAATGGTTTAAGTCAAAATTAATTCACAGGGTGAATTTAGCTAATTCACAGGATTCAGAGAACATTCAACAGCTGTAAACATTTGGGTGTGACAGTCAAACTTTGTAGTCCTGTGTTATTCGTTACATCAATGCTTTCCCTCACAGATTAACTTAGTTAAGCACCCATTTGTTTGGCTTGGTAAAATTCAGGTAAACATGGAGTCGCGTGACCCAGTTTTATGTAAATAGATCTATAAAAAACTATTCTGTAACTGCTGGTTAATTTCTACTCCTGCTACAGATTTTTGTCACAATTTGTGTGTTTGTGTCACCCTACACCCTACGATTACACCCTACTGTTACACCCTACTGTTACACCCTACTGTTACACCCTACTGTTACTATTACACCCTACTGTTACACCCTACTGTTACATCCTACTGCTACACCCTACTGTTACACCCTACTGTTACACCCTACGATTACACCCTACTGTTACACCCTACTGCTACACCCTACTGCTACACCCTACTGTTACACCCTACTGTTACTGTTACACCATACTGTTACACCCTACTGTTACACCCTACTGCTACACCCTACTGTTACACCCTACTGCTACTGTTAGACCCTACTGTTACACCCTACTGTTACTGTTACACCCTACTGTTACACCCTACTGTTACACCCTACTGTTACACCCTACTTCTACTGTTAACCCTACTGTTACACCCTACTGTTACACCCTACTGTTACACACTACTGTTACTATTACACCCTACTGTTACACCCTACTGCTACACCCTACTGTTACACCCTACTGTTACACCCTACTGTTACACCCTACTGCTACTGTTACACCCTACTGTTACACCCTACTGTTACTGTTACACCCTACTGTTACACCCTACTGTTACACCGTACTGCTACTGTTACACCCTACTGTTACACCCTACTGTTACTGTTACACCCTACTGTTACACCCTACTGCTACTGTTACACCCTACTGTTACACCCTACTGTTACACCCTACTGCTACACCCTACTGTTACACCCTACTGCTACTGTTACGCCCTACTGTTACACCCTACTGTTACACCCTCTGTTACACCCTACTGCTACACCCTACAGCTACACCCTACTGCTACACCCTACTGCTACTGTTACACCCTACTGTTACACCCTACTGTTACACCCTACTGCTACACCCTACTGTTACACCCTACTGTTACACCCTACTGTTACACCCTACTTCGACTGTTACACCCTACTGTTACACCCTACTGCTACTGTTACACCCTACTGTTACACCCTACTGTTACACCCTACTGTTACACCCTACTGCTACACCCTACTGCTACTGTTACACCCTACTGTTACACCCTACTGTTACACCCTACTGCTACTGTTACACCCTACTGTTACACCCTACTGTTACACCCTACTGTTACACCCTACTGTTACACCCTACTGCTACTGTTACACCCTACTGTTACACCCTACTGTTACACCCTACTGCTACTGTTACACCCTACTGTTACACCCTACTGTTACACCCTACTGTTACACCCTACTGCTACTGTTACACCCTACTGTTACACCCTACTGTTACACCCTACTGCTACTGTTACACCCTACTGTTACACCCTACTGTTACACCCTACTGCTACTGTTACACCCTACTGTTACACCCTACTGTTACACCCTACTGCTACTGTTACACCCTACTGTTACACCCTACTGTTACACCCTACTGTTACACCCTACTGCTACTATTACACCCTACTGTTACACCCTACTGCTACACCCTACTGTTACACCCTACTGTTACACCCTACTGCTACTGTTACACCCTACTGTTACACCCTACTGTTACACCCTACTGTTACACCCTACTGCTACTATTACACCCTACTGTTACACCCTACTGTTACACCCTACTGTTACACCCTACTGTTACAACCTACTGTTACACCCTACTGCTACTGTTACACCCTACTGTTAATGTTACACCCTACTGCTACTGTTACACCCTACTGTTACACCCTACTGCTACTGTTACACCCTACTGTTACACCCTACTGTTACACCCTACTGCTACTGTTACACCCTACTGTTACACCCTACTGTTACACCCTACTGCTACTGTTACACCCTACTGTTACACCCTACTGTTACACCCTACTGCTACTGTTACACCCTACTGTTACACCCTACTGCTACTGTTACACCCTACTGTTACACCCTACTGCTACACCCTACTGTTACACCCTACTGTTACACCCTACTGTTACACCCTACTGTTAAACCCTACTGCTACTGTTACACCCTAATGTTACACCCTACTGTTACACCCTACTGCTACTGTTACACCCTACTGTTAAACCCTACTGTTACACCCTACTGTTACACCCTACTGCTACTGTTACACCCTACTGTTACACCCTACTGCTACACCCTACTGTTACACCCTACTGCTACACACTACTGTTACACCCTACTGTTACACCCTACTTCTACTGTTACACCCTACTGTTACACCCTACTGCTACACCCTACTGTTACACCCTACTGTTACACCCTACTGTTACACCCTACTGTTAAACCCTACTGCTACTGTTACACCCTACTGTTACACCCTACTGTTACACCCTACTGTTACACCCTACTGCTACTGTTACACCCTACTGTTACTCCCTACTGTTACACCCTACTGTTACACCCTACTGCTACTGTTACATCCTACTGTTACACCCTACTGCTACACCCTACTGTTACACCCTACTGTTACACCCTACTGCTACACCCTACTGTTACACCCTACTGCTACTGTTAGACCCTACTGTTACACCCTACTGTTACTGTTACACCCTACTGTTACACCCTACTGTTACACCCTACTTCTACTGTTAACCCTACTGTTACACCCTACTGTTACACCCTACTGTTACACCCTACTGTTACACACTACTGTTACTATTACACCCTACTGCTACACCCTACTGCTACACCCTACTGTTACACCCTACTGTTACACCCTACTGTTACACCCTACTGCTACTGTTACACCCTACTGTTACACCCTACTGTTACTGTTACACCCTACTGTTACACCCTACTGCTACTGTTACACCCTACTGTTACACCCTACTGCTACACCCTACTGTTACACCCTACTTCTACTGTTACGCCCTACTGTTACACCCTACTGTTACACCCTCTGTTACACCCTACTGCTACACCCTACAGCTACACCCTACTGCTACACCCTACTGCTACTGTTACACCCTACTGTTACACCCTACTGCTACACCCTACTGTTACACCCTACTGTTACACCCTACTGCTACACCCTACTTCTATTGTTACACCCTACTGCTACTGTTACACCCTACTGTTACACCCTACTGCTACTGTTACACCCTACTGTTACACCCTACTGTTACACCCTACTGCTACTGTTACACCCTACTGTTACACCCTACTGTTACACACTACTGTTACTATTACACCCTACTGTTACACCCTACTGTTACTGTTACACCCTACTGTTACACCCTACTGCTACTATTACACCCTACTGTTACACCCTACTGCTACACCCTACTGTTACACCCTACTGTTACACCCTACTGTTACACCCTACTGCTACTGTTACACCCTACTGTTACACCCTACTGTTACTGTTACACCCTACTGTTACACCCTACTGCTACTGTTACACCCTACTGTTACACCCTACTGCTACACCCTACTGTTACACCCTACTTCTACTGTTACGCCCTACTGTTACACCCTACTGTTACACCCTCTGTTACACCCTACTGCTACACCCTACAGCTACACCCTACTGCTACACCCTACTGCTACTGTTACACCCTACTGTTACACCCTACTGCTACACCCTACTGTTACACCCTACTGTTACACCCTACTGCTACACCCTACTTCTATTGTTACACCCTACTGCTACTGTTACACCCTACTGTTACACCCTACTGTTACACCCTACTGCTACTGTTACACCCTACTGTTACACCCTACTGTTACACCCTACTGCTACTGTTACACCCTACTGTTACACCCTACTGTTACACACTACTGTTACTATTACACCCTACTGTTACACCCTACTGCTACACCCTACTCTTACACCCTACTGTTACACCCTACTGTTACACCCTACTGCTACTGTTACACCCTACTGTTACACCCTACTGTTACTGTTACACCCTACTGTTACACCCTACTGCTACTGTTACACCCTACTGTTACACCCTACTGCTACACCCTACTGTTACACCCTACTGCTACTGTTACGCCCTACTGTTACACCCTACTGTTACACCCTCTGTTACACCCTACTGCTACACCCTACAGCTACACCCTACTGCTACACCCTACTGCTACTGTTACACCCTACTGTTACACCCTACTGTTACACCCTACTGCTACACCCTACTGTTACACCCTACTGTTACACCCTACTTCTACTGTTACACCCTACTGCTACTGTTACACCCTACTGTTACACCCTACTGTTACACCCTACTGCTACTGTTACACCCTACTGTTACACCCTACTGTTACACCCTACTGCTACTGTTACACCCTACTGTTACACCCTACTGTTACACCCTACTGCTACTGTTACACCCTACTGTTACACCCTACTGTTACACCCTACTGTTACACCCTACTGCTACTGTTACACCCTACTGTTACACCCTACTGTTACACCCTACTGTTACACCCTACTGTTAAACCCTACTGCTACTGTTACACCCTACTGTTACACCCTACTGTTACACCCTACTGCTACTGTTACACCCTACTGTTACACCCTACTGTTACACCCTACTGCTACTGTTACACCCTACTGTTACACCCTACTGTTACACCCTACCTTACTCCTTATCTTTTTTAATTTGGCCTCTGTTAATATGTCCTTGTTATTAATATGAACATGGAACACTTGATTCAGATTATTATTTTCCCACTTGCAGTTGAATATGCAATATTTAGTCGGCCTATGACCGTGGACACACAGTGTTATTTCCAGGTCTGATATTCCATAACCACCACTGGCTGTGCCCGAGTGTTGATAGAGGCCCATTTAACTGAACTTAGAAATGACTCATTGATCATTGATAAAACATTTACCCAGACAATATCTACAAACCCTGAAGACAAACCCTGTGTGTGTGTGTGTGTGTGTGTGTGTGTTTGTTTGTGGTTGTGTGTGTGTGTTTGTTTGTGGTTGTGTGTGTGTGTGTGTGTGTGTGTGTGTGTGTGTGTGTGTGTGTGTGTGTGTGTGTTGCTGAGGCTGAGTGGTTGAATATGTTACTGGGTCAACAACCTATAAAGCCTTCATCTCACACCAAAACATCCTGAATGAATCCCATGACTGACTGTGAGGGCATCTTCTGATCTGTTGAATGAACCAACTTCTCAGTATAATGGCCTCACAACTCATCAAAGAAAACAGTTATTAGAGGTTGAGGAGCCAATGATACCCTTGTCCTGTTTCAGTTATTAGAGGTTGAGGAGGCCATGATACCCTTGTCCTGTTTCAGTTATTAGAGGTTGAGGAGCCAATGATACCCTTGTCCTGTTTCAGTTATTAGAGGTTGAGGAGGCCGTGATACCCTTGTCCTGTTTCAGTTATTAGAGGTTGAAGAGGCCATGATACCCTTGTCCTGTTTCAGTTATTAGAGGTTGAGGAGGCCATGATACCCTTGTCCTGTTTCAGTTATTAGAGGTTGAGGAGGCCATGATACCCTTGTCCTGTTTCAGTTATTAGAGGTTGAGGAGGCCATGATACCCTTGTCCTGTTTCAGTTATTAGAGGTTGAGGAGGCCATGATACCCTTGTCCTGTTTCAGTTATTAGAGGTTGAGGAGGCCATGATACCCTTGTCCTGTTTCAGTTATTAGAGGTTGAGGAGGCCATGATACCCTTGTCCTGTTTCAGTTATTAGAGGTTGAGGAGGCCGTGATACCCTTGTCCTGTTTCAGTTATTAGAGGTTGAGGAGGCCATGATACCCTTGTCCTGTTTCAGTTATTAGAGGTTGAGGAGGCCATGATACCCTTGTCCTGTTTCAGTTATTAGAGGTTGAGGAGGCCATGATACCCTTGTCCTGTTTCAGTTATTAGAGGTTGAGGAGACCATGATACCCTTGCCCTGTTTCTGTCTGCTGGAACCCGTTAGTACAACAACATGAACATAGACCAAGTTTACAGACTTACAAAAGTCCTGATTCCTGGTGACCAACGTTGTGACTCTTTGCCTGCTCCCAAATGGCACCCTATTCCCTACACAGTGCACTACTTTGATGGGAACAGACAAAGTAATGAGACAGAATCATCCATATGAATAATGGAGATTATCTGGGATTGTAACAACAACAACAAACTCTCTCATGTACTGGACCATAGTCCCGATGCCAGATGCTCATGTACTGTACTGGACTCGGGAACTAACAGACAAGCATCACAATGGTCTCATGTACTGGACTGGGGAACTAATCAACATGTTGTCATAGTCCTGATGCCAGACTGGGGAACTAATCAACATGTTGTCATAGTCCTGATGCCAGACTGGGGAACTAATCAACATGTTGTCATAGTCCTGATGCCAGACTGGGGAACTAATCAACATGTTGTCATAGTCCTGATGCCAGACTGGGGAACTAATCAACATGTTGTCATAGTCCTGATGCCAGACTGGGGAACTAATCAACATGTTGTCATAGTCCTGATGCCAGACTGGGGAACTAATCGACATGTTGTCATAGTCCTGATGCCAGACTGGGGAACTAATCAACATGTTGTCATAGTCCTGATGCCAGACTGGGGAACTAATCGACATGTTGTCATAGTCCTGATGCCAGACTGGGGAACTAACAGACAGGCATCACAATGGTCTCATGTACTGGACTGGGGAACTAATCAACATGTTGTCATAGTCCTGATGCCAGACTGGGGAACTAATCAACATGTTGTCATAGTCCTGATGCCAGACTGGGGAACTAATCGACATGTTGTCATAGTCCTGATGCCAGACTGGGGAACTAATCAACATGTTGTCATAGTCCTGATGCCAGACTGGGGAACTAATCGACATGTTGTCATAGTCCTGATGCCAGACTGGGGAACTAATCGACATGTTGTCATAGTCCTGATGCCAGACTGGGGAACTAATCGACATGTTGTCATAGTCCTGATGCCAGACTGGGGAACTAATCAACATGTTGTCATAGTCCTGATGCCAGACTGGGGAACTAATCGACATGTTGTCATAGTCCTGATGCCAGACTGGGGAACTAATCAACATGTTGTCATAGTCCTGATGCCAGACTGGGGAACTAATCGACATGTTGTCATAGTCCTGATGCCAGACTGGGGAACTAATCAACATGTTGTCATAGTCCTGATGCCAGACTGGGGAACTAATCGACATGTTGTCATAGTCCTGATGCCAGACTGGGGAACTAATCGACATGTTGTCATAGTCCTGATGCCAGACTGGGGAACTAATCAACATGTTGTCATAGTCCTGATGCCAGACTGGGGAACTAATCAACATGTTGTCATAGTCCTGATGCCAGACTGGGGAACTAATCAACATGTTGTCATAGTCCTGATGCCAGACTGGGGAACTAATCAACATGTTGTCATAGTCCTGATGCCAGACTGGGGAACTAATCAACATGTTGTCATAGTCCTGATGCCAGACTGGGGAACTAATCAACATGTTGTCATAGTCCTGATGCCAGACTGGGGAACTAATCAACATGTTGTCATAGTCCTGATGCCAGACTGGGGAACTAATCAACATGTTGTCATAGTCCTGATGCCAGACTGGGGAACTAATCGACATGTTGTCATAGTCCTGATGACAGACTAGGGAACTAATCGACATGTTGTCATAGTCCTGATGCCAGACTGGGGAACTAATCGACATGTTGTCATAGTCCTGATGCCAGACTGGGGAACTAATCGACATGTTGTCATAGTCCTGATGCCAGACTGGGGAACTAATCGACATGTTGTCATAGTCCTGATGCCAGACTGGGGAACTAATCGACATGTTGTCATAGTCCTGATGCCAGACTGGGGAACTAATCGACATGTTGTCATAGTCCTGATGCCAGACTGGGGAACTAATCAACATGTTGTCATAGTCCTGATGCCAGACTGGGGAACTAATCAACATGTTGTCATAGTCCTGATGCCAGACTGGGGAACTAATCAACATGTTGTCATAGTCCTGATGCCAGACTGGAGAACTAATCAACATGTTGTCATAGTCCTGATGCCAGACTGGGGAACTAACAGACAAGCGTCACAATGTTTGATACAGCAAACTAATCAACATGTTGTCATAGTACAGCTAATTCTGTCCATGGAATGAGGCTGATTTAGGGGCTTACTTACTGCATATTTAGGGGCTTACTTACTGCATATTTAGGGGCTTACTTACTGCATATTTAGGGGATTCCTTACTGCATATTTAGGGGCTTACTTACTGCATATTTAGGGGCTTACATACTGCATATTTAGGGGCTTACTTACTGGATATTTAGGGGCTTACTTACTGCATATTTAGGGGCTTACTTACTGCATATTTAGGGGTTTACTGATTGCATATTTAGGGGCTAACTTACTGCATATTTAGGGGCTTACTTACTGCATATTTAGGGGCTTACTTACTGCATATTTAGGGGCTTACTTACTGCATATTTAGGGGCTTACTTACTGCATATTTAGGGGCTTACATAGTGCATATTTAGGGGCTTACATAGTGCATATTTAGGGGCTTACTTACTGCATATTTAGGGGCTTACTTACTGCATATTTAGGGGTTTACTGATTGCATATTTAGGGGATTACTTACTGCATATTTAGGGGATTACTTACTGCATATTTAGGATCTTACTTACTGCACATTTAGGGGCTTACTTACTGCATATTTAGGGGCTTACTTACTGCATATTTAGGGGCTTACTTACTGCATATTTAGGGGCTTACTTACTGCATATTTAGGGGTTTACTGATTGCATATTTAGGGGTTACTTACTGCATATTTAGGGGTTTACTGATTGCATATTTAGGGGCTTACTTACTGGATATTTAGGGGCTTACTTACTGCATGTTTAGGGGCTTACTTACTGCATGTTTAGGGGCTTACATACTGCATATTTAGGGGCTTACTTACTGCATATTTAGGGGCTTACTTACTGCATATTTAGGGGCTAACTTACTGCATGTTTAGGGGCTTACATACTGCATATTTAGGGGCTTACTTACTGCATATTTAGGGGCTTACTTACTGCATATTTAGGGGTTTACTGATTGCATATTTAGGGGCTTACTTACTGCATATTTAGGGGTTTACTGATTGCATATTTAGGGGCTAACGTACTGCATATTTAGGAGCTAACGTACTGCATATTTAGGGGCTTACTTACTGCATATTTAGGGGCTTACTTACTGCATATTTAGGGGCTTACTTACTGCATATTTAGGGGCTTACTTACTGCATATTTAGGGGCTTACTTACTGCATGTTTAGGGGTTTACTGATTGCATATTTAGGGGTTTACTTACTGCATATTTAGGGGTTTACTGATTGCATATTTAGGGGCTTACTTACTGCATATTTAGGGGCTTCCTTACTGCATATTTAGGGGCTTACTTACTGCATATTTAGGGGTTTACTGATTGCATATTTAGGGGCTTACTTACTGCATATTTAGGGGTTTACTGATTGCATATTTAGGGGCTAACGTACTGCATATTTAGGGGCTTACATACTGCATATTTAGGGGATTACTGATTGCATATTTAGGGGCTTACTTACTGCATATTTAGGGGTTTACTTACTGCATATTTAGGGGTTTACTGATTGCATATTTAGGGGCTTACTTACTGCATATTTAGGGGCTTCCTTACTGCATATTTAGGGGCTTACTTACTGCATATTTAGGGGCTTACTTACTGCATATTTAGGGGTTTACTTACTGCATATTTAGGGGCTTACTTACTGCATGTGTAGGGGCTTACTTACTGCATATTTAGGGGCTTACTTACTGCATATTTAGGGGCTTACTTACTGCATGTTTAGGGGCTTACTTACTGCATGTTTAGGGGCTTCCTTACTGCATATTTAGGGGCTTACTTACTGCATATTTAGGGGTTTACTGATTGCATATTTAGGGGCTTACTTACTGCATATTTAGGGGCTTACTTACTGCATATTTAGGGGCTTACTTACTGCATGTGTAGGGGCTTACTTACTGCATATTTAGGGGCTTACTTACTGCATTTTTAGGGGCTTACTTACTGCATGTGTAGGGGCTTACTTACTGCATATTTAGGGGCTTACTTACTGCATATTTAGGGGCTTACTTACTGCATGTGTAGGGGCTTACTTACTGCATATTTAGGGGCTTACTTACTGCATATTTAGGGGCTTACTTACTGCATGTGTAGGGGCTTACTTACTGCATATTTAGGGGCTTACTTACTGCTTATTTAGGGGCTTACTTACTGCATATTTAGGGGCTTACTTACTGCATATTTAGGGGCTTACTTACTGCATGTTTAGGGGCTTACTTACTGCATATTTAGGGGCTTACTTACTGCATATTTGGGGGCTTACTTACTGCATATTTAGGGGCTTACTTACTGCATATTTAGGGGCTTACTTACTGCATATTTAGGGGCTTACTTACTGCATATTTAGGGGCTTACTTACTGCATATTTAGGGGCTTACTTACTGTATATTTAGGGGCTTACTTACTGCATATTTAGGGGTTTACTTACTGCATGTTTAGGGGCTTACTTACTGCATATTTAGGGGCTTACTTACTGCATATTTAGGGGCTTACTTACTGCATATTTAGGGAATTACTTACTGCAAATTTAGGGGCTTACTTACTGCATGTTTAGGGGCTTACTTACTGCATATTTATGGGCTTACTTACTGCATATTTAGGGGCTTACTTACTGCATATTTAGGGGCTTACTTACTGCATATTTAGGGGCTTACTTACTGCATATTTAGGGGCTTACTTACTGCATGTTTAGGCACAATTAAAGACTTTCTTATTCTATCCTTCTCACCATGCAGTATACTAGAGTATCACCATGCAGTATACTAGAGTATCACCATGCAGTATACTATAGTTTCACCATGCAGTATACTAGAGTATCACCATGCAGTATACTATAGTATCACCATGCAGTATACTATAGTATCACCATGCAGTATACTAGAGTATCACCATGCAGTATACTATAGTATCACCATGCAGTATACTAGAGTATCACCATGCAGTATACTAGAGTATCACCATGCAGTATACTAGAGTATCACCATGCAGTATACTAGAGTATTGCCATGCAGTATACTAGAGTATTGCCATGCAGTATACTAGAGTATCACCATGCAGTATACTAGAGTATCACAAAGCAGTATACTATAGTATCACCATGCAGTATACTGGAGTATCACCATGCAGTATACTAGAGTATCACCATGCAGTATACTAGAGTATCGCCATGCAGTATACTAGAGTATCACCATGCAGTATACTATAGTATCACCATGCAGTATACTGGAGTATCACCATGCAGTATACTAGAGTATCACCATGCAGTATACTATAGTATCACTATGCAGTATACTAGAGTATCACCATGCAGTATACTAGAGTATCACCATGCAGTATACTATAGTATCACTATGCAGTATACTAGAGTATCACCATGCAGTATACTATATACTCCTGAACAGCTAATCAAGGCTACCCGGACTATTTGCACTGCCCCCCCACCCCATACTTTTTACGCTGCTGCTACTCTGTTAAGTATTTATGCATAGTCACTTTAACTCTACCCACATGTACATATTACCTCAACTACCTCAACTAGCCGGTGCCCCCGCACATTGACTATGCAACGGTACCCCCCTGTATATATAGCCTCCCTACTGTCACTTTATTCTATTGTGTATATATAGCCTCCCTACTGTCACTTTATTTTTACTTCTGCTCTTTTTTTCTCAACACTTTTTTTGTTGTTGTTTTATTCTTACTTTTTTTGTTTAAAATAAATGCACTGTTGGTTAAGGGCTGTAAGTAAGCATTTCACTGTAATGTCTGCACCTGTTGTATTCGGCGCATGTGACCAATAAAATTTGATTTGATTTGATTTGATAGTATCACTATGCAGTATACTAGAGTATCACCATGCAGTATACTAGAGTATCACCATGCAGTATACTAGAGTATCACCATGCAGTATACTAGAGTATCACCATGCAGTATACTAGAGTATCACCATGCAGTATACTATAGTATCGCCATGTAAGGCCATTGTGGCAACGTTTGAGCTTTTCATTGTAACTGTTGTGTTTTCATTTAATACGTTAGGATCACAATAGAAGTGTTTTATATTCAACATGGATAGAGTGGGGTGCATCTTTTATCAGCAGAGTGATCTTCTATCACTAAAACACTAAGGCAGCATCCCAAACGCCACCCTATTCCCTGTGTAGTGCACTACTGTTGACCAGGGCCCATAGGGGGCCATTTAAGTACTGCTCACATGTCAGGAAAGGTTGCTCAAGTATGGATCATCCCCCAGAAACGCAGCATCTGACTTGAGCATGTCTCACCCTCTCACCCTGCCCTGGCATGACAGCGGTATACTAGCTATAGATGTATCTGTCTCACTCTCTCTCCATGACAGCAGTATACTAGCTATAGATGTATCTGTCTCACCCTCTCTCCATGACAGCAGTATACTAGCTATAGATGTATCTGTCTCACTCTCTCTCCATGACAGCAGTATACTAGCTATAGATGTATCTGTCTCACTCTCTCTCCATGACAGCAGTATACTAGCTATAGATGTATCTGTCTCACCCTCTCTCCATGACAGCAGTATACTAGCTATAGATGTATCTGTCTCACTCTCTCTCCATGACAGCAGTATACTAGCTATAGATGTATCTGTCTCACTCTCTCTCCATGACAGCAGTATACTAGCTATAGATGTATCTGTCTCACCCTCTCTCCATGACAGCAGTATACTAGCTATAGATGTATCTGTCTCACTCTCTCTCCATGACAGCAGTATACTAGCTATAGATGTATCTGTCTCACTCTCTCTCCATGACAGCAGTATACTAGCTATAGATGTATCTGTCTCACTCTCTCTCCATGACAGCAGTATACTAGCTATAGATGTATCTGTCTCACTCTCTCTCCATGACAGCAGTATACTAGATATAGATGTATCTGTCTCACTCTCTCTCCATGACAGCAGTATACTAGATATAGATGTATCTGTCTCACTCTCTCTCCATGACAGCAGTATACTAGCTATAGATGTATCTGTCTCACTCTCTCTCCATGACAGCAGTATACTAGCTATAGATGTATCTGTCTCACTCTCTCTCCATGACAGCAGTATACTAGCTATAGATGTATCTGTCTCACTCTCTCTCCATGACAGCAGTATACTAGCTATAGATGTATCTGTCTCACTCTCTCTCCATGACAGCAGTATACTAGCTATAGATGTATCTGTCTCACTCTCTCTCCATGACAGCAGTATACTAGCTATAGATGTATCTGTCTCACTCTCTCTCCATGACAGCAGTATACTAGATATAGATGTATCTGTCTCACTCTCTCTCCATGACAGCAGTATACTAGCTATAGATGTATCTGTCTCACTCTCTCTCCATGACAGCAGTATACTAGATATAGATGTATCTGTCTCACTCTCTCTCCATGACAGCAGTATACTAGCTATAGATGTATCTGTCTCACTCTCTCTCCATGACAGCAGTATACTAGCTATAGATGTATCTGTCTCACTCTCTCTCCATGACAGCAGTATACTAGCTATAGATGTATCTGTCTCACTCTCTCTCCATGACAGCAGTATACTAGATATAGATGTATCTGTCTCACTCTCTCTCCATGACAGCAGTATACTAGCTATAGATGTATCTGTCTCACTCTCTCTCCATGACAGCAGTATACTAGATATAGATGTATCTGTCTCACTCTCTCTCCATGACAGCAGTATACTAGCTATAGATGTATCTGTCTCACTCTCTCTCCATGACAGCAGTATACTAGATATAGATGTATCTGTCTCACTCTCTCTCCATGACAGCAGTATACTAGCTATAGATGTATCTGTCTCACTCTCTCTCCATGACAGCAGTATACTAGCTATAGATGTATCTGTCTCACTCTCTCTCCATGACAGCAGTATACTAGCTATAGATGTATCTGTCTCACTCTCTCTCCATGACAGCAGTATACTAGCTATAGATGTATCTGTCTCACTCTCTCTCCATGACAGCAGTATACTAGCTATAGATGTATCTGTCTCACTCTCTCTCCATGACAGCAGTATACTAGCTATAGATGTATCTGTCTCACTCTCTCTCCATGACAGCAGTATACTAGATATAGATGTATCTGTCTCACTCTCTCTCCATGACAGCAGTATACTAGCTATAGATGTATCTGTCTCACTCTCTCTCCATGACAGCAGTATACTAGCTATAGATGTATCTGTCTCACTCTCTCTCCATGACAGCAGTATACTAGCTATAGATGTATCTGTCTCACTCTCTCTCCATGACAGCAGTATACTAGCTATAGATGTATCTGTCTCACTCTCTCTCCATGACAGCAGTATACTAGCTATAGATGTATCTGACATTCCCACCTCTTTATCTTTATTTGTACTCCCGAGTGGCGCAGTGTTCCAATGCACTGCATTGCAGTGCTAGCTGTGCCACTAGAGATCCTGGTTCGAATCCAGGCTCTGTCGTAGCTGGCCGCGACCGGGAGACCCATGGGGCGGCTCACAAGTCGTCCAGGGTAGGGGAGGGAATGGCCAGCAGGGATGTAGCTCAGTTGGTAGAGCATGGCGTTTGCAACACCAGGGTTGTGGGTTCGATTCCCATGGGGGGTCAGTATAAAAAATTTAATAATGTATGCACTCACTAACTGTAAGTCGCTCTGGGTAAGAGCGTCTGCTAAATGTAAATGTCATCTAGCTATGCTTTACTTTCCGCCATAGACTCACTCTGATTGGCTAGTGGGTATTATTCATTCAACAATAGCCTCTCCCGAGTCCCCAACAACCAGATGTTCCGGTTTTCAGATGAAATGGAAGCAGAACCTGTGACGGGACTTCCTCTTTTGGACGTTAACAAGGAGACACTCCAATTAACTCCTCCTCCACATTTACTGGATTGGTTGAACAGTGATGACGATTACCCCCCCCCCCCCCCCCCCCCCCCCCCCAACAGTTTATTTTCTTTCTGGTCAAGACCAGTACATAGGGGGTGTAGTTTCAGGAGTTTATTTTACGCCCGCTACGTTAAGTTAATTCAACATTTAGGAATGTTGCGAGCCTTTAACAATGTGGCCCTTTGGCAGCACACAGTCTGATGCCTGGCCTCGTTTTCTATGTTTAGATATTCAGTGAATGCTCTAACCGAGTTGATTAGGACTGTTCAGTCACGCTGTGGCCCAGAGGACCGGACCAGGAGTAGTTCACATAGTGATTTATCAACATACCACATGTTTCTGTAAGAAAATAACCCATGATTTATAATATGACAAAAAATCACTTCAATGATACACTATGGAATATGGGCTTGTGTTAAAGCAGCTTCATTACAGCTAGGTTAGAAGAGAACAGACTGTCTCCGTACACGCCCTTCAGCCCTCTGGAGGAGCAGGATGGGTGTACAAAATATGGTTCAGGACATGCCATAGAAGTCTGTGGTACAGGTCCGCTGGCCCTGTTTCAATAATCCTTTAAAAAAGGCATCATACTTTCTCCCTTCATTCATATAAGTTCAGTTGTTATCATCATAGAATGTATTTGGTTAATATTCTGATATATTCCAAGGAAGGGATATTCCTCTAATGCAGGGTTCTTCAATTCTGGTCCTGGAGGGCCGAAACACCTCTGTTTTTCATCCTCTCCTTCTAATCAGGGGCTAATTCAGACCTGGGACACCAGGTGAGTGCAATTAACTACCAGGTAGAAATAAAAAACAGAAGTGTCTCGGCCCTCCAGGACCGGAATTGAAGAACCCTGCTCTAATGTGTGTACAATGCCCCATGTCATAGCTGCTGCTTACCACTAGATGTCAGTAATGAGAGCTGTGACTGACCAAAACAAATCCCTCTACGCATCTGCTACCACTCACACACACAACTTCTCATCCGGTCCGGTGCGAGAAAGGCAGGGTGAGGTTGTAGTGTAGTGAAGAAGGTGGCTTATGCTGAGGACAGTAGTAGAGGAGATGGGTACGGGGTGAGGGATCTTGAGACGATCCCTGTGAGTCGGCCGAGGCCAATAGAGAGTGATAGTTGGTATAGTGGTGAGGTTTTAATGGGGTAGGGTTAGTTGGTATAGTGCTAAGGTAGTGGTGAAGTTTTAATGGTATATTGTTAATTGGTATAGTGGTAGGTTTTAATGGGTGTAGGGTTAGTTGTTGTAGTGGTGAGGTTTTAATGGGTGTAGGGTTACTTGGTGCAGTGAGGGAAAAAAGTATTTGATCCCCTGCTGATTTTGTACGTTTGCCCACTGACAAAGACATGATCAGTCTATCATTTTAATGGTAGGTTTATTTGAACAGTGAGAGACAGAATAACAACAAAAAAATCCAGAAAAACGCATTTCAAAAATGTTATAAATTGATTTGCATTTTAATGAGGGAAATAAGTATTTGACCCCCTCTCAATCAGAAAGATTTCTGGCTCCCAGGTGTCTTTTATACAGGTAACGAGCTGAGATTAGGAGCACACTCTTAAAGGGAGTGCTCCTAATCTCAGCTTGTTACCTGTATAAAAGACACTTGTCCACAGAAGCAATCAATCAATCAGATTCCAAACTCTCCACCATGGCCAAGACCAAAGAGCTCTCCAAGGATGTCAGGGACAAGATTGTAGACCTACACAAGGCTGGAATGGGCTACAAGACCATCGCCAAGCAGCTTGTTGAGAAGGTGACAACAGTTGGTGCGATTATTCGCAAATGGAAGAAACACAAAATAACTGTCAATCTCCCTCGGCCTGAGGCTCCATGCAAGATCTCACCTCGTGGAGTTGCAATGATCATGAGAACGGTGAGGAATCAGCCCAGAACTACACAGGAGGATCTTGTCAATGATCTCAAGGCAGCTGGGACCATAGTCACCAAGAAAACAATTGGTAACACACTATGCGTGAAGGACTGAAATCCTGCAGCACCTGCAAGGTCCCCCTGCTCAAGAAAGCACATATACAGGGCCGTCTGAAGTTTGCCAATGAACATCTGAATGATTCAGAGGAGAACTGGGTGAAAGTGTTGTGGTCAGGTGAGACCAAAATGGAGCTCTTTGGCATCAACTCAACTCGCCGTGTTTGGAGGAGGAGGAATGCTGCCTATGACCCCAAGAACACCATCCCCACCGTCAAACGAGGTGGAAACATTATGCTTTGGGGGTGTTTTTCTGCTAAGGGGACAGGACAACTTCACCGCATCAAAGGGACGATGGACGGGGCCATGTACCGTCAAATCTTGGGTGAGAACCTCCTTCCCTCAGCCAGGGCATTGAAAATGGGTCGTGGATGGGTATTCCAGCATGACAATGACCCAAAACACACGGCCAAGGCAACAAAGGAGTGGCTCAAGAAGAAGCACATTAAGGTCCTGGAGTGGCCTAGCCAGTCTCCAGACCTTAATCCCATAGAAAATCTGTGGAGGGAGCTGAAGGTTTGAGTTGCCAAACGTCAGCCTTGAAACATTAATGACTTGGAGAAGATCTGCAAAGAGGAGTGGAACAAAATCCCTCCTGAGATGTGTGCAAACCTGGTGGCCAACTACAAGAAACGTCTGACCTCTGTGATTGCCAACAAGGGTTTTGCCACCAAGTACTAAGTCATGTTTTGCAGAGGGGTCAAATACTTATTTCCTTCATTAAAATGCAAATCAATTTATAACATTTTTGACATGCGTTTTTCTGGATTTTCTGGAATTGTTATAAGGCTTTGCCTTTTGAGTAAGTTTTTGAGTTGTCATGTGTTTTTTTACATCAATAGTAGTTTTCCACTTTATAATTGCTCTCCTGACCATCAGTTCACACACACACTTTCTTATCATAGTCTACTCCCTGCATTCCTCAGTTATCGCCGTTCTCACAATATTCTGCACCATGTTTAACAGTTCTCCTTCTTCTTCGCCATCCGGTCTAACTCCTACTCACATTGCTAAATAGTAACACTATGTCATAATCTTTACTGGTCCTACACTCACACATTACCAGGTAGTAGATTCTAACACATCTCACACAGTTTCAGAGTGTAATAATTAGTCACTACTAAGAAAGTACTAATCACTTAAAACAAGAACATTTCACAACTATATTTAAGGGTGGAACATTAGTCATTATGTCACGCCCTGGCTCTGGGGACTCTTAAATGTTGAGCCAGGGTGTGGATTTTCATTGTTTAGTTTTCTATGTGTTTCGTTCTAGATCGTTTATATCTATGTTGGCCAGGGTGGTTCCCAATCAGAGACAGCTGTAGCTCGTTGTCTCTGATTGGGGACCATACTTAGGCAGCCTTTTGGCATGTTCGTTTTGTTGGATCTTGTTCCGTAGGGTTTTGTGTATAACCTAGGACTTCACGTATCGTTTGGTTTATTGTTTTGGTTCGTGTGTGTACTTAATAAAGAATGTACGCTTATCACGCTGCGCCTTGGTCCACTTCATCTGTCGACGATCGTGACACATTACTTTTAACCTGTATATATTTTAACTTTTATATCACTGAGGCTGTGTGAGTCAAATGCAGTGATTTATTTTTGTGCAGTGATTTATTTTAGACAAACAACATTTTACATTTACATCCCGCCCTGAATGTAAGCCAGGGAGAGATCAGCCAGGGCGGGATCAGCCAGGGTGGGATCAGCCAGGGAGAGATCAGCCAGGGCGGGATCAGCCAGGGTGGGATCAGCCAAGGGTGGGATCAGCCAGGGCGGGATCAGCCAGGGCGGGATCAGCCAGCGGCGGGATCAGCCAGGGAGAGATCAGCCAGGGCGGGATCAGCCTGGGTGGGATCAGCCAGGGCGGGATCAGCCAGGGGCGGGATCAGCCAGGGAGAGATCAGCCAGGGCGGGATCAGCCAGCGGCGGGATCAGCCAGGGCGGGATCAGCCAGCGGCAGGATCAGCCAGGGTGGGATCAGCCAGGGTGGGATCAGCCAGGGCGGGATCAGCCAGCGGCGGCTTCCCGCATGCGCGATTCATTTGCAGTCTGGACGCGGAGGGGTGAACATCTCCTGCTCTGACTGCAGCTGGGAGGGACTGGAGCTGGGAGGGACTGGGCTGGGAGGGACTGGAGCTGGGAGGGACTGGAGCTGGGAGGGACTGGAGCTGGGAGGGACTGGAGCTGGGAGGGACTGGGCTGGGAGGGACTGGGCTGGGAGGGACTGCTGCTGGGAGGGACTGGAGCTGGGAGGGACTGGAGCTGGGAGGGACTGGAGCTGGGAGGGACTGGAGCTGGGAGGGACTGGGCTGGGAGGGACTGGAGCTGGGAGGGACTGGGCTGGGAGGGACTGGGCTGGGAGGGACTGGAGCTGGGAGGGACTGGAGCTGGGAGGGACTGGAGCTGGGAGGGACTGGGCTGGGAGGGACTGGGCTGCCTGTTGAGTGCAGTATATCCTGCCAGCTGTATGTTGTCCATGTCGTCGTTCAGTCACGACTCGGTGAAACATAAGATATTACCGTTTTTAATGTCCCGTTGGTAGGATAACCGTAATCTTAGGTCGTCCAATTTGTTCTCAAATGATTGCACGTTGGCTAATAGGATTGATGGGAGCGGCAGTTTACTCGCTCGCCGTCGGATCCTTACAAGGCACCCCGACCTACGTCCACGATATCTCCGTCTCTTCCTCATGCGAATGACGGGGATTTGGGTCTTGTCGGGTGTCTGTAGGATATCCTTCGCGTCCGGCTCGTTGAAGAAAAAATATTCGTCCAATACGAGGTGAGTAATCGCTGTCCTGATATCCAGAAGCTCTTTTTGGTTATAAGAGACGATGGCAGAAACATTATGTACAGAATAAATTACAAATAACGCGAAAAAACACACATAATAGTACAATTGGTTAGAGGGCTGTAAAACGGCAGCCATCTTCTCTGGCGCCACTTCTCATGAATCAGTCCCTGATTAGAGGGGAACAATGAAAAAATGCAGTGGAACTGGCTTCGAGGTCCAGAGTTGAGTTTGAAGGTACTAAACTACACTATACTACTGTACTGGGTCTATAATACTAAATTGAAGCCTCCATGTTATCTATGACTGTTAGGGTGAAATCTTCTCTTGTCCTTTTACAGCAAACAGAGAGCATCTAAGGAGGTGACCGCTCCGTCTGAAGAGGTCCAGGCAGTGGGGATACCATCCCACGGAGTCAGGCCTGTGATGGAAAGGTGAAAACAGCCAGCAAGCTTCTATAGAGAGGAGGGAGGCTGGAGAAAGATTATCTAATGTCTGGTAGAGCTGTTTAGCAGAAAGTAGGGATACACTGAGGTTTACAGACGAGTCCTGATTCCTGGTGACAAATGTTGCTTGTGTCCCAAATGGCACCCTATTCCCTATGTAGTGCACTACTTTAGACCAGAGAATGGCACCCTATTCCCTATATAGTGCACTACTTTAGACCAGAGAATGGCACCCTATTCCCTATATAGTGCACTACTTTAGACCAGAGAATGGCACCCTATTCCCTATATAGTGCACTACTTTAGACCAGAGAATGGCACCCTATTCCCTATATAGTGCACTACTTTAGACCAGAGAATGGCACCCTATTCCCTATGTAGTGCACTACTTTAGACCAGAGAATGGCACCCTATTCCCTATGTAGTGCCCTACTTTAGACCAGAGAATGGCACCCTATTCCCTATGTAGTGCACTACTTTAGACCAGAGAATGGCACCCTATTCCCTATGTAGTGCTCTATGTAGGGGATAGAGTGCCATTTGCGACGCATACTTTATCGTCACCCCAGGGGCGTCAATTGGTCGCCATAGGCTAGCTCAACACCAACAATTTAAAATAGGCTACTAAAATCCAATCTCGATTAAAAGACCAAATGTAGTTTAGAGGTGAAAGGGGCTGACATTAGGACCATGCGGAGGCCTGGGAGTGGGAGGGAAGGCTGGAGAGGAACAGCGCTACTTTTTCTCAAAGATGGCAGTATTAGAGGGCTTTGGCTAGGTAACTGCTGTTTGACTTGACATTAAACTAAACTAGCATTTTAATTCCGGTGCTGAGCTAGCACGTAGCAGCTAATTCTTGTATGACATGTGTTTGTAGAATTTTAAATCCCCTATTGAATGAGGTGAATGTAAAATCCCATATTAACTGAGGTGAATGTTGCTTGTTTTTGCTGTTCTCCAAATAGCATTTGAGAGTTTTTAAATTGTGTAGAAATGCAGTAAATGAGCTTGAATTTACTTATTTGATTAAATCAATTTCCGTGACCGTTTCAGCATGTACAGTCGTGGTCAAAAGTTTTGAGAATGACACAAATACTAATTCTCACAAAGTCTGCTGTCTCAGTTTTGATGATGGCAATTTGCATATACTCCAGAAAGTCATGAAGAGTGATCAGATGAATTGCAATTAATTGCGAAGTCCCTCTTTGCCATGAAAATGAACTTAATCCCCAAAAAACATTTCCACTGCATTTCAGCCCTGCCACAAAAGGACTAGCTGACATCATGTCAGTGATTCTCTCGTTAACACAGGTGAGAGTGTTGACGAGGACAAGGCTGGAGATCACTCTGTCATGCTGATTGAGTTAGAATAACAGACAGGAAGCTTTAAAAGGAGGGTGGTGCTTGAAATCATTGTTCTTCCTCTGTTAACCATGGTTACCTGCAAGGAAACACGTGCCGTCATCATTGCTTTGCACAAAAAGGGCTTCACAGGCAGGGATATTGCTGCTAGTAAGATTGCACCTAAATCAACCATTTATTGGATCATCAAGAACTTCAAGGAGAGAGGTTCAATTGTTGTGAAGAAGGCATCAGGGCTCCCAAGAAAGTCCAGCAAGCGCCAGGACTGTCTCCTAAAGTTGATTCAGCTGCGGGATCGGGGCACCACCAGTGCAGAGCTTGCTCAGGAATGGCAGCAGGCAGGTGTGAGTGCATCTGCAGGAGGATGGCCTGGTGTCAAGAAGGGCAGCGAGGAAGAAGCCACTTCTCTCCAGGAAAAACATCAGGGACAGGCTGATATTCTGCAAAAGGTACAGGGATTGGACTGCTGAGGACTGGGGTAAAGTCATTTTCTCTGATGAATCCCCTTTCCGATTGTTTGGGGCATCCGGAAAACACCTTGTCCGGAGAAGACAAGGTGAGCGCTACCATCAGTCCTGTGTCATGCCAGCAGTAAAGCATCCTGAGACCATTCATGTGTGGGGCTACTTCTCAGCCAAGGGAGTGGGCTCACTCACAATTTTGCCTAAGAACACAGCCATGAATAAAGAATGGTACCAACACATCCTTCAAGAGCAACTTCTCCCAACCATCCAAGAACAGTTTGGTGACGACCAATGCCTTTTCCAGCATGATGGAGCACCTTGCCATAAGGCAAAAGTGATAACTAAGTGGCTCGGGGAACAAAACATCAACATTTTGGGTCCATGGCCAGGAAACTCCCCAGATCTTAATCCCATTGAGAACTTGTGGTCGATCCTCAAGAGGCGGGTTGACAAACAAAACCCCACAAATTCGGACAAACTCCAAGCATTGATTATGCAAGAATGGGCTGCCATCAGTCAGGATGTGGCCCAGAAGTTAATTGACAGCATGCCAGGGCGGATTGCAGAGGTCTTGAAAAAGAAGGGTCAACACTGCAAATATTGACTCTTTCCATAAACTTAATGTAATTGTCAATAAAAGCCTTTGACACTTATGAATGCTTGTAATTATACTTCAGTATATCATAGTAACATCTGACAAAAATATCTCATAACACTGAAGCAGTAAACTTTGTGAAGACCAATACTTGTGTCATTCTCAAAACTTTTGACCACGACTGTACAAAGAAAATGCAGCTGACATCATTTGTTTGCTTGAGCCAAGGCTTTCATCTGACTCTTTTAGGGGAAGCTCCGTCCCTCCTTCCCTACAAGTACGGATCACCTTGAGGTTTTTTGGTATCTGGAACATTCCATCGTGAAACAGGAGATTTGTGTGGTGTGAGTGAACCGACTGTATGCAGAATAGTCCACAAAGTCTGCAATGCTGAAAGACAATTACATCATGTTCGCTGATGCTGCTGCCCAAGCCAACTACAAGCTATAGTTCTATGAATATGGGAACTTCCCTGGAGTCATTGGCTGTGTAGATGGATGGGATATTACCATCAGGTGTCGCTCTACAGAGGAGTACAGGAATCTGAAAATCTGGTTCTCAATAACTAAGTGTGTGTACTCCCAGTGTGCAGTTCTCCAACATTGTTGTTTGGTGTATGGAAGAGTCGTTTCCAATGTCTCAGAAACACATTGTGCTTTCAACCAAGAAGATGCTTCATTGTCATAATTGCAACAGCAGTGCTTCACAATGACCTCAAACAGCATGGCCGACCAGATCCTCACAATGACCTCAAACAGCATGACTGCCCCGATCAATGACCTCAAACAGCATGACTGCCCCGATCAATGACCTCAAACAGCATGACTGCCCCGATCAATGACCTCAAACAGCATGACTGCCCAGATCCTCACAATGACCTCAAACAGCATGGCCGACCAGATCCTCACAATGACCTCAAACAGCATGACTGCCCAGATCCTCACAATGACCTCAAACAGCATGACTGCCCAGATCAATGACCTCAAACAGCATGACTACCCAGATCCTCACATTGAAGATGAGGATGGCCCAGATGTTCCCATGGTTGAGGCAGACAATAACAGAAATGGACTAGCCTGCAGATATACTTTTGCTATGCAGCACTTCTCACAACAAATATAGCTCAAGTGATTGAAGCAAACAACAGCCACGGATTGGTAACAAAAAGGTTTTTCATTCACAAATGGAAATATCAGGACCCTGAACTTGTGCTGGTTTGAGAAGAACATTAGTACTGCTGCTGCTTCATATTCCTCTCCTCCTCCTCCTCCTCCTCCTCCTCCTCCTTCATAGCCACTTCAACATGAAGAACATTAGTACTGCCGTCATCATTGCTTTGCACAAAAAGTGCTTCACAGGCAAGGATATTGTTGCTAGTAAGACTGCACCTAAATCAACCATTTATTGGATCATCAAGAACATCATGGAGAGAGGTTCAATTGTTGTGAAGAAGGCATCAGGGTTCCCAAGAAAGTCCAGCAAGCGCCAGGACTGTCTCCTAAAGTTGATTCAGCTGCGGGATCGGGGCACCACCAGTGCAGAGCTTGCTCAGGAATGGCAGCAGCCAGGTGTGAGTGCATCTGCAGGAGGATGGCTTGGTGTCAAGAAGGGCAGCGAGGAAGAAGCCACTTCTCTCCAGGAAAAACATCAGGGACAGACTGATATTCTGCAAAAGGTACAGGGATTGGACTGCTGAGGACTAGGGTAAAGTCATTTTCTCTGATGAATCCCCTTTCCGATTGTTTGGGGCATCCGGAAAACACCTTGTCCGGAGAAGACAAGGTGAGCGCTACCATCAGTCCTGTGTCATGCCAACAGTAAAGCATCCTGAGACCATTCATGTGTGGGGTTGCTTCTCAGCCAAGGGAGTGGGCTCACTCACAATTTTGCCTAAGAACACAGCCATGAATAAAGAATGGTACCAACACATCCTTCAAGAGCAACTTCTCCCAACCATCCAAGAACAGTTTGGTGACGACCAATGCCTTTTCCAGCACGATGGAGCACCTTGCCATAAGGCAAAAGTGATAACTAAGTGGCTCGGGGAACAAAACATCAACATTTTGGGTCCATGGCCAGGAAACTCCCCAGACCTTAATCCCATTGAGAACTTGTGGTCGATCCTCAAGAGGTGGGTTGACAAACAAAACCCCACAAACTCCAAGCATTGATTATGCAAGAATGGGCTGCCATCAGTCAGGATGTGGCCCAGAAATTAATTGACAGCATGCCAGGGCGGATTGCAGAGGTCTTGAAAAAGAAGAGTCAACACTGCAAATATTGACTCTTTGCATAAACTTAATGTAATTGTCAATAAAAGCCTTTGACACTTATGAATGCTTGTAATTATACTTCAGTATACCATAGTAACATCTGACAAAAATATCTCATAACACTGAAGCAGCGAACTTAGTGAAGACCAATACTTGTGTCATTCACAAAACTTTTGACCACAACTGTACAAAGAAAATGCAGCTGACATCATTTGTTTGCTTGAGCCAAGACTTTCATCTGACTCTTTTAGGGGAAGCTCCGTCCCTCCTTCCCTACAAGTACGGATCACCTTGAGGTTTTTTGGTATCTGGAACATTCCATCGTGAAACAGGAGATTTGTGTGGTGTGAGTGAACCGACTGTATGCAGAATAGTCCACAAAGTCTGCAATGCTGAAAGACAATTACATCATGTTCCCTGATGCTGCTGCCCAAGCCAACTACAAGCTATAGTTCTATGAATATGGGAACTTCCCTGGAGTCATTGGCTGTGTAGATGGATGGGATATTACCATCAGGTGTCGCTCTACAGAGGAGTACAGGAATCTGAAAATCTGGTTCTCAATAACTAAGTGTGTGTACTCCCAGTGTGCAGTTCTCCAACATTGTTGTTTGGTGTATGGAAGAGTCGTTTCCAATGTCTCAGAAACACATTGTGCTTTCAACCAAGAAGATGCTTCATTGTCATAATTGCAACAGCAGTGCTTCACAATTAGCTTAAACAGCATGACTGCCCAGATCCTCACAATGACCTCAGACAGCATGACTGCCCAGATCAATGACCTCAGACAGCATGACTGCCCAGATCAATGACCTCAAACAGCATGACTGCCCAGATCAATGACCTCAGACAGCATGACTGCCCAGATCAATGACCTCAGACAGCATGACTGCCCAGATCAATGACCTCAGACAGCATGACTGCCCAGATCAATGACCTCAGACAGCATGACTGCCCAGATCAATGACCTCAGACAGCATGACTGCCCAGATCAATGACCTCAAACCGCATGACTGCCCAGATCAATAACCTCAAACAGCATGACTGCCCAGATCAATGACCTCAGACAGCATGACTGCCCAGATCCTCACATTGAAGATGAGGATGGCCCAGATGTTCCCATGGTTGAGGCAGACAATAACAGAAATGGACAAGCCTGCAGAGATACTTTTGCTATGCAGCACTTCTCACAACAAATATAGCTCAAGTGATTGAAGCAAACAACAGCCACGGATTGGTAACAAAAAGGTTTTTCATTCACAAATGGAAATATCAGGACCCTGAACTTGTGCTGGTTTGAGAAGAACATTAGTACTGCTGCTGCTTCATGTTCCTCTCCTCCTCCTTCATGACCACCTCATCATGAAGAACATTAGTACTGCTGCTGCTTCATATTCCTCTCCTCCTCCTCCTCCTCCTCCTCCTCCTCCTCCTCCTTCTCCTCCTCCCCCTCCTCCTCCTCCTCCTCCTCCTCCTCCTCCTCCTCCTTCATAGCCACCTCAACAGAAAGGATTCACATCTTCATTTCATGCTCTTCTTTTAAATAGATTAGTTTGCGCTCATGAAATTCCATGGGCACTCTGTCCTCCGGCCCGGGATATTGACAAGCTATGGTGATCATCTGCCTCTAGAAAATGATTACATTGCTGCATTAGAGAACATTATTATTATAAGAGTTATAATAATAATAATAATTTGCCATTTAGCAGACGCTTTTATCCAAAGCGACTTACAGTCATGCGTGCATAATTTTTTTTGTGTATGGGTGGTCCCGGGGTTCGAACCCACTACCTTGGCGTTACAAGCGCCGTGCTCTACCAGCTGAGCTACAGAGGACCACTGAGTTGAGTTCATTACATATATTGTATCAGATCCGTCGCCAGACCTCAGTCTTAAGGGGGGCATATGAAATGCATGGGAGGGCAGGGGACAATTATTATTAGCCTACAGTATGTATATTTAATAATAAATTCCCTCAAGTGGGGGGGGGGGGCACAAGCATGTTTGGGGGCGGGCCTGGCCCCCTATGGCCCGCCCATAGCGACGGGTGTGTATTGTACACTGCTCAAAACAATTAAGGGAACACTAAAATAACACATCCTAGATCTGAATGAATGAAATAATCCTATTAAATACTTTTTTCTTTACATAGTTGAATGTGCTGACAACAAAATCACACACAAATTATCAATGGAAATCAAATGTATCAACCCATGGAGGTCTGGATTTGGAGTCACCCTCAAAATTAAAGTGGAAAACCACACTACAGGCTGATCCAACTTTGATGTAATGTCCTTAAAACAAGTCAAAATGAGGCTCAGTAGTGTGTGTGGCCTCCACGTGCCTGTATGACCTCCCTACAACGCCTGGGCATGCTTCTGATGAGGTGGCGGATGGTCTCCTGATGGATCTCCTCCCAGACCTGGACTAAAGCATCCGCCAACTCCTGGACAGTCTGTGGTGCAACGTGGCGTTGGTGGATGGAGCGAGAGATGATGTCCCAGATGTGCTCAATTGGATTCAGGTCTGGGGAACGGGCGGGCCAGTCCATAGCATCAATGCCTTCCTCTTGCAGGAACTGCTGACACACTCCAGCCACATGAGGTCTAGCATTGTCTTGCATTAGGAGGAACCCAGGGCCAACCGCACCAGCATATGGTCTCACAAGGGGTCTGAGGATCTCATCTCGGTACCTAATGGCAGTCAGGCTATCTCTGGCGAGCACATGGAGGGCTGTGCGGCCCCCCAAAGAAATGCCACCCCACACCATGACTGACCCACCGCCAAACCGGTCATGCTGGAGGATGTTGCAGGCAGCAGAACGTTCTCCACGGCGTCTCCAGACTCTGTCACGTCTGTCACGTGCTCAGTGTGAACCTGCTTTCATCTGTGAAGAGCACAGGGCGCCAGTGGCGAATTTGCCAATCTTGGTGTTCTCTGGCAAATGCCAAATGTCCTGCACTGTGTTGGGCTGTAAGCACAACCCCCACCTGTGGACGTCGGGCCCTCATACCACCCTCATGGAGTCTGTTTCTGACCGTTTGAGCAGACACATGCACATTTGTGGCCTGCTGGAGGTCATTTTGCAGGGCTCTGGCAGTGCTCCTCCTGCTCCTCCTTGCACAAAGGTGGAGGTAGCGGTCCTGCTGCTGGGTTGTTGCCCTCCTACGGCCTCCTCCACGTCTCCTGATGTACTGGCCTGTCTCCTGGTAGCGCCTCCATGCTCTGGACACTACGCTGACAGACACAGCAAACCTTCTTGCCACAGCTCGCATTGATGTGCCATCCTGGATGAGCTGCACTACCTGAGCCACTTGTGTGGGTTGTAGACTCCGTCTCATGCTACCACTAGAGTGAAAGCACCGCCAGCATTCAAAAGTGACCAAAACATCAGCCAGGAAGCATAGAAACTGAGAAGTGGTCTGTGGTCACCACCTGCAGAACCACTCCTTTATTGGGGGTGTCTTGCTAATTGCCTATAATTTCCACCTGTTGTCTATTCCATTTGCACAACAGCATGTGAAATTTATTGTCAACCAGTGTTGCTTCCTAAGTGGACAGTTTGATTTCACAGAAGTGTGATTGACTTGGAGTTACATTGTGTTGTTTAAGTGTTCCCTTTATTTTTTTGAGCAGTATATTATGGGAGTGCAAGAGATGACTGACAGCATTACTTATTCCCTGCAGTCCGGAGACAGCACATGTTGAATGAATGTGTCCTACCGATTGAGGATTGGAACGGTCCCCCATCTGAACTGTCCAAATGGTCAACATCGGGGATACCTGCCAGGGGTTGCTGGCTATCGATGATCCCTGGTCAACAAGTCCCCCAGCTCATCTGTCTCTGGTCTACCTGGGGGTCCTCCACCAGTCTTGAAACGCTCCGTACGAGCAACAGCATTTGTCTTCTTTAAGTAAATTTTTCCACAGGACCTTAGAAAGACAAGACAATATAGAAATTATATTAGTAATTATGTATGATATTGTTTGTGTTACATTTCTGTCACACAAATACATTTAGGCCCCACTGTGTTGTTACACAAGAAAACTAATATTTCAAAGATTTGTAAAAGTGGGCCAACAATAAATACATATTTCTTCACAAAAGTAGTGCACTGGGCCTTTAATAGTCCTGTATTAGCGGAACGATATAGCCGTCTGCAGCGCAGGCAAAAAGTCTTCCATTTTTTGGTTACTTCTTGGTTGCCATGGCGTCTCGGATTGGTTGGCGAGTGCAATTATTGGTTACTTATTGGTTGCAGACGGCGATATGATTGGTTGTCACAACCAGAAATTTCCTCGACTGACTGTTGTCAGCAATAGCGTGCAACTGCAGCCTGCATTTCGGGGCATTCCTGCATGTGGAGGGAACGCCCCCCTCTAGCTTCCCATTGGTTCCTGCATGAACGTCCCCCTCGGCCTCCCGGAGTCCTCCCTGCTAGCTGGTGGGAGCAACACCGGTAGACAGTGTACTTCGCCCCGGCCTGCCAGGGTTGGCATATTCGTAGTTTTCCTGCCAAATTGGGCTACTTTGAAAACGATGTCGCGGGTGAAAATGTATTGGTCGCATGTGGCAGGTTTTTGGGATACTTCTAAGTTGCACCGCAGCAATATGTATTTCACTGTGACCTGCTGCTGCTGACTATCAGGCAGTAAGCAGGCTGGGACTGAGTGACTGGTGGGGGGGTACATTGAGAGTTGTGGTTGTGCTGTATCAGAGGCAACTGAGTCACCAAGACTAGAGCAGCATGCACGTTGTGACAACTTCTTACCAGTTGTTTAGATTGGTCATTATGGAAACACCCCTTTTCCATAAAACATATTAACGCGCTAGAACTGATATAACGCATTGGAAAATGACTTTAGGTGCACTACAGCTCTTTAGATACATTTGCACATTCTAATATCAAGCGAAGGGTTTTACTCAGTTCTTGGGTCTCCAGCGCTGCCCGAGTGGACATTTGAAATGGAAGTTACGCAAACCCCTCGCATGCTTCTGTTATGGGAAAAAGTTGACAATAAAAATGACATTAAATGTGGAGAATGGTGGGCCACATTTGCATCTGTTTGGCCATCAAGTAGGCTATTAATTTCTATAAAATTTTAGGCTACTGTAGCCTACCATTTGATACAGTACAATAAATATGCTGAAATTATATCACTGGAGTCATTGCAAATATATTTGTGCCACTTGAGCTGGCAAATGGATTGGATAAATAGCCTATAACTCCGTGTGTTGTTGTGTCCTTGTGTTATTCTGCAATTGTGATCATGGCCACAGCTCTATCGTAATGTGTCGTTATCCACATTTAACATCAGTTTCACTGTGGACTTTTCCCTGAAATGTGACGTAGGCCTATCAGGGGCTATAGTATACCTGCATCTAGCTCAGCAAACTATGGCAAAGTTGAATTGCAGTTATAAACCCAGTCGTTAAAAATGACGTCGATATTCCTTCTTAAATCGCCTGATAACGTTATGGAAAAAGGTATTTGGCAGGTGGCAGGTTTTGCCAGCTCTAGATAAAATTTATAGAACAATGACCCCTGAAAACCCGCCTACAAGGTCTGAAAACTAGCCCAAATTGTTGTTTTTTTCGCAACAAGTGAGGAGTTGCAACATTTATTCATGATGGCCTGCCATAACCTTCGTTAACAGAACTGCGGGAAAACGGTGCCTGACAGGCGCGGGCGAAGGACAATGTCTACATTTACAGAAATGTTTGGTGATCAACTAGTAATGCCTTGGAGAGCGACCGGCTGGTGACCACTGTTTGATGCTTTTCACTGACAGACGCAACTCAATCAGCTACTCCTATGCCACATGCACTACCCAAATCGCGGGCTTCCCAAACATTCAGGTGATTTGAAACTATCTACAGCAAAACATTTTTTAAAAGATCTAATGATTCTCTGTGGCTAAGTCATGGTCCCTGGTGAAGTATTTTGAATTATTTTATATAAACTGGAGTAATTATATAATTTTGGCGAAACATCCATTAACTTTAGGGCAATCCAACATCCAAACAGTGCACCCGCCAACTTTCCTTTCCAATTTGCAGGAGGTTGAAACCAGAGCTCTGTATATAATGACGAGATGCTCATGTCTCCGCACTAACAATGGTAGCCTTTGTCCCAAAGGCGACAAGCTCAGGTCTGCATATTATTCCCATAGAAACGCATTGGGTTTATACTGGACAGAATTTGGCGAGTGAGCCCTCTCGCTTCGCCTCTTCTGAAACTATATCACCGAAGAAAGCATCAGAGTGAGCTAAACAGCGCCCCTCTGTCTCAGTATGTGTAGACCATGTATCTGATGCTGTCTGGCCAGAAATAGTATGACATGCCATACTCTTTTGGTCCAGACAGCATCAGATACATGGTCTACACATACTGAGACAGAGGGGCGCTGTTTAGCTCCCTCGGATGCGTCTTTCTGTTGGGCGCGTCTCAGTCAAATAAATGATCAATATTTCAATATTTTATTTGGATGGGCAACGGGGTACGGTAGGGCAGGCCATAATGCCAGCCATGCCAGCCATGTCTGCTAGCATGCTAGTTAGCTAGCTAGCACACGGTGTCGCTCCCGTCTGCTGTGCACCGGACTAGCTAAACTAGCACATAGTGTCACTTCACTCCCGCCTGCCGAACACCTGCCCTCGCCGTCGTTAACAGAACTGTGGGAAAACAGTACCCAACAGGCAGGGACAAAGGACACTGTCTACAGGTGTACAGCAAGCTAACTACCGTTGTCGCCTCGCCCCTTCTTATGTGGGGTTTATCGGCGGCTGGCGTCCAACATTATTGTGGAGTTAACGCCACCTCCTGTACTGGAGCGCCCCCGCCTCCCGCCTGTCCTATCTTAAAAATGGACCAATAGAAATATAAAGATGGGTTCCTGCAGATGCTGGAATGCCCACATACAGGAACGGCCCGAATTGCGGGCCGCAGTTGCGCCCTTCTCGTTATCAGGGGCCGCCAAGTGCCACAAAAGCATGCTCGAGTGCGGCAGGTAGCTTAGTGAGTCAGAGCGTTGTGCCAGTAACCGAAAGGTCGCTGGTTCTAATCCCGAGCCGACTAGGTGAAAAATATGTCGATGTGCCCTTAAGCAAGGCACTTAACCCTAATTGCTCCTGTAAATCGCTCTGGATAATCTCTAAATTCCAAGCATCTGCCTCTAACCCTAGGAAGCTCTTTGCCACCTTCTCCTCCCTGCTGAATCCTCCTCCCCCCCCCCCCCCCCCTCCCTCTCTGTGGATGACTTCGTCAACCATTTTGAAAAGAAGGTTGACGACATCCGATCCTCGTTTGTTAAGTCAAATGACACTGCTGGTCCTGCTCACACTGCCCTACCCTATGCTTTGACTTCTTTCTCCCCTCTCTCTCCAGATAAATTCTTGCGACTTGTGACGGCCGGCCGCCCAACAACCTGCCCGCTTGACACTATCCCCTCCTGTCTTCTCCAGACCATCTCCGGTGACCTTCTCCCTTACCTCACCTCGCTCATCAACTCATCCTTGACCGCTGCTATGTCCCTTCCGTCTTCAAGAGAGCGAGAGTTGCACCCCTTCTCAAAAAACCAACACTCGATCCCTCTGATGTCAACAACTACAGACCAGTATCCCTTCTTTCTTTTCTCTCCAAAACTCATGAGCGTGCCGTCTTTAGCCAACTCTCTTGCTGTCTCTCTGAGAATGACCTTCTTGATCCAAACCAGTCAGGTTTCAAGACTGGTCATTCAACTGAGACTGCTCTTCTCTGTGTCACGGAGGCTCTCCGCACTGCTAAATCTAACTCTCTCTCCTCTGCTCTTGTCCTTCTAGACCTATCTGCTGCCTTTGATACTGTGAACCATCAGATCCTCCTCTCCACCCTCTCCGAGCTGGGCATCTCCGGCGTGGCTCACTCTTGGATTGCGTCCTACCTGACAGGTCGCTCCTACCAAGTGGCGTGGCGAGAATCTGTCTTCGCACCACGTGCTCTCACCACTGGTGTCCCACAGGGCTCAGTTCTAGGCCCTCTCCTATTCTCTCTATACACCAAGTCACTCGGCTCTGTCATATCCTCACATGGTCTCTCCTATCATTGCTACGCAGACGACACACAACTAATCTTCTCCTTTCCCCCTTCTGATAACCTGGTGGTGAATCGCATCTCTGCATGTCTGGCAGACATATCAGTGTGGATGACGGATCACCACCTCAAGCTGAACCTCGGCAAGACGGAGCTGCTCTTCCTCCCGGGGAAGGACTGCCCGTTCCATGATCTCGCCATCACGGTTGACAACTCTGTTGTGTCCTCCTCCCAGAGTGCGAAGAGCCTTGGCGTGACCCTGGACAACACCCTGTCGTTCTCCGCTAACATCAAGGCGGTGACCCGATCCTGTAGGTTCATGCTCTACAACATTCGGAGAGTACGACCCTGCCTTACACAGGAAGCGGCACAGGTCCTAATCCAGGCACTTGTCATCTCCCGTCTGGATTACTGCAACTCGCTGTTGGCTGGGCTCCCTGCCTGTGCCATTAAACCCCTACAACTCATCCAGAATGCCGCAGCCCGTCTGGTGTTCAACCTTCCCAAGTTCTCTCACGTCACCCCGCTCCTCCGCACACTCCACTGGCTTCCAGTTGAAGCTCGCATCCGCTACAAGACCATGGTGCTTGCCTATGGAGCAGTGAGGGGAACGGCACCTCCGTACCTTCAGGCTCTGATCAGTCCCTACACCCAAACGAGGGCATTGCGTTCATCCACCTCTGGCCTGCTGGCCCCCCTATCTCTGCGGAAGCATAGCTCCCGCTCAGCCCAGTCAAAGCTATTCGCTGCTCTGGCACCCCAATGGTGGAACAAGCTCCCTCACGACGCCAGGACAGCGGAGTCACTCACCACCTTCCGGAGACATTTGAAACCCCACTTGGTTGTTATGACAGTTGTAAGTAAACATCGGCTAAAATACTGAATGAAATTGTTGCCTTAACACAGTTACAGTCACCAACCCTCCTGATAACATGAAAACACTAACCAGCTCTGCTAGGGTGAGTAAAATGTTCAGAGTGAGGTAAAAAAAAAAAAAAAAACATGTATTATGTTTATTTCTCAGGGACCATGCCACTGCACCAGATTGAGCTAGATATCTAATTTTCATCTGAGTCCCTAGGCAGAAAACAATCAACATGAATACAATCCTACAGTATAACACACTATTAACATATAGATATAAAAATACTAATAATCAAAATATACAATAGACAATATAATGCTAATATTACGTCAGAGTTTAACTGTCCCTTGGTCCTATGGTATCCTACATATTAAGAGTCAGAATGTCTTAATGTTCAGACTGGTTTACCTTCAGCCACCTTTTCAGGTTTGCCTTGAAGCTAACAGAGGTACTGCCCTCTCTCACACTGGTTGGCAGGTTGTTCCAGAATCTGGATGCTCTGACTGAAAAAGTTGTGCTCTCTTTTTTTGTGTCTGCAAGTACAGTAGCTAGCAAGCGAGCCAACTTTAACCTGTTAGCTTGGGTGCTTGGCTGCCATTGTGAGGTCAGAACGCTCCGAGATGAATTTACAAACGCCCAGAGCGCACTCTGGCACTCCAGAGGGAATTTACAAACGCCCAGAGCGCACTCTGGCACTCCAGAGGGAATTTACAAACGCCCAGAGCGCACCCTGGCACTCCAGAGGGAATGAACAAACGCCCAGAGCGCACCCTGGCACTCCAGAGGGAATGAACAAACGCCCAGAGCGCACCCTGGCACTCCAGAGGGAATGAACAAACGCCCAGAGCGCACCCTGGCACTCCAGAGGGAATGAACAAACGCCCAGAGCGCACCCTGGCACTCCAGAGGGAATGAACAAACGCCCAGAGCGCACTCTGGCACACTCCAGAGTGAATGTACAAACGCACCATATGATTGGTGGCAAATATGATCTATTATATTGACAAGATAGCCGAGTGAGATCAGGTGGGACCATTCTAGCCAATGAGAGGGCAGATATGCATGTGAACAACAGGCACAACTAAGTCGTTTTTCTCAAAGTGGCCGGAATGCCGCGTGTATCCACTTATATCAATACATTTGTAACAGGCTAAACATTACGAAACTTATATTCGATAAAATAAGCATCACACTCATTCGACACACTCATAGACCTCCATACAAAAAAAGGCTTATCTCATGTGGACAGATTTTGGGCAGAGTAAATCCTCTCGCTTCTCCTCTTCCTCTCTGCTGGCGGCCATTAGACATCGCTGTACGTGGAATCAGTGGAGGAGTCCGCCATAAAAACCACAGAAGAAGAGGAAGGGAAAAAAGAAAAATACATCAGTGGATGAGACCGTTGAGGAGTAAGGACGTTACAACGTGGCTGAACGTCTCTTTTGCTGTAGCAAGACGCGTTTCTCACGCCTATATATTTTTCTCTCTCGACGACTGCCACTATTTAAGTGGATATAATATTGTATTTTAATGGTGTGAAGATGGCCATACGGCCGGGGACAGAGGACGCAACGTTAATCTCACCAACGCTTCTCCAAGATTTCGGCGTTAATCAGTATCTGAACGCCGGGGACGTGAACATGGATATCGCCGATGGAGCAGAGGAGCTTTCCTTGGAGGAAATCTTATCGCTGTACAGCCAGCCGATCAATGAAGAGCAGGGATGGGCTGTTTGTTACCAATGTTGCAGAACTTTGGCTCAGAACCACCGGAGGAGAAATTCCAAGACCTCTGGCGCTTCAGTTGGGGATTTTGCGAGAAGGATTGACGGACCTGGGGATGTACGGATTCTGAGAGATGGAACAGTTAAATTGCACCACCAAGACAGCACAGGTAAACGACACAATGTCTGTCAAAATCGGAATACAATTTGGACCTACTAGGCTTTTTGAAGCCTGTCTAGGTTCCCCTATTTGCATGGTTACCTGAAGTGAACATAGCTAAGTGGTCAGGATACAAAAATGTAGAGACGCCATGCTTCTCAGAGATTGGATTGGACTCACATCTTTACTGTGGCAGAGGCCTTATCAATTTACTGAGATTTCACATGGAGTTTGAATATACAGTATTTAGGCCTACATATTTGTTTCGTTTAGCCAAATTGGCTTAGTAATGCCTATTAATGAAGTATGAATGAAATGATTTGTTAATGATAATAAATACTTTTTGATTGCAATATGCCTAGTAATTAAATCATAATCATATGTTTGTAAACAAGGCCTTTGACCCGGATCCATCACTCAGACAGACCTCATGCTCAAGGGGTATTTGGCCAGAGGTAGGCTGCATCCCAATATTCTCTCCTTTCTCCCGAAGAGTGCACTTGTTCACTTCCCGGACTTTGATTTGAAAGGAAATGACTGGTATATGGGAAACTCCGTCTCGTCTAGCCAATACATACACAATGCTTTTACATTTGTGGGGAGTAGTGAACGAGTGCACACATCGGGAGGAAGGAGAGGTATAGTGGCTGCTTGCCTGTGTGGTCTTCCGTGTGTATTTTTCCAGTCTGTGGCATAAAGCCGTAGACTGCCTAGTGTAGTCGGTCTAGCATGTGGTTTAATGTCTGAGTAGGTAACGCAGCGGGCTTGATTTCCTTTTCACGCCGTTCTGTTGGGCACTTAATACCTAACCACCCCCCTCTACCTCTACCAAAGACACAACCTCCACTCCTCTCTCTCACTGTCGCTACACAGATCCAGAGCCCATCTAGATGGTGAGAAATAATGTGTTGTGTTCTGGTTTGGTTTGTCTAACCTGCCTAACGACACATCCAGAGCGTAGTCTCTGGTAATGTGCGACACACCTCTCTGACGTCAGAAATGTCATAAACAACCCTCCTGTTTGACTGGATCAGAGCCTGAGTGGTCGGTTCCTGCTGTGTTATACGGTTAGGTATTTAGGGAAGGAAGGTCTGCCTGTCCTGCCTCTGATTATGCCGGGATGAAAAACATGTGAGGTCTATTCGGAAGATGCCTAGCGTGTTAGCTAGTTCAGGAGGTTACTACCAGAGCAGAGTGTTGGCTAGTTCAGGAGGTTACTACCAGAGCAGAGTGTTAGCTAGTTCAGGAGGTTACTACCAGAGCAGAGTGTTAGCTAGTTCAGGAGGTTACTACCAGAGCAGAGTGTTAGCTAGTTCAGGAGGTTACTACCAGAGCAGAGTGTTAGCTAGTTCAGGAGGTTACTACCAGAGCAGAGGGTTAGCTAGTTCAGGAGGTTACTACCAGAGCAGAGTGTTAATTAGTTCAGGAGGTTACTACCAGAGCAGAGTGTTAGCTAGTTCAGGAGGTTACTACCAGAGCAGAGTGTTAGCTAGTTCAGGAGGTTACTACCAGAGCAGAGTGTTAGCTAGTTCAGGAGGTTACTACCAGAGCAGAGTGTTAGCTAGTTCAGGAGGTTACTACCAGAGCAGAGTGTTAGCTAGTTCAGGAGGTTACTACCAGAGCAGAGTGTTAGCTAGTTCAGGAGGTTACTACCAGAGCAGAGTGTTAGCTAGTTCAGGAGGTTACTACCAGAGCAGAGTGTTAGCTAGTTCAGGAGGTTACTACCAGAGCAGAGTGTTAGCTAGTTCAGGAGGTTACTACCAGAGCAGAGTGTTAGCTAGTTCAGGAGGTTACTACCAGAGCAGAGTGTTAGCTAGTTCAGGAGGTTACTACCAGAGCAGAGTGTTAGCTAGTTCAGGAGGTTACTACCAGAGCAGAGTGTTAGCTAGTTCAGGAGGTTACTACCAGAGCAGAGTGTTAGCTAGTTCAGGAGGTTACTACCAGAGCAGAGTGTTAGCTAGTTCAGGAGGTTACTACCAGAGCAGAGTGTTAGCTAGTTCAGGAGGTTACTACCAGAGCAGAGTGTTAGCTAGTTCAGGAGGTTACTACCAGAGCAGAGTGTTAGCTAGTTCAGGAGGTTACTACCAGAGCAGAGTGTTAGCTAGTTCAGGAGGTTACTACCAGAGCAGAGTGTTAGCTAGTTCAGGAGGTTACTACCAGAGCAGAGGGTTAGCTAGTTCAGGAGGTTACTACCAGAGCAGAGTGTTAGCTAGTTCAGGAGGTTACTACCAGAGCAGAGTGTTAGCTAGTTCAGGAGGTTACTACCAGAGCAGAGTGTTAGCTAGTTCAGGAGGTTACTACCAGAGCAGAGTGTTAGCTAGTTCAGGAGGTTACTACCAGAGCAGAGTGTTAGCTAGTTCAGGAGGTTACTACCAGAGCAGAGTGTTAGCTAGTTCAGGAGGTTACTACCAGAGCAGAGTGTTAGCTAGTTCAGGAGGTTACTACCAGAGCAGAGGGTTAGCTAGTTCAGGAGGTTACTACCAGAGCAGAGTGTTAGCTAGTTCAGGAGGTTACTACCAGAGCAGAGTGTTAGCTAGTTCAGGAGGTTACTACCAGAGCAGAGTGTTAGCTAGTTCAGGAGGTTACTACCAGAGCAGAGTGTTAGCTAGTTCAGGAGGTTACTACCAGAGCAGAGTGTTAGCTAGTTCAGGAGGTTACTACCAGAGCAGAGTGTTAGCTAGTTCAGGAGGTTACTACCAGAGCAGAGTGTTAGCTAGTTCAGGAGGTTACTACCAGAGCAGAGGGTTAGCTAGTTCAGGAGGTTACTACCAGAGCAGAGTGTTAGCTAGTTCAGGAGGTTACTACCAGAGCAGAGTGTTAGCTAGTTCAGGAGGTTACTACCAGAGCAGAGTGTTAGCTAGTTCAGGAGGTTACTACCAGAGCAGAGTGTTAGCTAGTTCAGGAGGTTACTACCAGAGCAGAGTGTTAGCTAGTTCAGGAGGTTACTACCAGAGCAGAGTGTTAGCTAGTTCAGGAGGTTACTACCAGAGCAGAGTGTTAGCTAGTTCAGGAGGTTACTACCAGAGCAGAGTGTTAGCTAGTTCAGGAGGTTACTACCAGAGCAGAGTGTTAGCTAGTTCAGGAGGTTACTACCAGAGCAGAGTGTTAGCTAGTTCAGGAGGTTACTACCAGAGCAGAGTGTTAGCTAGTTCAGGAGGTTACTACCAGAGCAGAGTGTTAGCTAGTTCAGGAGGTTACTACCAGAGCAGAGTGTTAGCTAGTTCAGGAGGTTACTACCAGAGCAGAGTGTTAGCTAGTTCAGGAGGTTACTACCAGAGCAGAGTGTTAGCTAGTTCAGGAGGTTACTACCAGAGCAGAGTGTTAGCTAGTTCAGGAGGTTACTACCAGAGCAGAGTGTTAGCTAGTTCAGGAGGTTACTACCAGAGCAGAGTGTAGGCTAGTTCAGGAGGTTACTACCAGAGCAGAGTGTTAGCTAGTTCAGGAGGTTACTACCAGAGCAGAGTGTTAGCTAGTTCAGGAGGTTACTACCAGAGCAGAGTGTTGGCTAGTTCAGGAGGTTACTACCAGAGCAGAGGGTTAGCTAGTTCAGGAGGTTACTACCAGAGCAGAGTGTTAGCTAGTTCAGGAGGTTACTACCAGAGCAGAGTGTTAGCTAGTTCAGGAGGTTACTACCAGAGCAGAGTGTTGGCTAGTTCAGGAGGTTACTACCAGAGCAGAGTGTTAGCTAGTTCAGGAGGTTACTACCAGAGCAGAGTGTTGGCTAGTTCAGGAGGTTACTACCAGAGCAGAGTGTTGGCTAGTTCAGGAGGTTACTACCAGAGCAGAGGGTTAGCTAGTTCAGGAGGTTACTACCAGAGCAGAGTGTTAATTAGTTCAGGAGGTTACTACCAGAGCAGAGTGTTAGCTAGTTCAGGAGGTTACTACCAGAGCAGAGTGTTGGCTAGTTCAGGAGGTTACTACCAGAGCAGAGGGTTAGCTAGTTCAGGAGGTTACTACCAGAGCAGAGTGTTAGCTAGTTCAGGAGGTTACTACCAGAGCAGAGTGTTAGCTAGTTCAGGAGGTTACTACCAGAGCAGAGTGTTAGGCTAGTTCAGGAGGTTACTACCAGAGCAGAGTGTTAGCTAGTTCAGGAGGTTACTACCAGAGCAGAGTGTTAGCTAGTTCAGGAGGTTACTACCAGAGCAGAGTGTTAGCTAGTTCAGGAGGTTACTACCAGAGCAGAGTGTTAGCTAGTTCAGGAGGTTACTACCAGAGCAGAGTGTTAGCTAGTTCAGGAGGTTACTACCAGAGCAGAGTGTTAGCTAGTTCAGGAGGTTACTACCAGAGCAGAGGGTTAGCTAGTTCAGGAGGTTACTACCAGAGCAGAGTGTTATTAGTTCAGGAGGTTACTACCAGAGCAGAGTGTTAGCTAGTTCAGGAGGTTACTACCAGAGCAGAGTGTTGGCTAGTTCAGGAGGTTACTACCAGAGCAGAGTGTTAGCTAGTTCAGGAGGTTACTACCAGAGCAGAGTGTTAGCTAGTTCAGGAGGTTACTACCAGAGCAGAGGGTTAGCTAGTTCAGGAGGTTACTACCAGAGCAGAGTGTTAATTAGTTCAGGAGGTTACTACCAGAGCAGAGTGTTAGCTAGTTCAGGAGGTTACTACCAGAGCAGAGTGTTGGCTAGTTCAGGAGGTTACTACCAGAGCAGAGTGTTGGCTAGTTCAGGAGGTTACTACCAGAGCAGAGTGTTGGCTAGTTCAGGAGGTTACTACCAGAGCAGAGTGTTAGCTAGTTCAGGAGGTTACTACCAGAGCAGAGTGTTGGATTAGTTCAGGAGGTTACTACCAGAGCAGAGTGTTAGCTAGTTCAGGAGGTTACTACCAGAGCAGAGTGTTAGCTAGTTCAGGAGGTTACTACCAGAGCAGAGTGTTAGCTAGTTCAGGAGGTTACTACCAGAGCAGAGTGTTAGCTAGTTCAGGAGGTTACTACCAGAGCAGAGTGTTAGCTAGTTCAGGAGGTTACTACCAGAGCAGAGGGTTAGCTAGTTCAGGAGGTTACTACCAGAGCAGAGTGTTAATTAGTTCAGGAGGTTACTACCAGAGCAGAGTGTTAGCTAGTTCAGGAGGTTACTACCAGAGCAGAGTGTTGGCTAGTTCAGGAGGTTACTACCAGAGCAGAGTGTTAGCTAGTTCAGGAGGTTACTACCAGAGCAGAGTGTTAGCTAGTTCAGGAGGTTACTACCAGAGCAGAGGGTTAGCTAGTTCAGGAGGTTACTACCAGAGCAGAGTGTTAGATTAGTTCAGGAGGTTACTACCAGAGCAGAGTGTTAGCTAGTTCAGGAGGTTACTACCAGAGCAGAGTGTTGAGCTAGTTCAGGAGGTTACTACCAGAGCAGAGTGTTAGCTAGTTCAGGAGGTTACTACCAGAGCAGTGTTAGCTAGTTCAGGGAGGTTACTACCAGAGCAGAGTGTTTAGCTAGTTCAGGAGGTTACTACCAGAGCAGGAGTGTTAGCTAGTTTCAGGAGGTTACTACCAGAGCAAGTGTTAGCTAGTTCAGGAGGTTTACTACCAGAGCAGAGTTTAGCTTTAGTTCAGGAGGTTACTAAGACCAGAGCAGAGTGTTTAGCTAGTTCAGGAGGTTACTACCAGAGCAGAGTGTTAATTAGTTCAGGAGTTACTACCAGAGCAGAGTGTTAAGCTAGTTCAGGAGGTTTACTACCAGAGCAGAGTGTTTAGTTGCTAGTTTACAGGAGGTTACTACCAGAGCAGAGTGTTAGCTAGTTCAGGAGTTACTAACCAGAGCTGAGTGTTAGCTTAGTTCAGGAGGTTACTACCAGAGCAGAGTGTTAGCTAGTTCAGGAGGTTACTACCAGAGCAGAGTGTTAAGAACTAGTTCAGGAGGTTACTACCAGAGCAGAGTGTTAGCTAGTTCAGGAGGTTACTACCAGAGCAGAGTGTTAGCTAGTTCAGGAGGTTACTACCAGAGCAGAGTGTTAGCTAGTTCAGGAGGTTACTACCAGAGCAGAGTGTTAGCTAGTTCAGGAGGTTACTACCAGAGCAGAGTGTTAGCTAGTTCAGGAGGTTACTACCAGAGCAGAGTGTTAGCTAGTTCAGGAGGTTACTACCAGAGCAGAGTGTTAGCTAGTTCAGGAGGTTACTACCAGAGCAGAGTGTTAGCTAGTTCAGGAGGTTACTACCAGAGCAGAGTGTTAGCTAGTTCAGGAGGTTACTACCAGAGCAGAGTGTTAGCTAGTTCAGGAGGTTACTACCAGAGCAGAGTGTTAGCTAGTTCAGGAGGTTACTACCAGAGCAGAGTGTTAGCTAGTTCAGGAGGTTACTACCAGAGCAGAGTGTTAGCTAGTTCAGGAGGTTACTACCAGAGCAGAGTGTTTAGCTAGTTCAGGAGGTTACTACCAGAGCAGAGTGTTAGCTAGTTCAGGAGGTTACTACCAGAGCAGAGTGTTAGCTAGTTCAGGAGGTTACTACCAGAGCAAGAGTGTAAGCTAGTTCAGGAGGTTACCTACCAGAGCAGAGTGTTAGCTAGTTCAGGAGGTTACTACACAGAGCAGAGTGTTGGCTAGTTCAGGAGGTTCTACAGGCAGAGGGTTAGCTAGTTCGGAGGTTACTACCAGAGCAGAGTGTTAGCTAGTTCAGGAGGTTACTACCAGAGCAGAGTGTTAGCTAGTTCAGGAGGTTACTACCAGAGCAGAGTGTTAGCTAGTTCAGGGAGGTTTACTACCAGAGCAGAGTGTTAGGCTAGTTCAGGAGGTTACTACCAGAGCAGAGTGTTAGCTAGTTCAGGAGGTTACTACCAGAGCAGGAGTGTTAGCTAGTTCAGGAGGTTACTACCAGAGCAGAGTGTTAGCTAGTTCAGGAGGTTACTACCATGAGCAGAGTGGTTAGCTAGTTCAGAGGTTACTACCATAGCAGAGTGTTGGCTAGTTCAGGAGGTTACTACCAGAGGCAGAGTGTTAGGCTAGTTCAGGAGGTTACTACCAGAGCAGAGTGTTAGCTAGTTCAGGAGGTTACTACCAGAGCAGAGTGTTAGCTAGTTCAGGAGGTTACTACCAGAGCAGAAGTGTTAGCTAGTTCAGGAGGTTACTACCAGAGCAGAGTGGTTAGCTAGTTCAGGAGGTTACTACCAGAGCAGGAGTGTTAGGTAGTTCAGGAGGTTACTACCAGAGCAGAGTGTTAGGCTAGTTCAGGAGGTTACTACCAGAGCAGAGTGGTGTGGCTATTAGTTCAGGAGGTTACTACCAGAGCAGAGTGTTAGGCTAGTTCAGGAGGTTACTACCAGAGCAGAGTGTTAGCTAGTTCAGGAAGGTTACTACCAGAGCAGAGTGTTAGCTAGTTCAGGAGGTTACTACCAGAGCAGAGTGTTAGCTAGTTCAGGAGGGTACTACCAGAGCAGAGTGTTAGCTAGTTCAGGAGGTTACTACCAGAGCAGAGTGTTAGCTAGTTCAGAGGTTACTACCAGAGCAGAGTGTTGGCTAGTTCAGGAGGTTACTACCAGAGCAGAGTGTTAGCTAGTTCAGGAGGTTACTACCAGAGCAGAGGGTTAGCTAGTTCAGGAGGTTACTACCAGAGCAGAGGGTTAGCTAGTTCAGGAGGTTACTACCAGAGCAGAGTGTTAGGCTAGTTCAGGAGGTTACTACCAGAGCAGAGTGTTGCTAGTTCAGGAGGTTACTACCAGAGCAGAGTGTTATGCTAGTTCAGGAGGTTACTACCAGAGCAGAGTGTTGGCTAGTTCAGGAGGTTTACTACCAGAGCAGAGTGTTGGCTAGTTCAGGAGGTTACTACCAGAGCAGAGTGTTAGCTATGTTCAGGTTGTTACTACCCAAGAGCAGAGTGTTAGCTAGTTCAGGAGGTTACTACCAGAGCAGGAGTGTAGCTAGTTCAGGAGGTTACTACCAGAGCAGAGTGTTGGCTAGTTCAGGAGGTTACTACCAGAGCATAGTTGTTATGCTAGTTCAGGAGGTTACTACCAGAGCAGAGTGTTGCTAGTTCAGGAGGTTACTACCAGAGCAGAGTGTTAGCTAGTTCAGGAGGTTACTACCAGAGCAGAGTGTTAGCTAGTTCAGGAGGTTACTACCAGAGCAGAGTGTTAGCTAGTTCAGGAGGTTACTACCAGAGCAGAGTGTTAGCTAGTTCAGGAGGTTACAACCAGAGCAGAGTGTTTGCTTAGTTCAGGAGGTTACTACCAGAAGCAGAGTGTTAGCTAGTTCAGGAGGTTACTACCAGAGCAGAGTGTTGGCTAGTTCAGGAGGTTTACTACCAGAGCTGAGTGTTGGCTAGTTCAGGAGGTTACTACCAGAGCAGAGTGGTTAGCTAGTTTCAGGAGGTTACTACCAGAGCAGAGTGTTTTAGCTAGTTCAGGAGGTTACTACCAGAGCAGAGTGTTAAGCTAGTCAGGAGGTTACTACCAAGCAGAGTGTTAGACTAGTTCAGGAGGTTACTACCAGAGCAGAGTGTTAGCTAGTTCAGGAGGTTACTAACCAGAGCAGATGTGTTAGCTAGTTTTTGTTTAATTTTTTTCAGGAGGTTACTACCAGAGCAAGTGTTAGGCTAGTTCGGAGGTTACTACCAGAGCAGAGTGTTAGCTAGTTTCAGGAGGTTACACCCAGAGCAAGTGTTAATTAGTTCAGGAGGTTACTACCAGAGCAGAGTGTTAGCTAGTTCAGGAGTTACTACCAGAGCAGAGTGGTTGCTAGTTCAGGAGGTTACTACCAGAGCAGAGTGTTAGCTAGTTCAGGAGGTTACTACCAGAGCAGAGTGTTAGCTAGTTCAGGAGGTTACTAACCAGAGCAGAGTGTTAGCTAGTTCAGAGGTTACTACCAGAGCAGAGTGTTAGGCTAGTTCAGGAGGTTACTACCAGGAGCAGGTTGGTGGTTGTGGGGGGGGTGGTAGTGTTAGCTAGTTTCAGGAGGTTTACTAACCAGAGCAGAGTGTTTAGCTAGTTCAGGAGGGTTACTACCAGAGCAAGAGTGTTAGCTAGTTCAGGAGGTTACTACCAGAGCAGTGTGTTAGCTATTCAGGAGTTACTACCAGAGCAGAGTGTTAGCTAGTTCAGGAGGTTACTACCAGAGCAGAGTGTTAGCTAGTTCAGGAGGTTACTACCAGAGCAGAGTTGTAGCTAGTTCAGGAGGTTACTACCAGAGCAGAGTGTTTGCTAGTTCAGGAGGTTACTAACCAGAGCAGAGTTGGATTTTAGGCTAGTTCAGGAGGGTAACTACCAGAGCAGAGTGTTAGCTAGTTCAGGAGGTTACTACCAGAGCAGAGTGTGTTAGCTAGTTCAGGAGTTACTAACCAGAGCAGAGTGTTAGCTAGTTCAGGAGGTTACTACCAGAGCAGAGTGTTAGCTAGTTCAGGAGGTTACTACCAGAGCAGAGTGTTAGCTAGTTTCAGGAGGTTACTACCAGAGCAGAGTGTTAGCTAGTTCAGGAGGTTACTACCAGAGCAGAGTGTTAGCTAGTTCAGGAGGTTACTACCAGAGCAGAGTGTTAGCTAGTTCAGGAGGTTACTACCAGAGCAGAGTGTTGGCTAGTTCAGGAGGTTACTACCAGAGCAGAGTGTTAGCTAGTTCAGGAGGTTACTACCAGAGCAGAGTGTTAGCTAGTTCAGGAGGTTACTACCAGAGCAGAGTGTTAGCTAGTTCAGGAGGTTACTACCAGAGCAGAGTGTTAGCTAGTTCAGGAGGTTACTACCAGAGCAGAGTGTTAGCTAGTTCAGGAGGTTACTACCAGAGCAGAGTGTTAGCTAGTTCAGGAGGTTACTACCAGAGCAGAGTGTTAGGCTAGTTCAGGAGGTTACTACCAGAGCAGAGTGTTGGCTAGTTCAGGAGGTTACTACCAGAGCAGAGTGTTGGCTAGTTCAGGAGGTTACTACCAGAGCAGAGTGTTGGCTAGTTCAGGAGGTTACTACCAGAGCAGAGTGTTAGCTAGTTCAGGAGGTTACTACCAGAGCAGAGTGTTAGCTAGTTCAGGAGGTTACTACCAGAGCAGAGTGTTAGCTAGTTCAGGAGGTTACTACCAGAGCAGAGTGTTAGCTAGTTCAGGAGGTTACTACCAGAGCAGAGTGTTAGCTAGTTCAGGAGGTTACTACCAGAGCAGAGTGTTAGCTAGTTCAGGAGGTTACTACCAGAGCAGAGTGTTAGCTAGTTCAGGAGGTTACTACCAGAGCAGAGTGTTAGCTAGTTCAGGAGGTTACTACCAGAGCAGAGTGTTAGCTAGTTCAGGAGGTTACTACCAGAGCAGAGTGTTAGCTAGTTCAGGAGGTTACTACCAGAGCAGAGTGTTAGCTAGTTCAGGAGGTTACTACCAGAGCAGAGTGTTAGCTAGTTCAGGAGGTTACTACCAGAGCAGAGTGTTAGCTAGTTCAGGAGGTTACTACCAGAGCAGAGTGTTAGCTAGTTCAGGAGGTTACTACCAGAGCAGAGTGTTAGCTAGTTCAGGAGGTTACTACCAGAGCAGAGTGGTTTAGCTAGTTCAGGAGGTTACTACCAGAGCAGAGTGTTAGCTAGTTCAGGAGGTTACTACCAGAGCAGAGTGTTAGCTAGTTCAGGAGGTTACTACCAGAGCAGAGTGTTAGCTAGTTCAGGAGGTTACTACCAGAGCAGAGTGTTAGCTAGTTCAGGAGGTTACTACCAGAGCAGAGTGTTAGGCTAGTTCAGGAGGTTACTACCAGAGCAGAGTGTTAGCTAGTTCAGGAGGTTACTACCAGAGCAGAGTGTTAGCTAGTTCAGGAGGTTACTACCAGAGCAGAGTGTTAGCTAGTTCAGGAGGTTACTACCAGAGCAGAGTGTTAGCTAGTTCAGGAGGTTACTACCAGAGCAGAGTGTTAGCTAGTTCAGGAGGTTACTACCAGAGCAGAGTGTTAGCTAGTTCAGGAGGTTACTACCAGAGCAGAGTGTTAGCTAGTTCAGGAGGTTACTACCAGAGCAGAGGGTTAGCTAGTTCAGGAGGTTACTACCAGAGCAGAGTGTTAGCTAGTTCAGGAGGTTACTACCAGAGCAGAGTGTTAGCTAGTTCAGGAGGTTACTACCAGAGCAGAGTGTTGGCTAGTTCAGGAGGTTACTACCAGAGCAGAGTGTTAGCTAGTTCAGGAGGTTACTACCAGAGCAGAGTGTTAGCTAGTTCAGGAGGTTACTACCAGAGCAGAGTGTTAGCTAGTTCAGGAGGTTACTACCAGAGCAGAGTGTTAGCTAGTTCAGGAGGTTACTACCAGAGCAGAGTGTTAGCTAGTTCAGGAGGTTACTACCAGAGCAGAGTGTTAGCTAGTTCAGGAGGTTACTACCAGAGCAGAGTGTTAGCTAGTTCAGGAGGTTACTACCAGAGCAGAGTGTTAGCTAGTTCAGGAGGTTACTACCAGAGCAGAGTGTTAGCTAGTTCAGGAGGTTACTACCAGAGCAGAGTGTTGGCTAGTTCAGGAGGTTACTACCAGAGCAGAGTGTTAGCTAGTTCAGGAGGTTACTACCAGAGCAGAGTGTTAGCTAGTTCAGGAGGTTACTACCAGAGCAGAGTGTTAGCTAGTTCAGGAGGTTACTACCAGAGCAGAGTGTTAGCTAGTTCAGGAGGTTACTACCAGAGCAGAGTGTTAGCTAGTTCAGGAGGTTACTACCAGAGCAGAGTGTTAGCTAGTTCAGGAGGTTACTACCAGAGCAGAGTGTTAGCTAGTTCAGGAGGTTACTACCAGAGCAGAGTGTTAGCTAGTTCAGGAGGTTACTACCAGAGCAGAGTGTTAGCTAGTTCAGGAGGTTACTACCAGAGCAGAGTGTTAGCTAGTTCAGGAGGTTACTACCAGAGCAGAGTGTTAGCTAGTTCAGGAGGTTACTACCAGAGCAGAGTGTTAGCTAGTTCAGGAGGTTACTACCAGAGCAGAGTGTTAGCTAGTTCAGGAGGTTACTACCAGAGCAGAGTGTTAGCTAGTTCAGGAGGTTACTACCAGAGCAGAGTGTTAGCTAGTTCAGGAGGTTACTACCAGAGCAGAGTGTTAGCTAGTTCAGGAGGTTACTACCAGAGCAGAGTGTTAGCTAGTTCAGGAGGTTACTACCAGAGCAGAGTGTTAGCTAGTTCAGGAGGTTACTACCAGAGCAGAGTGTTAGCTAGTTCAGGAGGTTACTACCAGAGCAGAGTGTTAGCTAGTTCAGGAGGTTACTACCAGAGCAGAGTGTTAGCTAGTTCAGGAGGTTACTACCAGAGCAGAGTGTTAGCTAGTTCAGGAGGTTACTACCAGAGCAGAGTGTTAGCTAGTTCAGGAGGTTACTACCAGAGCAGAGTGTTAGCTAGTTCAGGAGGTTACTACCAGAGCAGAGTGTTAGCTAGTTCAGGAGGTTACTACCAGAGCAGAGTGTTAGCTAGTTCAGGAGGTTACTACCAGAGCAGAGTGTTAGCTAGTTCAGGAGGTTACTACCAGAGCAGAGTGTTAGCTAGTTCAGGAGGTTACTACCAGAGCAGAGTGTTAGCTAGTTCAGGAGGTTACTACCAGAGCAGAGTGTTAGCTAGTTCAGGAGGTTACTACCAGAGCAGAGTGTTAGCTAGTTCAGGAGGTTACTACCAGAGCAGAGTGTTAGCTAGTTCAGGAGGTTACTACCAGAGCAGAGTGTTAGCTAGTTCAGGAGGTTACTACCAGAGCAGAGTGTTAGCTAGTTCAGGAGGTTACTACCAGAGCAGAGTGTTAGCTAGTTCAGGAGGTTACTACCAGAGCAGAGTGTTAGCTAGTTCAGGAGGTTACTACCAGAGCAGAGTGTTAGCTAGTTCAGGAGGTTACTACCAGAGCAGAGTGTTAGCTAGTTCAGGAGGTTACTACCAGAGCAGAGTGTTAGCTAGTTCAGGAGGTTACTACCAGAGCAGAGTGTTAGCTAGTTCAGGAGGTTACTACCAGAGCAGAGTGTTAGCTAGTTCAGGAGGTTACTACCAGAGCAGAGTGTTAGCTAGTTCAGGAGGTTACTACCAGAGCAGAGTGTTAGCTAGTTCAGGAGGTTACTACCAGAGCAGAGTGTTAGCTAGTTCAGGAGGTTACTACCAGAGCAGAGTGTTAGCTAGTTCAGGAGGTTACTACCAGAGCAGAGTGTTAGCTAGTTCAGGAGGTTACTACCAGAGCAGAGTGTTAGCTAGTTCAGGAGGTTACTACCAGAGCAGAGTGTTAGCTAGTTCAGGAGGTTACTACCAGAGCAGAGTGTTAGCTAGTTCAGGAGGTTACTACCAGAGCAGAGTGTTAGCTAGTTCAGGAGGTTACTACCAGAGCAGAGTGTTAGCTAGTTCAGGAGGTTACTACCAGAGCAGAGTGTTAGCTAGTTCAGGAGGTTACTACCAGAGCAGAGTGTTAGCTAGTTCAGGAGGTTACTACCAGAGCAGAGTGTTAGCTAGTTCAGGAGGTTACTACCAGAGCAGAGTGTTAGCTAGTTCAGGAGGTTACTACCAGAGCAGAGTGTTAGCTAGTTCAGGAGGTTACTACCAGAGCAGAGTGTTAGCTAGTTCAGGAGGTTACTACCAGAGCAGAGTGTTAGCTAGTTCAGGAGGTTACTACCAGAGCAGAGTGTTAGCTAGTTCAGGAGGTTACTACCAGAGCAGAGTGTTAGCTAGTTCAGGAGGTTACTACCAGAGCAGAGTGTTAGCTAGTTCAGGAGGTTACTACCAGAGCAGAGTGTTGGCTAGTTCAGGAGGTTACTACCAGAGCAGAGTGTTAGCTAGTTCAGGAGGTTACTACCAGAGCAGAGTGTTAGCTAGTTCAGGAGGTTACTACCAGAGCAGAGTGTTAGCTAGTTCAGGAGGTTACTACCAGAGCAGAGTGTTAGCTAGTTCAGGAGGTTACTACCAGAGCAGAGTGTTAGCTAGTTCAGGAGGTTACTACCAGAGCAGAGTGTTAGCTAGTTCAGGAGGTTACTACCAGAGCAGAGTGTTGCTAGTTCAGGAGGTTACTACCAGAGCAGAGTGTTGGCTAGTTCAGGAGGTTACTACCAGAGCAGAGTGTTAGCTAGTTCAGGAGGTTACTACCAGAGCAGAGTGTTAGCTAGTTCAGGAGGTTACTACCCAGAGCAGAGTGTTAGCTAGTTCAGGAGGTTACTACCAGAGCAGAGTGTTAGCTAGTCAGGAGGTTACTACCAGAGCAGAGTGTTAGCTAGTTCAGGAGGTTACTACCAGAGCAGAGTGTTAGCTAGTTCAGGAGGTTACTACCAGAGCAGAGTGTTAGCTAGTTCAGGAGGTTACTACCAGAGCAGAGTGTTAGCTAGTTCAGGAGGTTACTACCAGAGCAGAGTGTAGGCTAGTTCAGGAGGTTACTACCAGAGCAGAGTGTTAGGCTAGTTCAGGAGGTTACTACCAGAGCAGAGTGTTAGCTAGTTCAGGAGGTTACTACCAGAGCAGAGTGTTGGCTAGTTCAGGAGGTTACTACCAGAGCAGAGTGTTAGCTAGTTCAGGAGGTTACTACCAGAGCAGAGTGTTAGCTAGTTCAGGAGGTTACTACCAGAGCAGAGTGTTAGCTAGTTCAGGAGGTTACTACCAGAGCAGAGTGTTAGCTAGTTCAGGAGGTTACTACCAGAGCAGAGTGTTAGCTAGTTCAGGAGGTTACTACCAGAGCAGAGTGTTAGCTAGTTCAGGAGGTTACTACCAGAGCAGAGTGTTAGCTAGTTCAGGAGGTTACTACCAGAGCAGAGTGTTAGCTAGTTCAGGAGGTTACTACCAGAGCAGAGTGTTAGCTAGTTCAGGAGGTTACTACCAGAGCAGAGTGTTAGCTAGTTCAGGAGGTTACTACCAGAGCAGAGTGTTAGCTAGTTCAGGAGGTTACTACCAGAGCAGAGTGTTAGCTAGTTCAGGAGGTTACTACCAGAGCAGAGTGTTAGCTAGTTCAGGAGGTTACTACCAGAGCAGAGTGTTAGCTAGTTCAGGAGGTTACTACCAGAGCAGAGTGTTAGCTAGTTCAGGAGGTTACTACCAGAGCAGAGTGTTAGCTAGTTCAGGAGGTTACTACCAGAGCAGAGTGTTAGCTAGTTCAGGAGGTTACTACCAGAGCAGAGTGTTAGCTAGTTCAGGAGGTTACTACCAGAGCAGAGTGTTAGCTAGTTCAGGAGGTTACTACCAGAGCAGAGTGTTAGCTAGTTCAGGAGGTTACTACCAGAGCAGAGTGTTAGCTAGTTCAGGAGGTTACTACCAGAGCAGAGTGTTAGCTAGTTCAGGAGGTTACTACCAGAGCAGAGTGTTAGCTAGTTCAGGAGGTTACTACCAGAGCAGAGTGTTAGCTAGTTCAGGAGGTTACTACCAGAGCAGAGTGTTAGCTAGTTCAGGAGGTTACTACCAGAGCAGAGTGTTAGCTAGTTCAGGAGGTTACTACCAGAGCAGAGTGTTAGCTAGTTCAGGAGGTTACTACCAGAGCAGAGTGTTAGCTAGTTCAGGAGGTTACTACCAGAGCAGAGTGTTAGCTAGTTCAGGAGGTTACTACCAGAGCAGAGTGTTAGCTAGTTCAGGAGGTTACTACCAGAGCAGAGTGTTAGCTAGTTCAGGAGGTTACTACCAGAGCAGAGTGTTAGCTAGTTCAGGAGGTTACTACCAGAGCAGAGTGTTAGCTAGTTCAGGAGGTTACTACCAGAGCAGAGTGTTAGCTAGTTCAGGAGGTTACTACCAGAGCAGAGTGTTAGGCTAGTTCAGGAGGTTACTACCAGAGCAGAGTGTTAGCTAGTTCAGGAGGTTACTACCAGAGCAGAGTGTTAGCTAGTTCAGGAGGTTACTACCAGAGGCAGAGTGTTAGCTAGTTCAGGAGGTTACTACCAGAGCAGAGTGTTAGCTAGTTCAGGAGGTTACTACCAGAGCAGAGTGTTGGCTAGTTCAGGAGGTTACTACCAGAGCAGAGTGTTAGCTAGTTCAGGAGGTTACTACCAGAGCAGAGTGTTAGCTAGTTCAGGAGGTTACTACCAGAGCAGAGTGTTAGCTAGTTCAGGAGGTTACTACCAGAGCAGAGTGTTGCTAGTCAGGAGGTTCTACAGAGCAGGTTAGCTAGTTCAGAGGTCTCAGTAGGTGTTAGCTAGTTCAGGAGGTTACTACCAGAGCAGAGTGTTAGCTAGTTCAGGAGGTTACTACCAGAGCAGAGTGTTGGCTAGTTCAGGAGGTTACTACCAGAGCAGAGTGTTAGCTAGTTCAGGAGGTTACTACCAGAGCAGAGTGTTAGCTAGTTCAGGAGGTTACTACCAGAGCAGAGTGTTAGGCTAGTTCAGGAGGTTACTACCAGAGCAGAGTGTTAGCTAGTTCAGGAGGTTACTACCAGAGCAGAGTGTTAGCTAGTTCAGGAGGTTACTACCAGAGCAGAGTGTTAGCTAGTTCAGGAGGTTACTACCAGAGCAGAGTGTTAGCTAGTTCAGGAGGTTACTACCAGAGCAGAGTGTTAGCTAGTTCAGGGAGGTTACTACCAGAGCAAGTGTTAGCTAGTTTCAGGAGGTTACTACCAGAGCAGAGTGTTGCTAGTTCAGGAGGTTACTACCAGAGCAGAGTGTAGCTAGCAGGAGGTTACTACCAGAGCAGAGTGTTAGCTAGTTCAGGAGGTTACTACCAGAGCAGAGTGTTAGCTAGTTCAGGGAGGTTACTACCAGAGCAGAGTGTTAGCTAGTTCAGGAGGTTACTACCAGAGCAGAGTGTTGGCTAGATTTCAGGAGGATTACTATACTACCAGAGCAGAGTGTTAGCTAGTTCAGGAGGTTACTACCAGAGCAGAGTGTTGGCTAGTTCAGGAGGTTACTACCAAGCAGAGTGTTGGCTAGGTTGGTTCAGGAGTTACTACCAGAGCAGAGTGTTAGCTAGTTCAGGAGGTTACTACCAGAGCAGAGTGTTGCTAGTATTTCAGGAGGTTACTACCAGAGCAGAGTGTTGGCTAGTTCAGGAGGTACGACCAGAGCAGAGTGTTAGCTAGTTCAGGAGGTTACTACCAGAGCAGAGTGTTAGCTAGTTCAGGAGGTTACTACCAGAGCAGAGTGTTAGGCTAGTTCAGGAGGTTACTACCAGAGCAGAGTGTTAGCTAGTTCAGGAGGTTACTACCAGAGCAGAGTGTTAGCTAGTTCAGGAGGTTACTACCAGAGCAGAGTGTTAGCTAGTTCAGGAGGTTACTACCAGAGCAGAGTGTTAGCTAGTTCAGGAGGTTACTACCAGAGCAGAGTGTTAGCTAGTTCAGGAGGTTACTACCAGAGCAGAGTGTTAGCTAGTTCAGGAGGTTACTACCAGAGCAGAGTGTTAGCTAGTTCAGGAGGTTACTACCAGAGCAGAGTGTTAGCTAGTTCAGGAGGTTACTACCAGAGCAGAGTGTTGGCTAGTTCAGGAGGTTACTACCAGAGCAGAGTGTTGGCTAGTTCAGGAGGTTACTACCAGAGCAGAGTGTTAGCTAGTTCAGGAGGTTACTACCAGAGCAGAGTGTTAGCTAGTTCAGGAGGTTACTACCAGAGCAGAGTGTTAGCTAGTTCAGGAGGTTACTACCAGAGCAGAGTGTTAGCTAGTTCAGGAGGTTACTACCAGAGCAGAGTGTTAGCTAGTTCAGGAGGTTACTACCAGAGCAGAGTGTTAGCTAGTTCAGGAGGTTACTACCAGAGCAGAGTGTTAGCTAGTTCAGGAGGTTACTACCAGAGCAGAGTGTTAGCTAGTTCAGGAGGTTACTACCAGAGCAGAGTGTTGGCTAGTTCAGGAGGTTACTACCAGAGCAGAGTGTTGGCTAGTTCAGGAGGTTACTACCAGAGCAGAGTGTTAGCTAGTTCAGGAGGTTACTACCAGAGCAGAGTGTTAGCTAGTTCAGGAGGTTACTACCAGAGCAGAGTGTTAGCTAGTTCAGGAGGTTACTACCAGAGCAGAGTGTTAGCTAGTTCAGGAGGTTACTACCAGAGCAGAGTGTTAGCTAGTTCAGGAGGTTACTACCAGAGCAAGGTGTTGGCTAGTTCAGGAGGTTACTACCAGAGCAGAGTGTTAGCTAGTTCAGGAGGTTACTACCAGAGCAGAGTGTTAGCTAGTTCAGGAGGTTACTACCAGAGCAGAGTGTTAGCTAGTTCAGGAGGTTACTACCAGAGCAGAGTGTTGGCTAGTTCAGGAGGTTACTACCAGAGCAGAGTGTTGCTAGTTCAGGAGGTTACTACCAGAGCAGAGTGTTAGCTAGTTCAGGAGGTTACTACAGAGCAGAGTGTTAGCTAGTTCAGGAGGTTACTACCAGAGCAGAGTGTTGCTAGTTCAGGAGGTTACTACCAGAGGCAGAGTGTTGGCTAGTTCAGGAGGTTACAACCAGAGCAGAGTGTTAGCTAGTTCAGGAGGTTACTACCAGAGCAGAGTGTTAGCTAGTTACAGGAGTTACTACCATAGCAGAGTGGTAGCTAGTTCAGGAGGTTACTACCAGAGCAAGAAGTGTTATTAGTTCAGGAGGTTACTACCAGAGCAGAGTGTTAGCTAGTTCAGGAGGTTACTACCAGAGCAGAGTGTTAGGCTAGTTCAGGAGGTTACTACCAGAGCAGAGGGTTAGGCTAGTTCAGGAGGTTACTACCAGAGCAGAGTGTTGGCTAGGTTCAGGAGGTTACTACCAGAGCAGAGTGTTAGCTAGTTCAGGAGGTTACTACCAGAGCAGAGTGTTAGCTAGTTCAGGAGGTTACTACCAGAGCAGAGTGTTAGGCTAGTTCAGGAGGTTACTACCAGAGCAGAGTGTTAGCTGTTCAGGAGGTTCAGGAGGTTACTACCAGAGCAGAGTGTTAGCTAGTTCAGGAGGTTACTACCAGAGCAGAGTGTTGGCTAGTTCAGGAGGTTACTACCAGAGCAGAGTGTTGCTAGTTCAGGAGGTTACTACCAGAGCAGAGTGTTAGCTAGTTCAGGAGGTTACTACCAGAGCAGAGTGTTAGCTAGTTCAGGAGGTTACTACCAGAGCAGAGTGTTAGCTAGTTCAGGAGGTTACTACCAGAGCAGAGTGTTAGCTAGTTCAGGAGGTTACTACCAGAGCAGAGTGTTAGCTAGTTCAGGAGGTTACTACCAGAGCAGAGTGTTAGCTAGTTCAGGAGGTTACTACCAGAGCAGAGTGTTAGGCTAGTTCAGGAGGTTACTACCAGAGCAGAGTGTTAGCTAGTTCAGGAGGTTACTACCAGAGCAGAGTGTTAGCTAGTTCAGGAGGTTACTACCAGAGCAGAGTGTTGGCTAGTTCAGGAGGTTACTACCAGAGCAGAGTTAGCTAGTTCAGGAGGTTACTACCAGAGCAGAGTGTTAGCTAGTTCAGGAGGTTACTACCAGAGCAGAGTGTTGGCTAGTTCAGGAGGTTACTACCAGAGCAGAGTGTTAGCTAGTTCAGGAGGTTACTACCAGAGCAGAGTGTTGGCTAGTTCAGGAGGTTACTACCAGAGCAGTGTTAGCTAGTTCAGGAGGTTACTACCAGAGCAGAGTGTTAGCTAGTTCAGGAGGTTACTACCAGAGCAGAGTGTTAGCTAGTTCAGGAGGTTACTACCAGAGCAGAGTGTTAGCTAGTTCAGGAGGTTACTACCAGAGCAGAGTGTTGGCTAGTTCAGGAGGTTACTACCAGAGCAGAGTGTTAGCTAGTTCAGGAGGTTACTACCAGAGCAGAGTGTTGGCTAGTTCAGGAGGTTACTACCAGAGCAGTGTTAGCTAGTTCAGGAGGTTACTACCAGAGCAGAGTGTTAGCTAGTTCAGGAGGTTACTACCAGAGCAGAGTGTTAGCTAGTTCAGGAGGTTACTACCAGAGCAGAGTGTTAGCTAGTTCAGGAGGTTACTACCAGAGCAGAGTGTTAGCTAGTTCAGGAGGTTACTACCAGAGCAGAGTGTTAGCTAGTTCAGGAGGTTACTACCAGAGCAGAGTGTTAGCTAGTTCAGGAGGTTACTACCAGAGCAGAGTGTTAGCTAGTTCAGGAGGTTACTACCAGAGCAGAGTGTTAGCTAGTTCAGGAGGTTACTACCAGAGCAGAGTGTTAGCTAGTTCAGGAGGTTACTACCAGAGCAGAGTGTTGGCTAGTTCAGGAGGTTACTACCAGAGCAGAGTGTTGGCTAGTTCAGGAGGTTACTACCAGAGCAGAGTGTTGGCTAGTTCAGGAGGTTACTACCAGAGCAGAGTGTTGGCTAGTTCAGGAGGTTACTACCAGAGCAGAGTGTTAGCTAGTTCAGGAGGTTACTACCAGAGCAGAGTGTTAGCTAGTTCAGGAGGTTACTACCAGAGCAGAGTGTTAGCTAGTTCAGGAGGTTACTACCAGAGCAGAGTGTTAGCTAGTTCAGGAGGTTACTACCAGAGCAGAGTGTTGGCTAGTTCAGGAGGTTACTACCAGAGCAGAGTGTTAGCTAGTTCAGGAGGTTACTACCAGAGCAGAGTGTTAGCTAGTTCAGGAGGTTACTACCAGAGCAGAGTGTTAGGTACTGGGCGTTAGACCTGTCTGACCAATGACATACTGACTGACTGTCGCAGCAAGGGCTTTCAGACAGCAAGGGCTTTCAGACAGCAAGGGCTTTCAGACAGCAAGGGCTTTCAGACAGCAAGGGCTTTCAGACAGAATAAGGCAGTGTTTGCATTCGGAATCAGCCTTGAAGTTTATTCCGGTGTTTCAGTGTGTCTGGCTCTAGTGACGTAATGGACACATAGCTGCACTGGAGATCATTCTGGAGGATGAAAATAGCTCTCACTCCACTACCAACCAAGCCGCTCCAGTTGGAGACGTTATTTCATTAAGAAATCATTGAGGATCTGATGAACACACAGCCTCAAGGCCTGGTTCCTTTTCCATGGGTAGTTTTAGGATTATCCATGTAGAGCTATTTTAGTTAACGCGACAGCAGTATGTTACTAGGGTTAGTGTAGTGTTATCCAAATCACATTTTATTTGGTAATGCGCCGAATACAACCGGTGTAGACCTTAATGTGTGAAATGCTTAATTACAAGCCCTTAACCAACAGTGTAGTTCAATAAATACTTAATAAAAGATTTACTAAATAAACTAAAGTAAAACAATTAAAAATAAATAAAAAGTAACAAAATAACAATTTAAATTTTTAGTCATTTAGCAGACACTCTTATCCAGAGTGACTTACAGGAGCAATTAGGGTTAAGTGCCTTGCTCAAGGGCACAGCGACAGATTTTTCACCTAGTCGGCTCGGGGATTAGAACCAGCGACCTTTCGTTTACTAAAACAACCCACTAAGCTACCTGCCGCCCTAATAATGAGGCTATATACAGGGGGTACCGGTACAGAGTCAATGTGCGGGGGTACAGGTTAGTCGAGGTAATTTGTACATGTAGGTAGGGGTAAAGTGACTGCATAGATAATAAACAGGGAGTAGCAGCAGTGTTAAATCAAGGGGGGGGGGGGGGGGGGGTCAATGTAAACCGTCAGGATGGCCATTTGATTAATTGTTCAGCATCTTATGGCTTGGGGGTGGACGCTGTTAAGGAGCCTTTTGGATCTAGACTTGGCACTCCGGTACCGCTTGCCGTGCGGTAGCAGAGAGAACAGTCTATGACTTGGGTGACTGGAGTCTTTGACCATTTTTTTTGCGCCTTCCTCTGACACCGCCTGGTATACAGGTCCTGGATGGCAGGAAGATTTGTCCCAGTGATGTACTGGGCCATACGCACTACCCTCTGTAGCGCCTTACGGTCAGTGCAGAGCAGTTGCCATACCAGGCGGTGATGCAACCGGTCAGGATGCTCTCGATGGTGCAGCTGTAGAACTTTTTGAGGATCTGGTGACCCATGCCAAATCTTTTCAGTCTCCTGAGGGGGAAAAGGTGTTGTCGTGCCCTCTTCACGACTGTCTTGGTGTGTTTGGACCACGATAGTTCGTTTGTTATGTGGACACCAAGGAACTTGAAACTCTCGACCCGCTCCACTACAGCCCCGTCGATGAGAATGGGGGCGTGTTCGGCCATCCTTTTCCTGTAGTCCAAGATCAGCTCCTTTGTCTTGGTCACGTTGAGGGAGAGGTTGTTGTCCTGGCACCACACTGCCAGGTCTCTGACCTCCTCCCTATAGGCTGTCTCATCGTTGTCGGTGATCAGGCCTACCACTGTTGTGTCGTCAGCAAACCTAATGATGGTGTTGGAGTCATGTTTGGTCACGCAGTCGTGGGTGAACAGGGAGTACAGGAGGTGACTAAGCACGCACCCTGAGGGGATCAGCACGCACCCCTGAGGATCAGCGTGGCAGATGTGTTGTTGCCTACTCTTACCACCTGGGGGCGGCCTGTCAGGAAGTCCAGGATCCAGTTGCAGAGGGCGGTTTTTAGTCCCAGGGTCCTTAGCTTAGTGATTAGCTTTGTGGGCGCTATGGTGTTGAACGCTGAACTTTAGTCAATGAACAGCATTCTCACGTAGGTGTTCCTTTTGTCCAGGTGGGAAAGGGCAGTGTGGAGTACGATTTGAGATTGCGTCTTCTGTTGATTTGTTGGGACGATATTGGAATTGAAGTGGGTCTAGGGTTTCCGGGATGATGGTGTTGATGTGAACCATGACCAGCCTTTCAAAGCACTTCATGGCTACCGACGTGAGTGCTACGGGGCGGTAATCATTTAGACAGGTTACCTTCACTTCCTTGGGCAACAGGGAGTATGGTGGTCTGCTTGAATCATGTACAGTGAGGGAAAAAAGTATTTGATCCCCTGCTGATTTTGTACGTTTGCCAAATATTATTTCGTCACAATATAAGCGCAGCAATGCAGTAAGGCTACGCATGCAAATGTTGGTTCAATAATGCAATTAGCAGGAAAACGCATGTTGTCCAAAGTGCACTGCACATGTTTTCATATGACAGAGATGAAAATATCCATTAGAAATTTAGAAAGAGGGGAGATCTAAAGATGCAACAACTACAGTGAGGGGAAAAAAGTATTTGATCCCCTGCTGATTTTGTACGTTTGCCCACTGAAAATAAATGATCAGTCTATAATTTTAATGGTAGGTTTATTTGAACAGTGAGAGACAGAATAACAACAAAAAAATCCAGAAAACCACATGTCAAAAATGTTATTAATTGATTTGCATTTTAAAGAGGGAAATAAGTATTTGACCCCTCTGCAAAACATGACTTAGTACTTGGTGGCAAAACCCTTGTTGGCAATCACAGAGGTCAGACGTTTCTTGTAGTTGGCCACCAGGTTTGCACACATCTCAGGAGGGATTTTGTCCCACTCCTCTTTGCAGATCTTCTCCAAGTCATTAAGGTTTCGAGGCTGACGTTTGGCAACTCAAACCTTCAGCTCCCTCCACATATTTTCTATGGGATTAAGGTCTGGAGACAGGCTAGGCCACTCTAGGACCTTAATGTGCTTCTTCTTGAGCCACTCCTTTGTTGCCTTGGCCGTGTGTTTTGGGTCATTGTCATGCTGGAATACCCACGACCCATTTTCAATGCCCTGGCTGAGGGAAGGAGGTTCTCACCCAAGATTTGACGGTACATGGCCCCGTCCATCGTCCCTTTGATGCGGTGAAGTTGTCCTGTCCCCTTAGCAGAAAAACACCCCCAAAGCATAATGTTTCCACCTCCATGTTTGACGGTGGGGATGGTGTTCTTGGGGTCATAGGCAGCATTCCTCCTCCTACAAACACGGCGAGTTGAGTTGATGCCAAAGAGCTCCATTTTGGTCTCATCTGACCACAACACTTTCACCCAGTTCTCCTCTGAATCATTCAGATGTTCATTGGCAAACTTCAGACGGCCCTGTATATGTGCTTTCTTGAACAGGGGGACCTTGCGGGCGCTGCAGGATTTCAGTCCTTCACGGCGTAGTGTGTTACCAATTGTTTTCTTGGTGACTATGGTCCCAGCTGCCTTGAGATCATTGACAAGATCCTCCCGTGTAGTTCTAGGCTGATTGCTCACCGTTCTCATGATCATTGCAACTCCACGAGGTGAGATCTTGCATGGAGCCCCATGCCGAGGGAGATTGACAGCTCTTTTGTGTTTCTTCCGTTTGCGAATAATCGCACCAACTGTTGTCACCTTCTCAACAAGCTGCTTGGCGATGGTCTTGTAGCCCATTCCAGCCTTGTGTAGGTCTACAATCTTGTCCCTGACATCCTTGGAGAGCTCTTTGGTCTTGGCCATGGTGGAGAGTTTGGAATCTGATTGATTGCTTCTGTGGACAGGTGTCTTTCATACAGGTAACAAGCTGAGATTAGGAGCACTCCCTTTAAGAGTGTGCTCCTAATCTCAGCTCGTTACCTGTATAAAAGACACCTGGGAGCCAGAAATCTTTCTTATTGAGAGGGGGTCAAATACTTATTTCCCTCATTAAAATGCAAATCAATTTATAACATTTTTGACATGCGTTTTTCTGGATTTTTTTGTTGTTATTCTGTCTCTCACTGTTCAAATAAACCTACCAGTAAAATTATAGACTGATCATTTTTTGTCAGTGGGCAAATGTACAAAATCAGCAGGGGATCAAATACTTTTTTCCCCTCACTGTAGGTATTACAGACTCGGTCAGGGAGAGGTTGAAATTGTCACTGAAGACACTTGCCAGTTGGTCCGCACATGCTTTGAGTACACGTCCTGGTAACCCGTCTGTCCCTGCGGCTTTGTGAATGTTGACATGTTTAAAGGTCTTGCTCACATTGGCCACCGAGAGCGTGATCACACAGTCGTCCGGAACAGCTGGTGCTCTCATGCATGCTTCAGTGTTGCTTGCCTCGAAGCGAGCATAAAAGGCATTTAGCTCGTCTGGTAGGCTTGCGTCACTGGGCAGCTCGCGGCTGGGTTTCCCTTTGTAGTCTGTAATAGTTTTCAAACCCTGCCACATCCGACGAGCATCAGAGCCGGTGTAGTAGGATTCAATCTTAGTCCTGTATTGACGCTTTGCCTGTTTGATGGTTCGTCTGAGGGCATAGCGGGACTTCTTATAAGCGTCCGGATTAGTGTCCCGCTCCTTGAAAGCGGCAGCTCTAGCCTTGTTGCCTGTAATCCATGGCTTCTGGTTGGGATATGTACGTACGGTCACTGTGGGGACGACTTTGTCAATGCACTTATTGATGATGCCGGTGACTGATGTGGTATACTCCTCAACGCCATTGGATGAATCCCGGAACATATTCCAGTCTGTGCTAGCAAAACAGTCCTGTAGCTTAGCATCCGCGTCATCTGACCACTTCCGTATTAAGCGAGTCACTGGTACTTCCTGCTTTAGTTTTTGCTTATAAGCAGGAATCAGGAGGATAGAATTATGGTCAGATTTGCCAAATGGAGGGCAAGGGAGAGCTTTGTATCTGTCTGTGCCCTTGAGCAAGGCACTTAACCCTAATTGCTCCTGTAAGTCGCTCTGGATGAGAGCGTCTGCTAAATAAATAAAAATGTAACAGTGTAGTTTTATCCATGTAGAGCTGTTTTAGTTAATGCTACAGCAGTGTGTTACTAGGGTCCTAGTCTGAGCTACTGAGAGCTGGATGGATTGCACAGCTGGCCTTAGAAAGGGTGTTTGGTGTGTGGGAGGGAGGGAGGAGGCATATTATTATGCCCATTGGTCTGACATTAAAGTTCTCTACCTGCCTGCCTGTCTCCTCTCCTGTCTCTGTGGGTAGTTGGCACCTGTCTACTGTCTCTGTGGGTAGTTGGCACCTCTGTCTCCTCTACTGTCTCTGTGGGTAGTTGGCACCTCTGTCTCCTCTACTGTCTCTGTGGGTAGTTGGTACCTCTGGCTCCTCTACTGTCTCTGTGGGTAGTTGGTACCTCTGGCTCCTCTGCTGTCTCTGTGGGTAGTTGGTACTTCTGTCTCCTGTCTCTGTGGGTAGTTGGTACCTCTGTCTCCTGTCTCTGTGGGTAGTTGGTACCTCTGTCTCCTGTCTCTGTGGGTAGTTGGTACCTCTGTCTCCTGTCTCTGTGGGTAGTTGGCACCTCTGTCTCCTGTCTCTGTGGGTAGTTGGCACCTCTGTCTCCTCTACTGTCTCTGTGGGTAGTTGGCACCTCTGGCTCCTCTACTGTCTCTGTGGGTAGTTGGCACCTCTGGCTCCTCTACTGTCTCTGTGGGTAGTTGGTACCTCTGGCTCCTCTACTGTCTCTGTGGGTAGTTGGTACCTCTGGCTCCTCTACTGTCTCTGTGGGTAGTTGGTACCTCTGGCTCCTCTGTCTCTGTGGGTAGTTGGTACCTCTGGCTCCTCTGTCTCTGTGGGTAGTTGGTACCTCTGGCTCCTCTACTGTCTCTGTGGGTAGTTGGTACCTCTGGCTCCTCTGCTGTCTCTGTGGGTAGTTGGTACTTCTGTCTACTGTCTCTGTGGGTAGTTGGTACTTCTGTCTCCTGTCTCTGTGGGTAGTTGGTACCTCTGTCTCTGTGGGTAGTTGGTACCGCTCTCCTCTACTGTCTCTGTGGGTAGTTGGTACCTCTGTCTCCTGTCTCTGTGGGTAGTTGGCACCGTTGGCCCCAAAGTGGTTCACTTCTCTGTAAGGGGAATTACTCCTGACAGGAGTACATTATTAAAATGATTATTAGCGCCATCAAGATGATTTCTCTGAGTCTGGATAGGGCAGTCTGGATAGGGCAGTCTGGATAGGGCAGTCTGGATAGGGCAGTCTGGATAGGGCAGTCTGGATAGGGCAGTCTGGATAGGGCAGTCTGGATAGGGCAGTCTGGATAGGGCAGTCTGGATAGGGCGGTCTGTTGGACTCTCTTCATCCTCTCATTGTGTTAAAGGGGATACTTCGGGTGATGAGGCCCTTTATCTACTTCCTCAGAGTCAGATGAGCTTGTGGATCCCATTTTTATCCAGTATGAAGGAAGTTAGATTTAGTTTCGCGAGCCAATGCTAACTGGCGTTAGCACAAGGACTGGAAGTCTATGGTATCTGCTAGCAATCCCTTAGGATCCCTTTAACACTACAACGGCTGGGCGTGGAAGGACCTCCTCCTTCAAGACGATGTCATTCTGACTGCAACATTCTAACAGTGGAACTAATACATTTCATATATGCTATCGCAAAAATAATCATTTGGTTGTGTTTATGAAGGCCTTGGTAACATTAGAATGCTATTTATTTTATTTCAAGTAAGACATTTAGCATTTTCATTAGTTTGTTATTGAAGGCCAGGGAGGGGTAACTGGCGTCCCCCTTTTTGTAGGAACGCGGACCAATTTCAAAAATAAATTTGTATAAATGAGTTATATTTTAAGAACTCTATCGGGGTCTCAACTTCCCGTTGAGAGTTGAGAATAGAATAGACAAGGTGACATTTAGAAATGTGGTTGTATATCAGCCGTCATTCAATTAGCCATGTCAGCTAACATTTATTTGTATTGGTAAGTTAGTCTCGTGGCCGGCTATCTAAACTTGTAGTAAGCATGGTCCAATTACCGACTGGGGTGGGTCCATTGATCATCAGTTATCATAATAAAAAACTGCAAACATTTCCTCCACCCTATGGCAAAATGTGTAGAATTGCAGGAAATTAACTTTAAAACGGTTTTCTCTGCGCTGTCACGAGGGGGGCCACTAAAATGTTTTGCTCTCAAGGTGGAGGGCAGGGGGGATGGATGTGGGTACGCAGACCCACGAGCCACTGCGGCCCCTTATGATGAGTTGGTTTTTTGTGTGGCCCCCACCCCCATAATCATATAGCTGTAGGCTATATGGAAAGTGTTCAATCAATTTGATTTGTGGAGTGACTTTATTACAACTTTGAAACAGAAAGCAGCTTATTACCCCAACCACCAAGACGATTACCCCAACCACCAAGACGATTACCCCAACCACCAAGACGATTACCCCAACCACCAAGACGATTACCCCAACCACCAAGACGATTACCCCAACCACCAAGACGCATGGTCAAGATGTGGCCAGAAAGCATACGTGTTAACACAGTAACAGCTTCTTACCCCAACCACCAGTAGCAGCTTATTACCCCAACCACCAGTAGCAGCTTATTACCCCAACCACCAGTAACAGCTTATTACCCCAACCACCAGTAGCAGCTTATTACCCCAACCACCAGTAGCAGCTTATTACCCCAACCACCAGTAGCAGCTTATTACCCCAACCACCAGTAGCAGCTTATTACCCCAACCACCAGTAACAGCTTATTACCCCAACCACCAGTAGCAGCTTATTACCCCAACCACCAGTAGCAGCTTATTACCCCAACCACCAGTAACAGCTTATTACCCCAACCACCAGTAACAGCTTATTACCCCAACCACCAGTAGCAGCTTATTACCCCAACCACCAGTAGCAGCTTATTACCCCAACCACCAGTAGCAGCTTATTACCCCAACCACCAGTAGCAGCTTATTACCCCAACCACCAGTAGCAGCTTATTACCCCAACCACCAGTAGCAGCTTATTACCCCAACCACCAGTAGCAGCTTATTACCCCAACCACCAGTAGCAGCTTATTACCCCAACCACCAAGACGCGGCCAAAGGATGAAATCATCAGTAGCCTAAACATCATTATAAGCTCCAAGTGGCCTTGATAAATGGTGAAAATCGGCACTAAAACTATAATGGCATTATAATGAATGTGTTGATATGACAGCAGTTTGGAAACACCAAGACTTTTCCTAGAGCTGGCCACCCGGCCAAACTGAGCAATCGGTGGAGAAGGGCCTTGGTCAGGGAGGTGACCAAGAACCCAATGGTCACTCTGACAGAGCTCTAGAGTTCCTCTGTGGAGATGGGAGAACCTTCCAGAAGGACAACCATCTCTGCAGCACTCCACCAATCAGGCCATTATGGTAGCGTGGCCAGAAGGAAGCCACTCCTCAGTAAAAGGCACATGACAGCCCTCTTGGAGTTTGCCAAAAGGCACCTAAAGGACTCTCCGATCATGAGAAACAAGATTCTCTGGTCTGATGAAACCAATATTGAACTATTTGGCCTGAATGCCAAGCGTCATGTCTGGAGGAAACCTGGCACCATCCCTGAGTGGAAAAAGGTCAAGGGGTCTGAATACTTTCCGAATGCACTGTATATTTGTAGTGATACTGCAGTGCTGGTCCTATATACACTGCTAAAAAAAATAAAGGGAACACTTAAACAACACAATGTAACTCCAAGTCAATCACACTTCTGTGAAATCAAACTGTCCACTTAGGAAGCAACACTGATTGACAATACATTTCACATGCTGTTGTGCAAATGGAATAGACAACAGGTGGAAATTATAGGCAATTAGCAAGACACCCCCAATAAAGGAGTGGTTCTGCAGGTGGTGACCACAGACCACTTCTCAGTTCCTATGCTTCCTGGCTGATGTTTTGGTGACTTGAATGCTGGCGGTGCTTTCACTCTAGTGGTAGAATGAGACGGAGTCTACAACCCACACAAGTGGCTCAGGTAGTGCAGCTCATCCAGGATGGCACATCAATGCGAGCTATGGCAAGAAGGTTTGCTGTGTCTGTCAGCGTAGTGTCCAGAGTATGGAGGCGCTACCAGGAGACAGGACAGTACATCAGGAGACGTGGAGGAGGCCGTAGGAGGGCAACAACCCAGCAGCAGGACCGCTACCTCTGCCTTTGTGCAAGGAGGAGCAGGAGGAGCACTGCCAGAGCCCTGCAAAATGACCTCCAGCAGGCTACAAATGTGCATGTGTCTGCTCAAACGGTCAGAAACAGACTCCATGAGGGTGGTATGAGGGCCAGACGTCCACAGGTGGGGGTTGTGCTTACAGCCCAACACCGTGCAGGACGTTTGGCATTTGCCACTGGCGCCCTGTGCTCTTCACAGATGAAAGCAGGTTCACACTGAGCACGTGACAGACGTGACAGAGTCTGGAGACGCCGTGGAGAACGTTCTGCTGCCTGCAACATCCTCCAGCATGACCGGTTTGGCGGTGGGTCAGTCATGGTGTGGGGTGGCATTTCTTTGGGGGGCCGCACAGCCCTCCATGTGCTCGCCAGAGGTAGTCTGACTGCCATTAGGTACCGAGATGAGATCCTCAGACCCCTTGTGAGACCATATGCTGGTGCGGTTGGCCCTGGGTTCCTCCTAATGCAAGACAATGCTAGACCTCATGTGGCTGGAGTGTGTCAGCAGTTCCTTGCAAGAGGAAGGCATTGATGCTATGGACTGGCCCGCCCGTTCCCCAGACCTGAATCCAATTGAGCACATCTGGGACATCATGTCTCGCTCCATCCACCAACGCCACGTTGCACCACAGACTGTCCAGGAGTTGGCGGATGCTTTAGTCCAGGTCTGGGAGGAGATCCCTCAGGAGACCATCCGCCACCTCATCAGGAGCATGCCCAGGCGTTGTAGGGAGGTCATACAGGCACGTGGAGGCCACACACGCTACTGAGCCTCATTTTGACTTGTTTTAAGGACATTACATCAAAGTTGGATCAGCCTGTAGTGTGGTTTTCCACTTTAATTTTGAGGGTGACTCCAAATCCAGACCTCCATGGGTTGATACATTTGATTTCCATTGATAATTTTTGTGTGATTTTGTTGTCAGCACATTCAACTATGTAAAGAAGAAAAAAGTATTTAATAAGATTATTTCATTCATTCAGATCTAGGATGTGTTATTTTAGTGTTCACTTTATTTTTTTGAGCAGTGTGTATGTAGGGATACTGCAGTGCTGGCCCTATATGTATGTAGTGATACTCCAGTGCTGGCCCTATATGTATGTAGTGATACTCCAGTGCTGGCCCTATATTTATGTAGTGATACTCCAGTGCTGGCCCTATATTTATGTAGTGATACTCCAGTGCTGGCCCTATATTTATGTAGTGATACTCCAGTGCTGGCCCTATATTTATGTAGTGATACTCCAGTGCTGGCCCTATATATATGTAGTGATACTGCAGTGCTGGCCCTATATATATGTAGTGATACTGCAGTGCTGGCCCTATATGGATTTAGTGTTGCATATTTCACTAACTGTTTTCTTTTCTCTTTCTAGATAAATACAGACCTCCCAACACGTCCTTAGAGGTGAGTTACACACATACCATGCTTCCAGAACAACGGTGACTCTGGGATGCTGACCTAGGCAGAATTGCAAAGGAAAAAGTCCAGTGTCTGTGTTCTTTTGCCCATCTTAATCTTTTATTTTTATTGGCCAGTCTGAGATATGGCTTTTTCTTTGCAACTCTGCCTAGAAGGTCAGCATCCCGGAGTCGCCTCTTCACTGTTGACGTTGAGACTGGTGTTTTGCGGGTACTATTTAATGAAGCTGCCAGTTGAGGACCTGTGAGGCGTCTGTTTCTCAAACTAGACACTAATGTATTTTTCCTCTTGCTCAGTTGTGCACCGGGGCCTCCCACTCCTCTTTCTATTCTGGTTAGAGCCAGTTTGCGCTGTTCTGTGAAGGGAGTAGTACACAGCATTGTACGAGATCTTCAGTTTCTTGGCAATTTCTAATATAATATATAATACATAATAATAAAATATATATATATATAATTTCTCGCATGGAATAGCCTTCATTTCTCAGAACAAGAATAGACTGACGAGCTTCAGAAGAAAGTTCTTTGTTTCTGGCCATTCTGATCCTGTAATCGAACCCACAATTGCTGATGCTCCAGATACTCAACTAGTCTCAAGAAGGCCAGTTTTATTGCTTCTTTAACCAGCACAACAGTTTTTAGCTGTGCTAACATAATTGCAAAAGGGTTTTCTAATGATCAATTAGCTTTTTAAAATTATAAACTTGGATTAGCAAACACAACGTGCCATTGGAACACAGGACTGATGGTTGCTGATAATGGGCCTCTGTACGCCTATGTAGATATTCCATTAAAGATCAGCCGTTTCCAGCTACAATGGCCATTCACAACATTAACAATGTTTACACTGTATTTCTGATCAATTTGATGTTATTTTAATGGACAAATTGCTTTTTTTCGAAAACAAGGACATTTCTAAGTGACCCCAAACTTTTGAAAGTTTGTGTATATAAATACACACACACACACACACACACACACACACAGTGCCTTGCAAAAGTATTCATCCCCCTTGGTGTTTTTCCTATTTTGTTGCATTACAACCTGCATTACAACTCCTGAGTGGCGCTGTGGTCTAAGGCACTGCATCACAGTGCTAACTGTGCCACTAGAGATCCTGGTTCGAATCCAGGCTCTGTCGCAGCCGGCCGCGACCGGGAGACTCATGGGCGGCGCACAATTGGCCCAGCGTCGTCCAGGGTAGGGGAGGGAATGGCCGGCAGGGATGTAGCTCAGTTGATAGAGCATGGCGTTTGCAACGCCAGAGTTGTGGGTTTGATTCCCACGGGGGGCCAGTATAAAAAAATAAAAAAAATTGTACTCACTAACTGTAAGTCGCTCTGGATAAGAGCGTCTGCTAAATGACAAAAAATGTAAATGTAAAATGTAATTTTAATGGATTTTTTTGGGATTTCATGTAATGGACACACAAAATAGTCCAAATTAGTGAAGTGAAATTAATCAAATAACTTGTTTAAAAAAATTCTAAAAAATAAATAATGGAGATGTGGTGTGTGCATATGTATTCACCCCCTTTGCTATGAAGCCCCTAAATAAGATCTGGTGCAACTAATTCCCTTCAGAAGTCACATAATTAGTTAGATTGCACACAGGTGGACTTTAAGTGTCACATGATCTCAGTGTATATATATATAGATATATAGATGTCTGTCTGTCTGTCTGTCTGTCTGTCTGTCTGTCTGTCTGTCTGTCTGTCTGTCTGTCTGTCTGTCTGTCTGTCTGTCTGTCTGTCTGTCTGTCTGTCTGTCTGTCTGTCTGTCTGTCTGTCTGTCTGTCTGTCTGTCTGTCTGTCTGTCTGTCTGTCTGTCTGTCTGTCTGTCTGTCTGTCTGTCTGTCTGTCTGTCTGTCTGTCTGTCTGTCTGTCTGTCTGTCTGTCTGTCTGTCTGTCTGTCTGTCTGTCTGTCTGTCTGTCTGTCTGTCTGTCTGTCTGTCTGTCTGTCTGTCTGTCTGTCTGTCTGTCTGTCTGTCTGTCTGTCTGTCTGTCTGTCTGTCTGTCTGTCTGTCTGTCTGTCTGTCTGTCTGTCTGTCTGTCTGTCTGTCTGTCTGTCTGTCTGTCTGTCTGTCTGTCTGTCTGTCTGTCTGTCTGTCTGTCTGTCTGTCTGTCTGTCTGTCTGTCTGTCTGTCTGTCTGTCTGTCTGTCTGTCTGTCTGTCTGTCTGTCTGTCTGTCTGTCTGTCTGTCTGTCTGTCTGTCTGTCTGTCTGTCTGTCTGTCTGTCTGTCTGTCTGTCTGTCTGTCTGTCTGTCTGTCTGTCTGTCTGTCTGTCTGTCTGTCTGTCTGTCTGTCTGTCTGTCTGTCTGTCTGTCTGTCTGTCTGTCTGTCTGTCTGTCTGTCTGTCTGTCTGTCTGTCTGTCTGTCTGTCTGTCTGTCTGTCTGTCTGTCTGTCTGTCTGTCTGTCTGTCTGTCTGTCTGTCTGTCTGTCTGTCTGTCTGTCTGTCTGTCTGTCTGTCTGTCTGTCTGTCTGTCTGTCTGTCTGTCTGTCTGTCTGTCTGTCTGTCTGTCTGTCTGTCTGTCTGTCTGTCTGTCTGTCTGTCTGTCTGTCTGTCTGTCTGTCTGGGCCACAGAGTCTGCAACACCACTAAGCAAGGGGCACCAACAAGCAAGCGGCAACATGAAGACCAAGGAGCTCTCCAAACAGGTCAGGGACAAAGTTGTGGAGAAGTACAGATCAGGGTTGGGTTATAAAAAAAATATCACAAACTTTGAACATCCCACGGAGCACCATTTAAATCCACTATTAAAAAATAGAAAGAATATGGCACCACAACAAACCTGCCAAGAGAGGGCCGCCCACCAAAACTCACGACCAAAGATAACCCTGAAGGAGCTGCAAAGCTCCACAGCGGGGATTGGAGTATCTGTCCATAGGACCACTTTAAGCCGTACACTCCACAGAGCTGGGCTTTACGGAAGAGTGGCCAGAAAAAAGCCATCGCTTAAAGAAAAAAAATAAGGAAACACGTTTGGTGTTCGCCAAAAGCCATGTGGGAGACTCCCCAAACATATGGAAGAAGGTACTCTGGTCAGCTGAGACAAAAATGTAGCTTTTTGGCCATCAAGGAAAACGCTATATCTGGTGCAAACCCAACACCTCTCATCACCCTGAGAACACCATCCCCACAGTGAAGCATGGTGGTGGCAGCATCATGCTGTGGGGATGTTTTTCATCGGCAGGGACTGGGAAACTGGTCAGAATTGAAGGAATGATGGATGGCGCTAAATACAGGGAAATTGTTGAGGGAAACCTGTTTCAGTCTTCCAGAGATTTGAGACTGGGAAGGAGGTTCACCTTCCAGCAGGACAATGACCCAGTCAGAAATCACCACAACATGGGCCCAAAATTCCCCTTAAATGCTGACATGAACTAACTCATATCTTCCTCTTTATGACATTTTATAACTATTTTTCAAATATTTCAGATTCTTAATGTTCACAATATCTCTGTGGGATTGAGTGCTCTACCTTAATAATAACCCTATAGTGTTGCTTCTCTCTCTCTGATCTGATTCAGCTGGACTTTTTCTCTCTTTGATGTGATTTAGCTGGTCTCTGTGATTTAGCTGGTCTCTGTGATTTAGCTGGTCTCTGTGATTTAGCTGGTCTCTGTGATTTAGCTGGTCTCTCTGTGATTTAGCTGGTCTCTGTGATTTAGCTGGTCTCTCTGTGATTTAGCTGGTCTCTGTGATTTAGCTGGTCTCTCTGTGATTTAGCTGGTCTCTCTGTGATTTAGCTGGTCTCTGTGATTTAGCTGGTCTCTCTGTGATTTAGCTGGTCTCTCTGTGATTTAGCTGGTCTCTCTGTGATTTAGCTGGTCTCTGTGATTTAGCTGGTCTCTGTGATTTAGCTGGTCTCTCTCTCTGTGATTTAGCTGCTCTCTCTCTCTCTGTGATTTAGCTGCTCTCTCTCTGATGTGATTTAGCTGGTCTCTCTCTCTGTGATTTAGCTGGTCTCTCTCTGATGTGATTTAGCTGGTCTCTCTCTGATGTGATTTAGCTGGTCTCTGTGATTTAGCTGGTCTCTCTGTGATTTAGCTGGTCTCTCTGTGATTTAGCTGGTCTCTGTGATTTAGCTGGTCTCTGTGATTTAGCTGGTCTCTCTCTCTGTGATTTAGCTGGTCTCTCTCTGATGTGATTTAGCTGGTCTCTCTCTCTGTGATTTAGCTGGTCTCTCTCTGATGTGATTTAGCTGGTCTCTCTCTGATGTGATTTAGCTGGTCTCTCTCTGATGTGATTTAGCTGGTCTCTCTCTGATGTGATTTAGCTGCTCTCTCTCTGATGTGATTTAGCTGGTCTCTCTCTGATGTGATTTAGCTGGTCTCTCTCTGATGTGATTTAGCTGGTCTCTCTCTGATGTGATTTAGCTGGTCTCTCTCTGATGTGATTTAGCTGGTCTCTCTCTGATGTGATTTAGCTGGTCTCTCTCTGATGTGATTTAGCTGGTCTCTCTCTGATGTGATTTAGCTGCTCTCTCTCTGATGTGATTTAGCTGCTCTCTCTCTGATGTGATTTAGCTGCTCTCTCTCTGATGTGATTTAGCTGCTCTCTCTCTGATGTGATTTAGCTGCTCTCTCTCTGATGTGATTTAGCTGCTCTCTCTCTGATGTGATTTAGCTGCTCTCTCTCTGATGTGATTTAGCTGCTCTCTCTCTGATGTGATTTAGCTGCTCTCTCTCTGATGTGATTTAGCTGCTCTCTCTCTGATGTGATTTAGCTGCTCTCTCTCTGATGTGATTTAGCTGCTCTCTCTCTGATGTGATTTAGCTGCTCTCTCTCTGATGTGATTTAGCTGCTCTCTCTCTGATGTGATTTAGCTGGTCTCTCTCTGATGTGATTTAGCTGGTCTCTCTCTCTGTGATTTAGCTGCTCTCTCTCTGATGTGATTTAGCTGCTCTCTCTCTCTGTGATTTAGCTGCTCTCTCTCTCTGTGATTTAGCTGCTCTCTCTCTGATGTGATTTAGCTGGTCTCTCTCTGATGTGATTTAGCTGCTCTCTCTCCTCTAAACACTTTGCCCCACTGGCTCTAATCTGGCTCTCACTGGTGTGGATCACTGACCCACTTTCACAGTCAACTCATCTAATGTAATGATCGATGCAGCTTGGATAGAACAGAGGGAATTGGTCAACAACTAGTGCAGAGCGATTAACCAACATTTTATGTTATTTTTCGGATTTACACTAATTGACCGTCTGTTCAATTATTTGAATGCCATTATGTTCATATTTTTTTGGGTGAGCTCTGTGCAGTTTCTGTAGAGATCATTTTAGATGAAGTCTGAACTGTGCGACGTGGTAGGGAGTTGTTTCCAACAGGCCAATATTCCACATAATTTAGTGCAGAAAATGTGGTAATTAACTACATTGACCATAATCCTTTGCATGCCAGCTTAATCTAGTCCGTTCTGTGACAGAGGGGGATAGAAAGCAGATGATCTGAGTGGTTTATAGTTGGTATTCAGCAGTCAGAAAAGCAGACGATCTGAGTGGTTTATAGCTGGTATTCAGCAGTCAGAAAAGCAGATCTGAGTGGTTTATAGCTGGTATTCAGCAGTCAGAAAAGCAGATCTGAGTGGTTTATAGCTGGTATTCAGCAGTCAGAAAAGCAGATCTGAGTGGTTTATAGCTGGTATTCAGCAGTCAGAAAAGCATGACTTTACTTTGAAGAACTACTAAAATAGTGATTTTTTTTTTGTTGTCAGGCCGCATAGGCAGAAGCTGTATAGAGATGAGATGATGACTTGGAATTAAATACATTACTTTAATAAAAATGTGTTTTATTTGATTAATGTGAATAAATTCTGGATAATCAGTAATGGGCAGTCACTACCACCATGGGACTTCTATTAATTGTTTTATTCAGTGTTACTAGGGGTGTGAACATTTTTTAACGTTAAAACCTTTAAAAAACTAAATTCTTTACCCCACATACATATACTTTTCTGTGTTATAGCCTAACTAGACGACATGGCTATAAAGGCCTGGGGAAAGGAGAACTGTTGCTTTGGTGAATTTGCAAGAAAATGAAGACATTGTGATATGCAAATTACCAATCATGTGCAGGGTTCTGCCTCTCTCTCTCCTCCACAGTCTCTCTCTCTCTCTCTCTCTCTCCGCCATGCTGGCCTGCCTGCCCCTCTCAATTCAATTTTCCATGTAAGGGCTTTATTGTCATGGGAAACGTGTGTTAACATTAAGCCAAAGCAAGTGAAGTAGATAGTAAACAAAAGGGAAAATAAATCAACATAAATATGGGTTGTATTTACAATAGTGTTTGTTCTTCACTGGTTGCCCTTTTCTTGTGGCAACAGCTCACAAATCTTGCTGCTGTGATGGCACACTGTGGTTTTTCACCCAATAGATATGGGAGTTGATCAAAATTGGGTTTGTTTTTGAATTCTTTGTGGATCTCTTTAATCAGAGGGAAATATGTGTCTCTAATATGGTCATACATTTGGCAGGAGGTTAGGAAGTGCAGCTCAGTTTCCACCTTAGTCTCCCCCTCCCCCACGTAGTGGACAGTCTCCCCCTCCCCCACGTAGTGGACAGTCTCCCCCTCCCCCACGTAGTGGACAGTCTCCCCCTCCCCCACGTAGTGGACAGTCTCCCCCTCCCCCACGTAGTGGACAGTCTCCCCCTCCCCCACGTAGTGGACAGTCTCCCCCTCCCCCACGTAGTGGACAGTCTCCCCCTCCCCCACGTAGTGGACAGTCTCCCCCTCCCCCACGTAGTGGACAGTCTCCCCCCTCCCCCACGTAGTGGACAGTCTTCCCTCCCCCCCACGTAGTGGACAGTCTCCCCCTCCCCCACGTAGTGGACAGACAGAGGTTTAACCTAGTCAGTCTAGTTTAGAGATTAAGGTGATATTATTAAAGTGGGATTAGGGGAGTGTCTTTGGTGTCCCATTGGTCAAAAGTAGTGCCCTGTATAGGGAATAGAGGGCCATTGGTCAGCATCCTGTTGGGTGTTCCCCTCGCTGACAGTCAGCTCTGATTGGTGCGTCATGTCAGTCAGTCTGTTTGTCCAGATTTGGGGGCTCTCTCCTGGAGCGACCTAACAGGAGATTAGACTGTATTGATCCTGTGTGTTGTAATTAGGACCATATAGACTGAGGGGAGCCATGGGGTTAGTCAATAACTACAGGTCCCTATTGGCACCATGTCAGATTTAGCAGAAATGTATGCAGGCACATTTTTATCACAGCTGCGCCTCTCATACAGTGCCTTGCTAAAGTATTCATCCCCCTTGGCGTTTTTCCTATTTTGTTGCATTACAACCTGTAATTTAAATGGATTTTTATTTGGATTTCATGTAATGGACATACACAAAATAGTCCAAATTGGTGAAGTGAAATGTTTCAAAAAATTCTAAAAAATAAATAATGGAGATGTGGTGTGTGCATATGTATTCACCCCCTTTGCTATGAAGCCCCTAAATAAGATCTGGTGCAACCAATTACCTTCATAAGTCACGTAATTAGTTAGATTGCACACAGGTGGACTTTATTTAAGTGTCACATGATCTCAGTATATATACACCTGTTCTGAAAGGCCCCAGAGTCTGCAACACCACTAAGCAAGGGGCACCACCAAGCAAGCGGCACCATGAAGACCAAGGCGCTCTCCAAACAGGTCAGGGACAAAGTTGTGGAGAAGTACAGATCAGGGTAGGGTTATAAAAAAATATCAGAAACTTTGAACATCCCACGGAACACCATTAAATCCATTATTAAAAAATTGAAAGAATATGGCACCACAACAAACCTGCCAAGAGAGGGCCGCCCACCAAAACTCACGGACCAGGCAAGGAGGGCATTAATCAGAGAGGCAACAAAGAGACCAAAGATAACCCTGAAGGAGCTGCAAAGCTCCACAGCGGAGATTGGAGTATCTGTCCATAGGACCACCTTAAATAATAATAAAATAATAATATGCCATTTAGCAGACGCTTTTATCCAAAGCGACTTACAGTCATGCGTGCATACATTTTTTTTGTGTATGGGTGGTCCCGGGGATCGAACCCACTACCTTGGCGTTACAAGCGCCGTGCTCTACCAGCTGAGCTACAGAGGACCACAGATTAAGCTGTACACTCCACAGAGCTGGGCTTTACGGAAGAGTGGCCAGAAAAAAGCCATTGCTTAAAGAAAAAAAAATAAGCAAACACGTTTGGTGTTCGCCAAAAGGCTCATGGGAGACTCCCATTAACATATGGAAGAAGGTATTCTGGTCAGATGAGAATTTTTTTTGGCCATTAAGGAAAACTCTACGTCTGGCGCAAACCCAACACCTCTCATCACCCCGAGAACACCATCCCCACAGTGAAGCATGGTGGTGGCAGCATCATGCTGTGGGGATGTTTTTCATCGGCAGGGACTGGGAAACTGGTCAGAATTGAAGGAATGATGGATAGCGCTAAATACAGGGAAATTCTTGAGGGAAACCAGTTTGTCTTACAGAGATTTGAGACTGGGATGGAGGTTCATCCAACTTGAAGGAGCTGGAGCAGTTTTGCCTTGAAGAATGGGCAAAAATCCCAGTGGCTAGATGTGCCAAGCTTATAGAGACATACCCCAAGAGACTTGCAGCTGTAATTGCTGCAAAAGGTGGCTCTACAAAGTATTGAATTTGGGTGGGGTGAATAGTTATGCAAGCTCAAGTTTTCTGTTTTTTTGTCTAATTTCTTGTTTGTTTCACAAAAAAAAATATTTTGCATCTTCAAAGTGGTAGGCATGTTATGTAAATTAAATGATACAAACCCCCCAAAAAATCCAGTTTTAATTCCAGGTTGTAAGGCAACAAAATAGGAAAAATGCCAAGGGGGGTGAATATTTTCTAAGTAAGATAACCTTTAACATTAAACCTGTCTTCTCTTGAGATTAGTCATACTTAGTTTTACTGCAAGATTTGAATTGACACAATGTTTGTTCTTCAAATTATGTATTTTATTGGCTCTGTTTATTGGCTCTGTGTCTGGACTCTAAGGGTAAGGAAACCAAGGTCATTCAGGTGAACTATCCCAGTATGGCCTGTGGGTGTGATTGTCAGGGGAGGGGGCAAGATGTTTGAGTCACAGAGTTGGTAGAGTTTCAGACCTGTCAATTAATCACTGTGGGTGGGACTTTGAGGTTAGGCGATAGATTATTAATCTAGTCAGAACAACTAGTCTACTCGTTCAATTGTAATTTGTGGCTAAAACCTATGGAAAAAATTAGTTTTCTGTCAAGTAAACATAGATTACCTGTTGAAAAACAATATAGAATTGCAGGGAAATGGTCTTTAAAATACAAAAGACTTTCAGGGGGTGGACCCCCAAACCAGATTGTTCACCCCCACTTTTATACAAATAAATATACAATGATTGAAGAATGAAGCAGGTGTTAAACATGGGAAAGACAGTCTTGTCTTACCCAGAAACCAGCAGTTGACTACGCCATTGTCGACACTTTAATCAAATCAATAGGCCTATATCAATATATTTTAACAATACCATATTATATACATCTGGCCCTTCATTGGACACTGTGTTAACAAACCTCCAAACGAGCTTCAATGCCATACAACACTCCTTCCGTGGCCTCCAACTGCTCTTAAACGCTAGTAAAACTAAATGTATGCTCTTCAATCGAACGCTGCTGGCATCCGCCCGCCCGACTAGAATCACTACTCTCGGCGGGTCTGACTTAGAATATGTGGACAACTACAAATACCTAGGTGTCTGGTTAGACCGTAAACTCTCCTTCCAGACTCACATTAAGCATCTCCAATCCAAAGTTAAATCTAGAATCGGCTTCCTATTTCGCAACAAAGCCTCCTTCACTCATGCTGCTGAACATGCCCTCGTAAAACTGACTATCCTACCGATCCTTGACTTCGGCGATGTCATTTACAAAATAGCCTCCAACACTCTACTCAGCAAATTGGATGTAGTCTATCACAGTGCCATCCGTTTTGTCACCAAAGCCCCATACACTACCCACTACTGTGACCTGTACGCTCTTGTTGGCTGGTCCTCACTACATGTTCGTCGTCAAACCCACTGGCTCCAGGCCATCTATAAATCACTGCTAGGCAAATCCCCGCCTTATCTTAGCTCACTGGTCACCATAGCAACACCCACCCGTAGTCTGCGCTCCAGCAGGTATATCTCACTGGTCATCCCCAAAGCCAACACCTCCTTTGGCCGCCATTCCTTCCAGTTCTCTGCTGCCAATGACTGGAACGAACTGCAAAAATCTCTGAAGCTGGAGACTCTTATGTCCCTCACTAACTTTAAGCATCAGTTGTCAGAGCACCTTACCGATCACTGCACCTGTACACAGCCCATCTGAAATTAGCCCACCCAACTACCTCATCCCTATATTGTTATTTATTTTGCTCATTTGTACCCCAGTATCTCTATCTGCACATCATCTCTTGCACATCATTCCAGTGTTAATACTAAATTGTAACTATTTTGCACTATGGCCTATTTATTGCCTTACCTCCATAACTTGCTACATTTGCACACACTGTATATATATGTATTTCTGTTTTATTTTTGACTTTGTTTTGTTTTACCCCATATGTAACTCTGTGTTGTTGTTTTTATCGCACTGCTTTGCTTTATCTTGGCCAGGTCGCAGTTGTAAATGAGAACTTGTTCTCAACTGGCTTACCTGGTTAAATAAAAATATATTAAGTATCATTAGCTTTTATAACCTTCAATCTGCAGTAGGAGCCTACCAGTATGCAAATTAGGGAGCCAAATAATGTCTCTCACCGACGCGATTCAGTTCCCGACGTTCACCTAAATGATCTGTCCAAAAAGAGCAGTTTGTTTGTGAATAACCCATCACTAGGCTACACTGACGAGTCACTTTAGCGATCACTGGCTCGACAGGGAAATACAAACAAGATCTTTGGGTTACTTTCCCGATGCGATACCATGGACTTGGGACTGTGAAGAGACCTCTGCTGGCATGTCTTGTGGGTGTCTGAGCTGTGTGTAAGTTGTTTTAAACAGACAGCTCAGTGCATTCAACATGTCAATGCCTCTCACAAATACAAGTAGTGAAGTCAATCTCTCCTCTACTTTGAGCCAGGAGAGATTGACATGCATATTATTGTTTGCTCTCTGTGTACATCCAAGGGCCAGCCGTGCTGCCCTGTTCTGAGCCAATTGCAATTTTCCTAAATCCCTCTTTGTGGGAACAGTAGTCCAGGTGCGACAAAACTAGGGCCTGTAGGACCTGCCTTGTTGATAGTGCTGTTAAGAAGGTAGAGTAGCGTTTTATTATGGACAGACTTCTCCCCATCTTAGCTACTGTTGTATCAATATGTTTTGACCATGACAGTTTACAATCCAGGGTTACTCCAAGCAGTTTAGTCACCTCAACTTGCTCAATTTCCACATTATTTATTACAAGATTTAGTTGAGGTTTAGTGAATGTTTTGTCCTAAATATTTAGGAGTAACTTATTCCTTGCCACCCATTCCGAAACTAAATGCAACTCTTTGTTAAGTGTTTCAGTCATTTCAGTCGCTATGGGAGCTGACGTGTATAGTTATGAGTCATCCGCATACATAGACACTCTGGCTTTACTCAAAGCCAGTGGCATGTCATTAGTAAAGATTGAAAAAGTAAGGGGCCTAGACAGCTGCCCTGGGGAATTCCTGATTCTACCTGGATTGTGTTGGAGAGGCTTCCATTAAAGAACACCCTCTGTGTTCTGTTAGACAGGTAACTCTTTATCCACAATATAGCAGGGGGTGTAAAGCCATAACACGTGTTTTTCCAGTAACAGACTATGATCGATAATGGCAAAAGCCACACTGAAGTCTAACAAAACAGCCCCCACAATATTTTCATCATCAATTTCTCTCAGCCAATCATCAGTCATTTGTGTAAGTGCTGTGCTTGTTGAATGTCCTTCTCTATAAGCCTGCTGAAAGTCTGTCAGTTTGTTTACTGTAAAATAGCATTGTATCTGGTCAACACAATTTTTACCAACATTTTACTAAGGGTTGGTAACAGGCTGATTGGTCGGCTATTTGAGCCAGTAAAGGGGGCTTTACTATTCTTAGGTAGCGGAATGACTTTTGCTTCCCTCCAGGCCTGAGGGCACACACATTCTAGTAGGCTTAAATTGAAGATATGGGAAATAGGAGTGGCAATATCGTCCGCTATTATCCTCAGTAATTTTCCATACAAGTTGTCAGACCCCGGTGGCTTGTCATTGTTGATAGACACCAATACTTTTTTCACCTCTTCCACACTCACATTTACAGAATTCAAAATTACAATTCTTGTCTTTCATAATTTGGTCAGATATACTTGGATGTGTAGTGTCAGCATTTTTTGCTGGCATTTCATGCCTAAATTTGCTAATCTTGCCAATGTAAAAAATCATTAAGTAGTTGGCTATTTTGAGTACTTTTTCTGGGATGCTTGCTTGTTTTCATTGCTTTACTGGGAAGCTTAGCAGCAGTAGACATGCTCATGTTATTAATGTTAGTGCAGGGTGGACTTCCTACTAGGGCACACCGGCTCAGTCCTAACAGAGTAAATCTGGTTCATAGGCACATGATTACTGCATACAAATGATTTGGATGGATCCTATCCTCCTTACAAAATGTGTTTTTGTTTCCAAAAGGTATTGAAATTGTCAACAAAAGTTAGACCCATTGAGCTGCAATAATCACGTAGCCAGTTGTGAAGAAAGAGAATCCTGCTAAAGCGTTCAATGCCACGATTCAGAGAGGGCACAGGGCCAGATATGATGGGTCTTTTGTTAGTGTCTAGCAGAGAGTCAATCAGCTCTTTTGAAATCCAGTTTCAACTGTTCAGAGCTGCCCTTTATAATAGCATTAAAACCCACATGGACTACGATAGAATCGATGTCCATGTCCTGACATAATACACTCGGGAGCAGTTTAGTAATGTCATTTACTCGAGCTCCAGGATAGGACATTGTTTTTGCACCAGGAACAGTCACATTTCTTACCATGGAACTGCCCAAAATCACGGCTGGCGAGAAGGACGAGGAAATCCGCCCACTCCCACGCTTCACAGGATGGTGCAGGCCTCCGACAGATGGAGAAGCCCCCTCAATCCAGAGCAGGGACGGAAGGTTGCCGATGTCGACTTCGAAATCTTAGGGGAAGGAGTAGGAGTAGGCACAGCGGCTGCAGACACAGGCACCCCCAGCGACGAAGGAGCAGGAAGATCAGGCTCCAGGACGGCGAAGCTATTCGTTGTTTGTATCCGCTCCGGGCCTCTCGTTGGGAGTGTAGATGCTTTGAGGGAGGTCGCTGTCTTCGGCTTCCACGGCTCGTGACATGCGACCATCGTTGATTGCCTTTCTCCTCTTGCTGTGCTCCTTCGACGCTGCTATCAGATGGGGGAGGAGAGGCAGGAGATGGCTCCCCTGGCAAATGAACTCCGGAAAACACCGGCCAGTAGGATAAATACAAGACGGAGATGCATCCAACATGCGCGAACGCAGTCCAGCCACCGGCGTTCCACTCTGCGTTTTCCCCAGACACTTAAATAGGCTGGCGACCTGCGTGATCAAGGAAGCCACCTCAAGCCTATAATCCTCGGCAAGCAAACAATTGCCGCATTGGAACTGAGTGATCCAGTTTGTCCTGAAACAAAGCGTAGTAGATACATGGAACCGTTAATTTACCTCCAGACAACGAGGGCTTTGGTAATTTGAGAACCGGTTTTAAAATATTTTTGTGTCAATAAATATTAGTCCTCGACTTGACTTATATTGAAAATGGAATACAGAAATATCTCATTTACGTAAGTATTCACACCCCTTTGCAATGACACTCCAAATTGAGCTCAGGTGCATCCACATTTCCTTTGATCATCCTTGGTGTCACTACAACTTGATTGGAGTCCACCTGTGGCCAATTCAATTGTTTGAACATTATTTAGAGAGAAACACACCTGTCTATGTAAGGTCCCACAGAGTACAGATCATGTCAGAGCAGAAACTCTACCATGAAGTCCAAGGAACTGTCCGTATATCGCAGAGATAGAATTGTGTTGAAAGTTTCCAAGAGCACAGTGGTCTCAATCACTGGGAAATTGACAAAATATAGAACTACCCAGACCCTGGCTAGAGCTGGCCGTCCGACCAAACGGAGCAAGTGGCCTGCCAGAAGGACAACCGTCTCTACTGTTTGGACATGACTAAGAAGGAAACACACAGTTGCCAGTGCATGTCAGAGCAGAAACTATACCATGAAGTCCAAGGAACTGTCCGTAGAGCTCCCAGATATATAATTGTGATGAGGCATATATCTGGGGAAGGGTATAAAACTATTTCTAGAGTGTTGAACGTTTCCAAGAGCACAGAGGTCTCCATCATTGGGAAATTGAAAAAAGACTCTACCTAGAGCTGGTCATCCGACCAAACAGAGCAACTGGCAAGAGGGACCAAGAACCCAATGACCACTCTGACAGAACTACAGAGTTCCTCTGTGGAGATGGGAGAACCTTCCAGAAGGACAACCATCTCTGCAGCACTCCACCAGTCAGGCCTTTATGGTAGAGTGGCCAGACGGAAGCCACTCCTCAGTAAAAGGCACATGACAGCCCGCTTGGAGTTTGCCAAAAGGCACCTAAAGACTCTCAGACCATGAGAAACAAGATTCTCTGGTCTGACGAAACCAAGATTGAACACTTTGGCCTGAATGCCAAGCATCACGTCTGGAGGAAACCTGGCACCATCCCTACGGTGAAGCATGGTGGTGGTGGCATCATGCTGTGGGGATGTTTTTGGAAAAAGTCAAGTGGTCTAAATGCTTTCTGAATAGTGTGATTTAATAAATACATGTATAACACACACAGGAATCTGACATTGCTCATCCTAATCTATATTTAATTCCTTTATGTTACGTTTTTAGATGTGTGTTTATTGTTAGATATTACTGCACCACTGGAACCCAAGCATTTCGCTACACCAGCAATAACATCTGCTAAATATGTGTATGCCACCAATAACATGTGATTTGATATAGGAGAAGGCTATGCAGACTTTTCTGACCAGTGAATTGGAACTTCTAAATGAAAAAGTAGCCGTCTGACAGCGAGTCTGTTACCGTCTGTTTAGCCTGTTAATCATGTGCCTCCACCAGCCCACCCCTGCCCTGAGAGACATGGATTAGGTTACGTAATACTAAATCACTTCAGATATTTATTTTAGCCATGGAGTGGATTACAACCCGACATAGAGATCTGATAGCATGGGCGGCAGGTAGCTTAGTGGGTAAGAGCGTTGTGCCAGTAACCGAAAGGTCGCTGGTTCTAATCCCAGAGCCGACTAGGTGAAAAATCTGTCGATGTGCCCTTGAGCAAGGCACTTAACCCTAATTGCTCCTGTAAGTCGCTCTGGATAAGAGCGTCTGCTAAATGACTAAAAATGTAAAAAATGTAAAAAATGTAAAAAATAGCATGACCAGGAGACGGCTCACATGAACAAAAACAGGATCCGTCTTTTTGAGGTGAATCAAAGCCTATACACTGAGGCCAATCACATATACACATTTCAAATTCAATCAATCAAATGGATTTTATAAAGGCCTTTTTAAATCCGCAGTTGTCACAAGTGCTTTACAAATACCCAGCCTAAACCCCAAGGAGCAAGCAATGCAGGGATACATCACGATTAAAAGTGTTCAGATTTCATTTCAGTAGTAGTAGTAGTAGTAGTAGTAGTAGTAGTAGTAGTAGTAGTAGTAGTAGTAGTAGTAGTAGTAGTAGTAGTAGTAGTAGTAGTAGTAGTAGGTCTCATTGAGAATGACATGTCAGTTAGGTCACGATAAAAGCGTATTTATTTCATAATCAACACCCCTCCCTCCCGCCATCCTCCAGACAGACTGGTGCTCTACCCAGCTAGCTCCTGAGTCCTCCCAGAGGGCTCCCGAGTGGCGCAGCGGCCTAAGGCACTGCATCTCAGTGCCGGCGGTGATTGGGAGTCCCATAGGGCGGCGCAGCGTCGTCCGGGTTTGGCCGCTGCAGGCCATCATTGTAAATAAGAATTTGTTCTTAACTGACTTGCCTAGTTAAATAAAGGTTACATTAATAGATGAGACACCGCCCAGGCAGCTACTGGACTGTAGCCAGCCTCTCCCTACAGCCTCCTCCCTACAGCCTCTCCCTACAGGACCTCCCTTCCACAACACCACCACCTCAGAACCAGAGATCATGACTCACACCACAGGCTCATACTGTACTCCCTGTATCAGTGGAGGCTGGTGTAGCTTTAAATGGGAGGACAGGCTCATTGTAATGACTGGAATGGAATGAGTCCTCCAATTTCTCCACCCACTAGCCTCCACTGGGTTGTCCACTGACTAACCTGTTCACCGTTTGACCTTTAACACTGATCTGGAATGACTGGGGCTTAACCTTTTTGTTAGGAAGATAAGTGTTAGACCTACCCATGCTGTATTGTCCTGTGAGGCTAAATATAGAGATGCCCTCGTCTGTCCCGGCGCTCGCCAGCTGTCTGTCTGTCTGTGGACATAGCAGCACACCTGATAGTAGATGCCCTTTTGTGATGTAATGATCAAAGCCAATGCTTCCATGTTCAGTGCTGCATGACCGCAATCGGCCTTTAAAAGATATTTCCGTCTCTATGGTATCGGCATCCCCCACTCGCCCACAATCAGTTTCAGGTCCAAAATTGTATTAGCTGTAATTGGATACCGCCGTTGTCTGAAGTTGGTACAGGTTATGCCAGGTTCAGTTGAGGGGAGGACGGCTCAAAATAATGTCTGGAATGGAGTCAATGGAGTGGTGAAACCACATGGAAAACCACTTCTTTGACGTGTTTGATGCCATTTCATTGACTCCATTCCAGCCTTTATTATGACCGTACACCCCTCAGCAACCTCCACTGGCCAGGTTCCTGGGCCCCTCAGCTCCCTCCACTGGCCAGGTTCCTGGGCCCCTCAGCTCCCTCCACTGGCCAGGTTCCTGGGCCCCTCAGCTCCCTCCACTGGCCAGGTTCCTGGGCCCCTCAGCTCCCTCCACTGGCCAGGTTCCTGGGCCCCTCAGCTCCTTCCACTGGCCAGGTTCCTGGGCCCGGAGGCACAAAGCATATTATGACCGCTACCCCTCAGCAACCTCCACTGGCCAGGTTCCTGGGCCCGGAGGCACAAAGCATATTATGACCGTACACCCCTCAGCACCCTCCACTGGCCAGGTTCCTGGGCCCCTCAGCACCCTCCACTGGCCAGGTTCCTGGGCCCCTCAGCACCCTCCACTGGCCAGGTTCCTGGGCCCCTCAGCACCCTCCACTGGCCAGGTTCCTGGGCCCCTCAGCACCCTCCTCTGGCCAGGTTCCTGGGCCCCTCAGCACCCTCCTCTGGCCAGGTTCCTGGGCCCCTCAGCACCCTCCTCTGGCCAGGTTCCTGGGCCCCTCAGCACCCTCCGCTGGCCAGGTTCCTGGGCCCCTCAGCACCCTCCGCTGGCCAGGTTCCTGGGCCCCTCAGCACCCTCCGCTGGCCAGGTTCCTGGGCCCCTCAGCACCCTCCGCTGGCCAGGTTCCTGGGCCCCTCAGCACCCTCCGCTGGCCAGGTTCCTGGGCCCCTCAGCACCCTCCACTGGCCAGGTTCCTGGGCCCGGAGGCACAAAGCATCTCAGTGTAGCAGTGCTGATCCTTTTAAATCATAATGAATAAGGAGGGGGACGCTGCTACTCTCTGGGAATACAGGCCCTGATCCAGGTTCAGCACTCTGTTTTGGTCTGTTTCTTGGCCCCTCCCTCTCGCCTGGTTGGTGAGATCATGTCTGTAAAGGAGATCCCTGGCCTTTTCACAGAGGGTCATATTTCTGCTGATTGAGTTGTTTTCACAGGATCATGACAGGTTCTCGTTCAGCACTGTGTGTATGTTCATTAATATCTAGAAGAGTCATAGATATAGATATATATATATAGATATAGATATAGATATAGATAGATATATCTATATCTATAGATATCTGGCCCTGCAACCAACAAAGTTCCACATTTGGGATGATTGAGTTGTTTTTGCAGGGCATGGAGAGTGAAGTACCTCACTAGGAGGAACACCACAGTGAAACTCTGTATGTTCTTAGTCTATTATCAGTTTGGATGAGGTAAGGACAGTCAGGGGTTGAGGTCCAATCGGATGGAACAGGAGTAGATGGGTCATGTCTGGTTGACTGAAAGAACGAACCATTCACAGACTGAATCACCACTGACATGGTTTCACTTGGGCATGAGGTCATGGAACAGTTTAATTTGTCTGTCTGGTTATTGAGGAGTTGGTCATCATCCTGATCTGGTCCAGGATGGTCAATCTGATAAACTGACGAGATGTATTTGTCTGGACTGGTCTTCATATTGTGTCATTGGGGAATCATAACACTAGCAGGAGTTAGTTGGTTAGTGTCTACTGGTTCAGTATGTGATTGGGCGGCAGGTAGCTTAGTGGTTAAGAGCGTTGTGCCAGTAACCGAAAGGTCGCTGATTCTAATCCCCGAGCCGACTAGGTGAAAAATCTGTCGGTGCCCTTGAGCGAGGCACTTAACCCTAATTGCTCCTATAAGTCGCTCTGGATAAGAGCGTCTGCTAAATGACTAATTATTATTGAATAACGGCCTGTTGTTGTTTGTCCTGCAGGTGATTGAGTCTCTGGGCATCATGATCTACAAGGCGTTGGACTACGGTCTGAAGGAGACTGAGGAGCGAGAGCTCAGTCCGCCTCTGGAGCAACTCATAGACATGATGACCAACATGACGGAGATGGAGAGGGACAGTGACCCCTGCCCTGATGAAGGTTACGAGGCCACCGAGGAGGAAGATGAGGAAGAGCCTAACACCGTCTGTAATGTTAAAGGATTCAGAGACATCATCATGGTATGTCCTGTAGTTACCTGTAACATGTTATAAGTGGGTCCAGACCTCTCTCCAACCTTCCCTCCTGCTCTTCTCATACGGAGCATCAGTTTAGTATGGCTGTGGGCTACACTAGTTCATTTAGCAGACAATATTAGCTTAGAATTCCATGCCATTATTTTATTTTTTATAGTATGTATGATACATTTGAACAAAGCTGAATAAAATAGAAAGGATATTTTCTCCAAACTATTTGAGGGAGGGTGCACATGCGGCTATTCTGTGTTGAGCAGTTAACAAAGAAACAGGTCCTCCTATTATGCTTAGTTTAGTTATTTATGTAACATTAGTTGTTCTACAAACGTTGGGCTCTACGTTTTGATTTTAGTACATTCTAAGGCTGCATGATGAGACTCCAATGATGATTTGAAAAAAGTATAATTATTGAATTACGAGGCGCATATTGAAGACGTTGGAAGAACTGTCCATATTTACTTTTCGTCAGCCAACAAGATGAGTAGCCTAACGAACAGCAAAAGCACTAGCCCATGTCAATCTACTATCCCCCATAGTACAGAAGTTGACCTGTTCTATTCTGTGGGAGATAAATATTCCAAACATAGTCTGGGACAGTTGTGGGATGTGATAGATCCCAAATTAATACAACCACTAGCATCAAAATACCTTCTAAAAGCAATGAGGCTGATGCAACAGATGAGAACGTTTATCTTAAAATGTTGATAAACTATTCTTCTATTTCTTCACATAAGCGCAGCAATCAAAAAGTGACCGCAAATGCAATTATGCATGTAATGCTTTTTATTATAAAGGTGCAATTTTATCCTGAAAATGATCTTCCCCAAACATGAAACTCACGCGCTGTCTACAGTGGGGAAAAAAAGTATTTAGTCAGCCACCAATTGTGCAAGTTCTCCCACTTAAAAAGATGAGAGGCCTGTAATTTTCATCATAGGTACACGTCAACTATGACAGACAAACTGAGATTTTTTTCTCTCCAGAAAATCACATTGTAGGATTTTTAATGAATTTATTTGCAAATTAAGGTGGAAAATAAGTATTTGGTCAATAACAAACAAGCAAGATTTCTGGCTCTCACAGACCTGTAACTTCTTCTTTAAGAGGCTCCTCTGTCCTCCACTCGTTACCTGTATTAATGGCACCTGTTTGAACTTGTTATCAGTATAAAAGACACCTGTCCACAACCTCAAACAGTCACACTCCAAACTCCACTATGGCCAAGACCAAAGAGCTGTCAAAGGACACCAGAAACAAAATTGTAGACCTGCACCAGGCTGGGAAGACTGAATCTGCAATAGGTAAGCAGCTTGGTTTGAAGAAATCAACTGTGGGAGCAATTATTAGGAAATGGAAGACATACAAGACCACTGATAATCTCCCTCGATCTGGGGCTCCACGCAAGATCTCACCCCGTGGGGTCAAAATGATCACAAGAACGGTGAGCAAAAATCCCAGAACCACACGGGGGGACCTAGTGAATGACCTGCAGAGAGCTGGGACCAAAATAACAAAGCCTACCATCAGTAACACACTACGCCGCCAGGGACTCAAATCCTGCAGTGACAGACGTGTCCCCCTGCTTAAGCCAGTACATGTCCAGGCCCGTCTGAAGTTTGCTAGAGTGCATTTGGATGATCCAGAAGAGGATTGGGAGAATGTCATATGGTCAGATGAAACCAAAATAGAACTTTTTGGTAAAAACTCAACTCGTCGTGTTAGGAGGACAAAGAATGCTGAGTTGCATCCAAAGAACACCATACCTACTGTGAAGCATGGGGGTGGAAACATCATGCTTTGGGGCAGTTTTTCTGCAAAGGGACCAGGACGACTGATCCGTGTAAAGGAAAGAATGAATGGGGCCATGTATCGTGAGATTTTGAATGAAAACCTCCTTCCATCAGCAAGGGCATTGAAGATGAAACGTGGCTGGGTCTTTCAGCATGACAATGATCCCAAACACACCGCCCGGACAACGAAGGAGTGGCTTCGTAAGAAGCATTTCAAGGTCCTGGAGTGGCCTAGCCAGTCTCCAGATCTCAACCCCATAGAAAATCTTTGGAGGGAGTTGAAAGTCTGTGTTGCCCAGCGACAGCCCCAAAACATCACTGCTCTAGAGGAGATCTGCATGGAGGAATGGGCCAAAATACCAGCAACAGTGTGTGAAAACCTTGTGAAGACTTACAGAAAACGTTTGACCTGTGTCATTGCCAACAAAGGGTATATAACAAAGTATTGAGAAACTTTTGTTATTGACCAAATACTTATTTTCCACCATAATTAGCAAATAAATTCATTAAATCCTACAATGTGATTTTCTGGATTTTTTTTCCTCATTTTGTCTGTCATAGTTGACGTGTACCTATGATGAAAATTACAGGCCTCTCTCATCTTTTTAAGTGGGAGAACTTGCACAATTGGTGGCTGACTATATACTTTTTCCCCCACTGTACGTATGCCAGTTAGTCTCTACACCCCTTGTAAAGCGGATTAATGTGCTTCATTTTAAGACGTTATTTGGCCACTTTAGTTGTGATACAAACCTTATTAAAACGTATAGGGCTACATGAGGTGTGGACTATGATTAGAGAAAGTAGAGAAAGAAAGGCATGCGCTGTTTCTTTACTATTTCTTTATTTTTATTGAATATTAAAACAATCTACCTGCAGTGAAGCCGCTCAACATCTACATTCAGTCGTCTAACAGACTCCCATCCAGAGTGACCCACAGAAGCAGCCAGGGTCAACACTCTGCCCAAGGGCACGTCGACAGGTCTCCCACCACGTGAAAACAGGGACCAGAAGCAGCGACCTATCGGCCACTGGACCAAGCTCCCAATTGCCAGCCCCCCCCCCCCCCCCCCCCAGTTCCCTTAGAGCTGCCCCTCAACCATCCGAGATGCCCCCCCCCCCCCTCATGTTCCACATGAACATTTAGTAGGTAGGCTACTAATGACCATCAGCAGCATCAGAGCTTGGAGAAGCCTAGTTACCGTGACTACATGTTCACGTGGAATTTGACTGCCTTTATGACTTGTGTGGCGGTAATACGGTCACCGCAACAGCCTCGTCTCTATTCTGTCTCTCGTCTGAGGACTGCTGTAGTTTTACTGTCTGATACAGAGCTGGAAATACCCCAATAGGATGCCATGTGGGACGCAGCCTGCTGCTGTCAGTTTACCTGGAATTCCCCCAGCATCCCTCGGAGGAGGAAGAAGGAAGATGAGACCTGTATGTCCCAAACGGTACCCTATTCCCCGTGGGCCCCTGGTCTAAAGTAGTGCACTATAGAGGGAATAGGGTGCCATTCCAATTTGCATCCTGTAGCACTAACTCCAAAAAGTTTTGGGACACTGTAAAGTCCATGGAGAATAAGAGCACTTCCTCCCAGCTGCCCACTGCACTGAGGCTAGGAAACACTATCACCACCGATAAATCTACAATAATCGAGAATTTCAACAAGCATTTTGCTACAGCTGGCCATGCTTTCCATCTGGCTACCACTAACCCGGCCACCAACTCTGCACCCTCTGCTGCAACTTGCCCATGCCCCCCCCGCTTCTCCTTCACACAAATTCAGACAGCTGATGTTTTGAAAGCGCTGCAAAATCTGGACCCCTACAAATCAGCTGGGCTAGACAATCTGGACCCTTTCTTCATAAAACTAGCCGCCGAAATTGTCGCAACCCCTATTACTAGTCTGTTCAACCTCTCTTTCATAACGTCTGAGATCCCCAGAGATTGGAAAGCTGCCGCGGTCATCCCCCTCTTCAAAGGGGGTGACACTCTAGATCCAAACTGCTACAGACCTATATCCATCCTGCCCTGCCTTTCGAAAGTATTCGAAAGCCAAGTTAATAAACAGATCATCGACCATTTCGAATACCACCGTACCTTCTCCGCTATGCAATCTGGTTTCCGAGCTGGTCACGGGTGCACTTCAGCCACGCTCAAGGTCCTAAACGATATTATAACCGCGATTGATAATAGACAGTACTGTGCAGCCGTCTTCATCGACCTGGCCAAGGCTTTCGACTCTGTCAACCACCGCATTCTTATTGGCAGACTAAATAGCCTTGGTTTCTCAAATGACTGCCTCGCCTGGTTCACCAACTACTTCTCAGATAGAGTTCAGTGTGTCAAATCGGAGGGCCTGTTGTCTGGACCTATGGCAGTCTCTATGGGGGTGCCACAGGGTTCAATTCTTGGGCCGACACTTTTCTCCGTGTATATCAATGATGTCGCTCTTGCTGCTGGTGACTCTCAGATCCACCTCTACGCAGACGACACCATTTTGTATACATCTGGCCCTTCATTGGACACTGTGTTAACAAACCTCCAAACGAGCTTCAATGCCATACAACACTCCTTCAGTAGCCTCCAACTGCTCTTAAACACTAGTAAAACTAAATGCATGCTTTTCAATCGAACGCTGCTAGCACCCGCCCACCCGACTAGAATCACCACTCTCGACGGGTCTGACCTAGAGTATGTGGACAACTACAAATATCTAGGTGTCTGGTTAGACTGTAAACTCTCCTTCCAGACTCACATTAAGCATCTCCAATCCAAAGTTAAATCTAGAATCGGCTTCCTATTTCGCAACAAAGCCTCCTTCACTCATGCTGCCAAACATGCCCTCGTAAAACTGACTATCCTACCGATCCTTGACTTCGGCGATGTCATTTATAAAATAGCCTCCAACACTCTACTCAGCAAATTGGATGTAGTCTATCACAGTGCCATCCGTTTTGTCTCCAAAGCCCCATACGCTACCCACCACTGTGACCTGTACGCTCTTGTTGGCTGGTCCTCACTACATGTTCGTCGTCAAACCCACTGGCTCCAGGCCATCTATAAATCACTGCTAGGCAAATCCCCGCCTTATCTTAGCTCATTGGTCACCATAGCAGCACCCACCCGTAGTCTGCGCTCCAGCAGGTATATCTCACTGGTCATTCCCAAAGCCAACACCTCCTTTGGCCGCCATTCCTTCCAGTTCTCTGCTGCCAATGACTGGAACGAATTGCAAAAATCTCTGAAGCTGGAGACTCTTATCTCCCTCAATAACTTTAAGCATCAGTTGTCAGAGCACCTTACCGATCACTGCACCTGTACACAGCCCATCTGAAATTAGCCCACCCAACTACCTCATCCCTATATTGTTATTTAATTTGCTCTTTTGCAGTCCAGTATCTCTATTTGCACATAATCTCTTGCACATCTAGCATTCCAGTGTTAATACTATTGTAATTATTCTGCACTATAGCCTATTTATTGACTTACCTCCATAACTTGCTACATTTGCACACACTGTATATATATTTTCTGTTGTATCTCTGACTTTATGTTTTTTTTACCCCATATGTAACTCTGTGTTGTTTTTGTTGCACTACTTTGCTTTGTCTTGGCCAGGTCGCAGTTGTAAATGAGAACCTGTTCTCAACTGGCTTACCTGGTTAAATAAAGGTGAAATAAATAAAATAAAATAAAATTCTCTGGTCTAAAGTAGTGCACTATATAGGGAATAGGGTGCCATTCTCTGGTCTAAAGTAGTGCACTATATAGGGAATAGGGTGCCATTCTCTGGTCTAAAGTAGTGCACTATATAGGGAATAGGGTGCCATTCTCTGGTCTAAAGTAGTGCACTATATAGGGAATAGGGTGCCATTCTCTGGTCTAAAGTAGTGCACTATATAGGGAATAGGGTGCCATTCTCTGGTCTAAAGTAGTGAACTATATAGGGAATAGGGTGCCATTCTCTGGTCTAAAGTAGTGAACTATCTAGGGAATAGGGTGTCATTTGGGACTCAGCCCCTCCCCTGGCCATGTCATCCTGTTTTGGGCGTTGTGACAGTCAGGGTGGAGTGGAGAATGTCACCCCTCTGGTTTTTACCTGACGTTATTTCTTTCTAGTTTAAATGTCAGTCACATGCCTTTCTTCCAGACCTGTTGTTAAATGTCAGTCACATGCCTTTCTTCCAGACCTGTTGTTAAATGTCAGTCACATGCCTTTCTTCCAGACCTGTTGTTAAATGTCAGTCACATGCCTTTCTTCCAGACCTGTTGTTAAATGTCAGTCACATGCCTTTCTTCCAGACCTGTTGTTAAATGTCAGTCACATGCCTTTCTTCCAGACCTGTTGTTAAATGTCAGTCACATGCCTTTCTTCCAGACCTGTTGTTAAATGTCAGTCACATGCCTTTCTTCCAGACCTGTTGTTAAATGTCAGTCACATGCCTTTCTTCCAGACCTGTTGTTAAATGTCAGTCACATGCCTTTCTTCCAGACCTGTTGTTAAATGTCAGTCACATGCCTTTCTTCCAGACCTGTTGTTAAATGTCAGTCACATGCCTTTCTTCCAGACCTGTTGTTAAATGTCAGTCACATGCCTTTCTTCCAGACCTGTTGTTAAATGTCAGTCACATGCCTTTCTTCCAGACCTGTTGTTAAATGTCAGTCACATGCCTTTCTTCCAGACCTGTTGTTAAATGTCAGTCACATGCCTTTCTTCCAGACCTGTTGTTAAATGTCAGTCACATGCCTTTCTTCCAGACCTGTTGTTAAATGTCAGTCACATGCCTTTCTTCCAGACCTGTTGTTAAATGTCAGTCACATGCCTTTCTTCCAGACCTGTTGTTAAATGTCAGTCACATGCCTTTCTTCCAGACCTGTTGTTAAATGTCAGTCGCATGCCTTTCTTCCAGACCTGTTGTTAAATGTCAGTCGCATGCCTTTCTTCCAGACCTGTTGTTAATCACAGCAGCATACCATGAGGCTCACAGCTTTAAAAGGAGCGTGTCTGTGTTGGTGGTTGCTTGTCATGCACTTATTCAAGGGGCGCGTCCCTAATGGGTCCATATTTAGTGCACCAGGGGCCGTAGGGTTCTATTTGGGACCCTAACAAGGTGTGTAGGACAGGAAACTAAAGGACGTGAATTCCATGTTAATGATGATGGAGAAAGAGACGTCTTTCTGAATGCCTCTCCTCCTCATAGAACCATTATGTAATAACAAATCAATCACTCACACGGCCTAGTAGTGTTAGAATTAGTGTTACTACGGGTTACCGCTGGTATAGAAGCGATTTAATAAGTCAATTGTTAACATTGTATATGTAAGGTTTTTTTGTGTGCTAAATGATATTCTTGTACTGATTTTTAATGGTTTACTTACTTGCTAGAGCCCGTTGCTCCCCAGAGAACATCAGCCATCAACAACCTCTCTCCATCACACTCTGTTCCGGGCTGTCTTCTCAAGCTCCTTAGGATAATGATTTGTGTATACATGAAGATGTTATCAGTGTGTGACTTTGACCCCCCCCTCCTCTCCTCTCAGCTGTGTACGTCCCACCTGCCCAGGCCCTCTGATGCCCCTAACCACTACCAGGCGGTGTGTAGGGCGCTCTACGCAGAGACCAGGGAGCTGCGCACCTTCCTGGAGAAGATCAGGAGTGCCAAAGAGGTGAGAACGCCACTGACACGTTTATTCACCCTATCACCACACTGACTAGATGGTGTAGAAATCACCACACTGACTAGATGGTGTAGAAATCACCACACTGACCACAACCGCTCTGCTGTGACCACCAGTAGTGTAGAGAGGAGCTCTGCTGTGACCACTAGTAGTGTAGAGAGGAGCTCTGCTGTGACCACCAGTAGTGTAGAGAGGAGCTCTGCTGTGACCACCAGTAGTGTAGAGAGGAGCTGGTGGGGCTCTGCTGTGACCACTAGTAGTGTAGAGAGGAGCTGGTGGGGCTCTGCTGTGACCACCAGTAGTGTAGAGAGGAGCTGGTGGGGCTCTGCTGTGACCACCAGTAGTGTAGAGAGGAGCTGGTGGGGCTCTGCTGTGACCACTAGTAGTGTAGAGGAGCTCTGCTGTGACCACCAGTAGTGTAGAGGAGCTGGTGGGGCTCTGCTGTGACCACCAGTAGTGTAGAGAGGAGCTCTGCTGTGACCACTAGTAGTGTAGAGGAGCTCTGCTGTGACCACCAGTAGTGTAGAGAGGAGCTCTGCTGTGACCACTAGTAGTGTAGAGAGGAGCTCTGCTGTGACCACCAGTAGTGTAGAGAGGAGCTCTGCTGTGACCACTAGTAGTGTAGAGAGGAGCTCTGCTGTGACCACTAGTAGTGTAGAGAGGAGCTCTGCTGTGACCACCAGTAGTGTAGAGAGGAGCTCTGCTGTGACCACCAGTAGTGTAGTGAGGAGCTGGCGGGGCTCTGCTGTGACCACCAGTAGTGTAGAGAGGAGCTCTGCTGTGACCACCAGTAGTGTAGAGAGGAGCTGGTGGGGCTCTGCTGTGACCACCAGTAGTGTAGAGAGGAGCTGGTGGGGCTCTGCTGTGACCACCAGTAGTGTAGAGAGGAGCTGGTGGGGCTCTGCTGTGACCACCAGTAGTGTAGAGAGGAGCTGGTGGGGCTCTGCTGTGACCACCAGTAGTGTAGTGAGGAGCTGGCGGGGCTCTGCTGTGACCACCAGTAGTGTAGAGAGGAGCTCTGCTGTGACCACTAGTAGTGTAGAGGAGCTCTGCTGTGACCACCAGTAGTGTAGAGAGGAGCTGGCGGGGCTCTGCTGTGACCACTAGTAGTGTAGAGAGGAGCTGGTGGGGCTCTGCTGTGACCACCAGTAGTGTAGAGAGGACCTGGTGGGGCTCTGCTGTGACCACCAGTAGTGTAGAGAGGAGCTGGTGGGGCTCTGCTGTGACCACTAGTAGTGTAGAGAGGAGCTGGTGGGGCTCTGCTGTGACCACCAGTAGTGTAGAGAGGAGCTGGTGGGGCTCTGCTGTGACCACCAGTAGTGTAGAGAGGAGCTGGCGGGGCTCTGCTGTGACCACCAGTAGTGTAGTGAGGAGCTCTGCTGTGACCACCAGTAGTGTAGAGAGGAGCTGGTGGGGCTCTGCTGTGACCACCAGTAGTGTAGAGAGGAGCTGGTGGGGCTCTGCTGTGACCACCAGTAGTGTAGAGAGGAGCTGGTGGGGCTCTGCTGTGACCACCAGTAGTGTAGTGAGGAGCTGGCGGGGCTCTGCTGTGACCACCAGTAGTGTAGAGAGGAGCTCTGCTGTGACCACTAGTAGTGTAGAGGAGCTCTGCTGTGACCACCAGTAGTGTAGAGAGGAGCTGGCGGGGCTCTGCTGTGACCACTAGTAGTGTAGAGAGGAGCTGGTGAGGCTCTGCTGTGACCACCAGTAGTGTAGAGAGGAGCTGGTGGGGCTCTGCTGTGACCACCAGTAGTGTAGAGAGGACCTGGTGGGGCTCTGCTGTGACCACCAGTAGTGTAGGGCGGCAGGTAGCTTAGTGGGTAAGAGCGTTGTGCCAGTAAGCGAAAGGTCGCTGGTTCTAATCCCCGAGCCGACTAGGTGAAAAATCTGTCGATGTGCCCTTGAGCAAGGCACTTAACCCTAATTGCTCCTGTAAGTCGCTCTGGATAAGAGCGTCTGCTAAATGACTAAAAAAAAAAAAAAAAAAAAAAAAAAAAGTGTAGAGAGGAGCTGGTGGGGCTCTGCTGTGACCACTAGTAGTGTAGAGAGGAGCTCTGCTGTGACCACCAGTAGTGTAGTGAGGAGCTCTGCTGTGACCACCAGTAGTGTAGTGAGGAGCTCTGCTGTGACCACCAGTAGTGTAGAGAGGAGCTGGTGGGGCTCTGCTGTGACCACCAGTAGTGTAGAGAGGAGCTGGCGGGGCTCTGCTGTGACCACCAGTAGTGTAGAGAGGAGCTGGTGGGGCTCTGCTGTGACCACCAGTAGTGTAGAGAGGAGCTGGCGGGGCTCTGCTGTGACCACCAGTAGTGTAGAGAGGAGCTGGCGGGGCTCTGCTGTGACCACCAGTAGTGTAGTGAGGAGCTCTGCTGTGACCACCAGTAGTGTAGAGAGGAGCTGGTGGGGCTCTGCTGTGACCACCAGTAGTGTAGAGAGGAGCTGGTGGAGCTCTGCTATGACCACCAGTAGTGTAGAGAGGAGCTGGTGGGGCTCTGCTGTGACCACCAGTAGTGTAGAGAGGAGCTGGCGGGGCTCTGCTGTGACCACCAGTAGTGTAGAGAGGAGCTCTGCTGTGACCACCAGTAGTGTAGAGAGGAGCTGGTGGGGCTCTGCTGTGACCACCAGTAGTGTAGAGAGGAGCTGGTGGAGCTCTGCTGTGACCACCAGTAGTGTAGAGAGGAGCTGGTGGAGCTCTGCTGTGACCACCAGTAGTGTAGAGAGGAGCTCTGCTGTGACCACCAGTAGTGTAGTGAGGAGCTCTGCTGTGACCACCAGTAGTGTAGAGAGGAGCTGGTGGGGCTCTGCTGTGACCACCAGTAGTGTAATGAGGAGCTGGCAGACATACATTTTAAAATGCATCCTTAGTTCCCCATTGATTTATCCCCACTGAGAGGTTCAATGTGGACTATCTGATTGAACATTACCTATATCTGACATCCTCATTACATAAAAACGTATCGATTTAGAAACGCGCCAGAGAGACCCCGTATAATGGTCTTCTAGTGTTGACCCAGAGCTCTAATGCTTCTAGTGTTGACCCAGAGCTCTAATGCTTCTAGTATTGACCCAGAGCTCTAATGCTTCTAGTGTTGACCCAGAGCTCTAATGCTTCTAGTGTTGACCCAGAGCTCTAATGCTTCTAGTATTGACCCAGAGCTCTAATGCTTCTAGTGTTGACCCAGAGCTCTAATGCTTCTAGTGCTGACCCAGAGCTCTAATGCTTCTAGTGCATAGCAACACCTCAAAATAACTTCCACAGTGTATTAAAATGATATCCTCCCCCCCTCTCTCTCTCCATTCCTGTCTTCCCCCTGTACCTTGTAGAACCTGCTGCGGATGGAGGGAGACACTGGAGAGGAACCAGTCAGAGATCTCAACGAGCTACAGAACGCTGACTGGGTAAGAGTAACCTAACGTAGCAGGGCAAAATTTTTTTCCCCACATCCGATTTACAGGGGAATCGGAAGTTAGCTTGAAAATACCTTATCCCTGAAAACCAGAAAAATCCGCTTTCTGACGACAGCGAGGATGGTGGGAAAGACACGCCACAATTCCCTTTATTATCTCTTAACACGGGAATGATACTTGACACTGCATACTGTAAAAAAAAAACGATCCTTCTAAAACCCTCTCAATGTTGACGCTATTTTACGGGTTTGGGGTCAATTTCAATTCAGGAAGTACACTGAACCTTACATTTTAATTCCAATTCTCTTCAATTAGGAACATTTGGAATTGAAATTTGGTTTACTATCCGAATTGACTGGAATTAGAAATGAAATGGACCCCAACCATGTTATTATCTGGTGTCCCCCAGGCTAAGTTCTGGATGCAGGTGATGGGTGACCTGCGTAACGGGGTCAAGCTGAAGAAGGTCCACGAGAGACAGTACAACCCTCTATCTATAGAGTTCCAGCTCACACCCTACGAGATGCTGATGGATGACATCCGCTTCAAACGATACAAACTACGGAAAGTCATGGTGAGGAATATTATCTTAAGGGAACGATGGATGTTCATGTTTTAAGTCATGGTGAGGGAAGGTCTCGTCTGTTAGCCTGGGTCCACATCTCTGGGCTCGTGTTCATAAAACGTTGCAGAGTTTTGCTCTATGATCAGTTTAGCCTTTTAGATCATAATGAATAAGATTGTAGAGGAGGATCCTGATTTCATGTAACTGTTAGTCTACACCTGTTTACGAAGCATGTGACCGATTTGATACTAGATTAGCAGTCCTACTCCGATATGCTTTTTGGATACGGGCCCTGATTTATTTATTTTTTTCATATAGTGCTTTCGGAAATTATTCAGACCCCTTCCCTTTTTCCACATTTTGTTACGTTACAGCCTTATTCTAAACTGGATTAAATAAATAAAACATCCTCATCAATCTACACACAATACCCCATAATGACAAAACGAAAACAGGTTTTTAGAAATGTTTGCAAATTTATTACAAATAAAAAAACGATACCTTATTTACGTAAGTATTCAGACCCTTTGCTCTGACACTTGAAATTGATCTTAGGTTTCCAGTGATCATCCTTGAGATGTTTCTGCAAGTTGATTGGTCCACCTGTGGAAAATTCAATTGATTGGACATGATTTGGAAAGGTACACACCTGTCTATATAAGGTCCAACAGTTGACAGTGCATGTCAGAGCAAAAACCAAGCCATGAGGTCGAAGGAATTGTCCGTAGAGCTCCGAGACAGGATTGTGTCGAGGCACAGATCTGGGGAAGGGTATCAAAAAATGTCTGCAGCATTGAAGGTCACCAAGAACACAGTGGCCTCCATCATTCTTAAATGGAAGAAGTTTGGAACCACCAAGACTCTTCCTAGAGCTAGCCGCCCGGCAATCGGGGGAGAAGGGCCTTTGTCAGGGAGGTGACCAAGAACCCGATGGTCACTCTGACAGAGCTCCAGAGTTCCTCTGTGGAGATGGGAGAACCTTCCAGAAGGACAACCATCTCTGCAGCACTCCACCAATCAGGCCTTTATGGTAGAGTGGCCAGACGGAAGCCACTCCTCAGTAAAAATGCACATGACAGCCCGCTTTGAGTTTGCCAAAAGGCACCTAAAGGACTCTCAGACCATGAGAAAACATTCTCTGGTCTGATGAAACCAAGATTGAACTCTTTGGCCTGAATGCTAAGCTTCACATCTGGAGGAAACCTGGCACCATCCCTACGGTGAAGCATGGTGGTGGCAGCATCATGCTGTGGGGATGTTTTTCAGTGGCAGGGGCTGGGAGACTAGTCAGGATCGAGGGGAAAGATAAACAGAGCAAAGTACAGAGAGATCCTTGATGAAAACCTGCTCAGGACCTCAGACTGGGGCGAAGGGTCACCTTCCAACAGGACAACGACCCTAAGCACACAGCCAAGACAACGCAGGAGTGGCTTCGGGACAAGTCTCTAAATGTCCTTGAGTGGCCCAGCCAGAGCCTGGACATGAACCCGATCGAACATCTCTGGAGAGACCTGAAAATAGCTGTGCAGTGACGCTCCCCATCCAACCTGACAGCTTGAGAGGATCTGCAGAGAAGAATGGGAGAAACTCCCCAAATACAGCTGTGCCAAGCTTGTAGCGTCATACCCAAGAAGACTCGAAGCTGTAATCGCTGCCAAAGGTCCTTCAACAAAGTACTGAGTAAAGGGTCTGAATACTTATGTAAATTAGTAAATATTTGTATTGTTAATAAATGTGCAAAACATTATAGAAACCTGTTTTGTGCTTTGTCATTATGGGGTATTGTGTGTAGATTGAGGGAAAATAACAATTGAATCAATTTTAGAATAAGGCTGTAACGTCACAAAATGTGGAAAAAGTCAAGGGGTCTGAATACTTTCCAAATGCACTGTGTATATCTGAGATATCTCAGACTGCAGTGTAGAGCTCTGATGTTTCTGAGATACAGCGCCCTCCATAGTTATTGGGACAGTGACACATTTGTGTATGTTTTGGCTCTGTGCTCCAGCACTTTGGAATAAAAACAATGATTAAGTTTAAAGTGCAGACTGTTAATTTGAGGGTATTTTCATCCATATCGGGTGAACCGTTTAGTAATTACAGCACTTTTTGTACATAATCCCCCCATTTAGTTGACCAAAGGTATTCACTTACAGTGCATTTGGAAAGTATTCAGACCACTTTACTTTTTCCACATTTTGTTACGTTACAGCCTTATTCCAAAATGTATTTAATCTGGGGGGGTTTTCTCATTAGTCTACACACAATACCCCATAATGGTTTTTAGACAATTTTGCAAAAAACTGAAATATACCGTTTACATAAGTATTCAGACCCTTTACTCTGTACTTTGTTGAAGCACCTTTCGCAGCGATTACAGCTTCGAGTCTTCTTGGGTATGACGCTACAAGCTTGGCACACCTGTATTTGGGGAGTTTCTCCCATTCTTCTCTACAGATCCTCTCAAGCTCTGTCAGGTTGGATGGGGAGCGTCGCTGCACAGCTATTTTCAGGTCTCTCCAGAGATGTTCGACCAGGTTCATGTCCGGGCTCTGGCTGGGCCACTCAAGGACATTCAGAGACTTGTCCCGAAGCCACTCCTGCGTTGTCTTGGCTGTGTGCTTAGGGTCGTTGTCCTGTTGGAAGGTGAACCTTCACCCCAGTCTGAGGTCCTGGGCGCTCTGGAGCAGGTTTTCAACAAGGATCTCTCTGTACTTTGCTCCGTTCATCTTTCCCTCGATCTTGACTATTCTCCCAGCCCCTGCAGCTGAAAAACATCCCCACAGCATGATACTGCCACCACCATGCTTCACCGTAGGGATGGTGCCAGGTTTCCTCCAGACATGACGCTTGGCATTCAGGCCAAAGAGTTCAATCTTGGTTTCATCAGACCAGAGAATCTTGTTTCTCATGATCAGAGTCCTTTAGGTGCCTTTTGGCAAACTCCAAGTGGGCTGTCATGTGCCTTTTACTGAGGAGTGGCTTCCATCTGGCCACTCTACCATAAAGGCCTGATTGGTGGAATGCTGCAGAGATGGTTGTCCTTCTGGAAGATTCTCCCATCTCCACAGAGGAACTCTGGAGCTCTGTCAGAGTGACCATCGGGTGCTTGGTCACCTCCCTGACCAAGGCCCTTCTCCCCAATTGTTCAGTTTGGCCGGGCGGCCAGCTCTAGGAAGAGTCTTGGTGGTTCCAAACTTCTTCCATTTAAGGATGATGGAGGCCACTGTGTTCTTGGGGACCTTCAATGCTGCAGAAATGTTATGGTACCTTTCCCCAGATCTGTGCCGCGACACAATCCTGTCTCGGAGCTCTACGGACAATTCCTTCAACCTCATGGCTTGGTTTTTGCTCTGACATGCACTGTCAACTGTGGGGCCTTATATAGACAGGTGTGTGCCTTTCCAAATCATGTCCAATCAATTGAATTGACCACAGGTGGACTCCAATCAAGTTATAGAAACATCTCAAGGATGATCAATGGAAACAGGATGCACCTGAGCTCAATTTCGAGTCTCATAGCAAAGGGTCTGAATACTTATGTAAAGAAGTTATTTCTGTTTTTTTATATTTACTTAATTTGTAAAATTTTCTAAAAACCTGTTTTCGCTTTGTCATTATGGGGTATTGTGTGTAGATTGATGAGGATTTTATCAAATTAATCCATTTTAGAATTAGGCTGTAACTTAACAAAATGTGGAAAAAGTCAAGGGGTCTGAAATATTCAGAATGCACTGTATGTGTCTTAAAGGAGTCAACTTTAATATTTGGTGCCAAATTCGTAGCACGCAATGACTACGTCAAGCTGACTCTACAAACTTGTTGGATGCATTTGCTGTTTGTTTTGGTTGTGTTTCAGATTACATTCTGCCAATAGTAATGAATGGTAAATAATGTATTGTGTCATTTTGGAGTCACTTTTCTTGTAAATGAAAAGATAATTTATTATTAAACACTTCTACATGAATCTGGATGCTACCATGGTTACGGATAGTCCTGAATGAATCGTGAATAATGATTAGTGAGGAAGTTAGACGCACAAATATCATATCCCCAAGACATGCTAACCTCTCACCATTACAATAACACGGGACGTTAGCATTTTTAGGGGGTAGTGTGTGTGTGTGTGTGTGTGTGTGTGTGCTCACTACCTCTGCTGTTCCCATGTGTTGTTACTCCAGCTGAATGGAGACATCCCTCCCAGGTTAAAGAAGAGTGCTCATGAGATCATCCTGGACTTCATACGCTCCAGACCACCTCTCAACCCTGTGAGTACTGACCTAGTCTCTGACCAGCTCTCAACCCTGTGAGTACTGACCTAGTCTCTGACCACCTCTCAACCCTGTGAGTACTGACCTAGTCTCAGACCACCTGTCAACCCTGTGAGTACTGACCTAGTCTCTGACCACCTGTGAGTACTGACCTAGTCTCTGACCACCTGTCAACCCTGTGAGTACTGACCTAGTCTCTGACCACCTCTCAACCCTGTGAGTACTGACCTAGTCTCTGACCACCTGTCAACCCTGTGAGTACTGACCTAGTCTCTGACCACCTGTGAGTACTGACCTAGTCTCTGACCACCTCTCAACCCTGTGAGTACTGACCTAGTCTCAGACCACCTCTCAACCCTGTGAGTACTGACCTAGTCTCAGACCACCTGTCAACCCTGTGAGTACTGACCTAGCCTCTGACCACCTGTGAGTACTGACCTAGTCTCTGACCACCTCTCAACCCTGTGAGTACTGACCTAGTCTCAGACCACCTCTCAACCCTGTGAGTACTGACCTAGTCTCTGACCACCTGTCAACCCTGTGAGTACTGACCTAGTCTCTGACCACCTGTCAACCCTGTGAGTACTGACCTAGTCTCTGACCACCTCTCAACCCTGTGAGTACTGACCTAGTCTCTGACCACCTCTCAACCCTGTGAGTACTGACCTAGTCTCAGACCACCTCTCAACCCTGTGAGTACTGACCTAGTCTCTGACCACCTGTGAGTACTGACCTAGTCTCTGACCACCTCTCAACCCTGTGAGTACTGACCTAGTCTCTGACCACCTCTCAACCCTGTGAGTACTGACCTAGTCTCTGACCACCTGTGAGTACTGACCTAGTCTCTGACCACCTCTCAACCCTGTGAGTACTGACCTAGTCTCTGACCACCTGTCAACCCTGTGAGTACTGACCTAGTTTCTGACCACCTGTCAACCCTGTGAGTACTGACCTAGTCTCAGACCAGCTCTCAACCCTGTGAGTACTGACCTAGTCTCTGACCACCTGTCAACCCTGTGAGTACTGACCTAGTCTCTGACCACCTGTCAACCCTGTGAGTACTGACCTAGTCTCTGACCAGCTCTCAACCCTGTGAGTACTGACCTAGTCTCTGACCACCTCTCAACCCTGTGAGTACTGACCTAGTCTCAGACCACCTCTCAACCCTGTGAGTACTGACCTAGTCTCTGACCACCTGTCAACCCTGTGAGTACTGACCTAGTCTCTGACCACCTGTCAACCCTGTGAGTACTGACCTAGTCTCAGACCAGCTCTCAACCCTGTGAGTACTGACCTAGTCTCTGACCACCTGTCAACCCTGTGAGTACTGACCTAGTCTCTGACCACCTGTCAACCCTGTGAGTACTGACCTAGTCTCTGACCAGCTCTCAACCCTGTGAGTACTGACCTAGTCTCTGACCACCTCTCAACCCTGTGAGTACTGACCTAGTCTCAGACCACCTCTCAACCCTGTGAGTACTGACCTAGTCTCTGACCACCTGTCAACCCTGTGAGTACTGACCTAGTCTCTGACCACCTGTCAACCCTGTGAGTACTGACCTAGTCTCAGACCAGCTCTCAACCCTGTGAGTACTGACCTAGTCTCTGACCACCTGTCAACCCTGTGAGTACTGACCTAGTCTCTGACCACCTGTCAACCCTGTGAGTACTGACCTAGTCTCTGACCAGCTCTCAACCCTGTGAGTACTGACCTAGTCTCTGAACACCTGTCAACCCTGTGAGTACTGACCTAGTCTCTGACCACCTGTCAACCCTGTGAGTACTGACCTAGTTTCTGACCACCTGTCAACCCTGTGAGTACTGACCTAGTCTCTGACCACCTGTCAACCCTGTGAGTACTGACCTAGTCTCTGACCACCTCTCAACCCTGTGAGTACTGACCTAGTCTCTGACCACCTGTCAACCCTGTGAGTACTGACCTAGTCTCTGACCACCTGTCAACCTGTGAGTACTGACCTAGTCTCTGAACGCCTGTCAACCCTGTGAGTACTGACCTAGTCTCTGACCACCTGTCAACCCTGTGAGTACTGACCTAGTCTCAGACCACCTCTCAACCCTGTGAGTACTGACCTAGTCTCTGACCACCTGTCAACCCTGTGAGTACTGACCTAGTCTCTGACCACCTCTCAACCCTGTGAGTACTGACCTAGTCTCTGACCACCTCTCAACCCTGTGAGTACTGACCTAGTCTCTGACCACCTCTCAACCCTGTGAGTACTGACCTAGTCTCTGACCACCTCTCAACCCTGTGATTACTGTTCATATTGTTGATAATATACATCATTGCCTATGATGCAGACCTATTTCACATTGTTAACATGCTGAGTTACGACAGACATGATGCTGAGGAATTCTGACAGACTAACTGCTGTTACGACAGACATGATGGTGATGAATTCTGACAGACTAACTGCTGTTACGACAGACATGATGGTGATGAATTCTGACAGACTAACTGCTGTGTTACGACAGAGATGATGAAGAGGATGAATTGAGATGGTGGCTTGTCTGTCAGCTCCCTGCTGTTACATCTGAGAGCACAGCGATGCGCACTAGACTGTCATTAGTGCCCTTATTGGGATGCCTTCTTGTCCCCAAGGGGATGAATCCAGTTTTATTGAATTGAAAGGAATGGGATCTGCTTCAGTATGTGTTTCATTGGGGATGGTTGATGAGCGGTCTCTCCTGCTTCAGAAGTCATTATCTACTTGTCTGTCTGCGTGCAGGTTTCTGCCAGGAAGCTGAAGCCTCTTCCTGCGAGGCCGCGGAGCCTCCATGAGCGCCTCCTAGAGGGCATCAAACAGGAGAGGAAGCTACGGCCTGTATCACCTGACATGATCCGACGCAACCGCCTGGGTGAGCAGCACACACACACACACACACACACACACACACACACACACACACACACACACACACCGCCTGGGTGAGCAGCACACACACACACACACACACACCGCCTGGGTGAGTACACACACACACACACACACACACACACACACACACACACACCGCCTGGGTGAGCAGCACACACACACACACACACACACACACACACACACACACACACACACCGCCTGGGTGAGCAGCACACACACACACACACACACACACACACACACACACACACCGCCTGGGTGAGCAGCACACACACACACACACACACACCGCCTGGGTGAGTGTACACACACACACACACACACACACACACCGCCTGGGTGAGCAGCACACACACACACACACACCGCCTGGGTGAGTATACACACACACACCGCCTGGGTGAGTACACACACACACACCGCCTGGGTGAGCAGCACACACACACACACACACACACACACAGTGTTACACATGTTGACCCTCGCTCCTTTTCCTACCCACATATTATTATATTAGTGTCACATATTAGAATGTGGACTTTGTTACCAGGTTTAGTATCATAATACTCAATACCATCACGATACCATTACGATACCATTACGATACCAAAACGATACCATCACGATACCATCACGATACCAAAACGATTCCATATTAGCCAAAGTCACAAAATGGCACTTGATCCAGACAGATAAACTCGGCCACTGCTCTGTTCCATTGCTGGGCATCCTTTGAGTTCAAGATCATTACATTTGACATCTTTTACGTCAACATTTTTCAGAGACGTCTATGTATGCATTAATGAATCAATTATACAATCAATTTGACTTTGTTTTTACCAATCCAACTACATAACATAATGGTAATCATTTATTTGAATGGTAAATCTCTGTTGATAAACTGGGTAAATCAAAGACGTAGCCTAGGCGTATTCACAATACAGGTGAATGCATATTTAATAGGAGTGTGTGAATGCATTGAGTTATTGAGCTTGTTTTGGCTGATTTAATGGGTTACAGATGACAGTCTGTTTCCCTTCCATTGATGACGTATTTTATTGTACTGATCCACAACATTTGCGTAGAAGCTTATTTTATAAAAGGGTGCGCTGTCTCTTTAACCAGTAATGAGGTCATTCACATGGCAAGAGGAGAGCGGCCCGCAGTCCGTTCACATGGCAAGAGGAGAGCGGCCCGGAGTCCGTTCGCTGAGGCAAGAGGAGAGCGGCCCGGAGTCCGTTCACATGGCAAGAGGAGAGCGGCCCGGAGTCCGTTCGCATGGCAAGAGGAGAGCGGCCCGGAGTCCGTTCGCATGGCAAGAGGAGAGCGGCCCGGAGTCCGTTCACATGGCAAGAGGAGAGCGGCACGGAGTCCGTTCGCATGGCAAGAGGAGAGCGGCCCGGAGTCCGTTCGCTGAGGCAATAGATCCTCTTTGGGAGAGACATGAGAAACCGATTTTAAGTGAATTAATAAGGTTCTGGTGGCAATCAGCTTTTGAAATCGGCGTATTCTGCGTTATGGTTTGCATATTATCACAAATTAAGTACTAGATTAGTGAATTGAGGTTAGCTTTAGCTGTCAGCTACAAAGGAAAGTTGGCCTACAAAGCTCTTCCATTGTTCTAGCTTGTATGGACATTTTTTTTGCGAACAGTAATTAGCAGTTTCAAAATTTCAACATGCCATGTCGCATTATTCAAGTGTGTTAACTTGTGTGCAGCATGAGTGGGGAGTTCACTTGATGCAGCCCAGATTCCCAGTGCAGCAGGCAGTGGGGAGTTAACATCAGCCACGGTGCGCTAGAAGGGGGACATGTATTCACACACATACAAACTCCAATCCAGTCAAGTCACATTTACTCCCTAGTATTCATTACATTACTCTGACAATATCACCCCATATCTGATGAATTTCATGTTCAATTTATCAAATCTACCAGGTTATCAGACCCAAACACAGACAGACATGCTTTAACATAATCCACTGGCAGCCGTCTGCACTGCCTTCAGACCCAGTCAGAGTTTCACAGAGCTGAGTGCGAGACTGGGAGAACTAGCGCCAAACGAGGACAGCCCATTAGTAGCAGACTGGGAGAACTAGCGCCAAACGAGGACAGCCCATTAGTAGCAGACTGGGAGAACTAGCGCCAAACGAGGACAGCCCATTAGTAGCAGACTGGGAGAACTAGCGCCAAACGAGGACAGCCCATTAGTAGCAGACTGGGAGAACTAGCGCCAAACGAGGACAGCCCATTAGTAGCAGACGGAAGACTTTGGCTACTCAACCACCCCTCAGTACTGTGACCTACAGTGGGGAGAACAAGTATTTGATACACTGCCGATTTTGCAGGTTTTCTTACTTGCAAAGCATGTAGAGGTCTGTAATTTTTATCATAGGTACACTTCAACTGTGAGAGACGGAATCTAAAACAAAAATCCAGAAAATCACATTGTATGATTTTTAAGTAATTAATTTGCATTTTACTGCATGACATAAGTATTTGTTTTCTTGGTGATTATGGTCCCAGCTGCCTTGAGATCATTGACAAGATCCTCCCGTGTAGTTCTGGGCTGATTCCTCACCGTTCTCATGATCATTGCAACTCCATGAGGTGAGATCTTGCATGGAGCCCCAGGCCGAGGGAGATTGACAGTTCTTTTGTGTTTCTTCCATTTGCTAATAATCGCACCAACTGTTGTCACCTTCTCACCAAGCTGCTTGGCGATGGTCTTGTAGCCCATTCCAGCCTTGTGTAGGTCTACAATCTTGTCCCTGACATCCTTGGAGAGCTCTTTGGTCTTGGCCATGGTGGAGAGTTTGGAATCTGATTGATTGATTGCTTCTGTGGACAGGTGTTTTTTATACAGGTAACAAGCTGAGATTAGGAACACTCCCTTTAAGAGTGTGCTCCTAATCTCAGCTCGTTACCTGTATAAAAGACACCTGGGAGCCAGAAATCTTTCTGATTGAGAGGGGGTCAAATACTTATTTCCCTCATTAAAATGCAAATCAATTTATAACATTTTTGACATGCGTTTTTCTAGATTGTTTTGTTGTTATTCTGTCTCTGTTCAAATAAACCTACCATTAAAATTATAGACTGATCATTTCTTTGTCAGTGGGCAAACGTACAAAATCAGCAGGGGATCAAATACTTTTTTCCCCTCACTGTACATATATGTAATTTTGTCTGAAACTTTTAATTGAAATCCATTCATTCCTATGGAGGGCTGCTCCTACTGGGGAGTTCCAATATGGCCGACCGGGGGCTCCAAAACCTCTCCATGGCCAAAACATAGCATCAGGAATCCAGGGTTTATATACATCATTGGTTAGCTACCACTATTTATTTCCCCCTTGCTCCTGCAAGTGTATCAAAGGTCGGATGCAAGATACACTTGTCACTAGTTTACTTCCCAAACTCATTTGAATCCACATAAATAGCCAAGGGCATGTAGAATAGAATAGCCTTGGTTTCAGGGGGGAACTTCTGGTGTGGCATTCAATAGTATACACTATAGAAATGGTCTTGACAGGAAGATGATTATATACATTATTCATATGTTGGTAAGAGCGTTGTGCCAGTAACCGAAAGGTCGCTGGTTCTAATCCCCGAGCCGACTAGGTGAAAAATCTGTCGATGTGCCCTTAAGCAAGGCACTTAACCCTAATTGCTCCTGTAAGTCGCTCTGGATAAGAGCGTCTGCTAAATGACTAAAATGTAAATGTAAATATGTTCTAATAATATATAATGCTAATATAATGTAGTCACCTGTAGCTCAGTTGGTAGAGCATGGCGTTTGCAACACCAGGGTTGTGGGTTCGTTTCCCACGGGGGATCAGTATAAAAAATGTATGCACTGACTAACTGTAAAATCGCTGTAAAAAATGGGGTATGGTTGGGTAGGGATTATGGTACGGTTGTGATATGGTTGGGTAAGGGTAGGGGTTTGGTTGGGTAGGGGTATGGTTTGGTTGGGTAGGGCTTGGTTTGGTTGGGTAGGGGTATGGTACGGTTGAGTAGGGTAGGGGTATGGTTGGGTAGGGGTACGGTTGAGTAGGGTAGGGGTATGGTTGAGTAGGGTTATGGTACGGTTGGTATGGTATGATATGGTACCATGCAGCCCATGCACATCTCTTACAGCAGGTAAAGCCTCTCTCTGACTGTCATGGTTTGTGCCAGCTCCTCCTGGGCCCATATTCCCAGAGTCTTATAGGAGGACTGCTGACTGTCATGGTTTGTGCCAGCTCCTCCTGGGCCCATATTCCCAGAGTCTTATAGGAGGACTGCTGATCTATGATCAGTTTGGCTCTTTTAGATTATATTGAATAAGATAGATCAGCCCTCCTACTCTGAGACTCTTTATGAATGCCATAATCCGACCAAAAGCCATAACACATACGTTTTTCCTGCAGCGGACTATGATCGATAATGTCAAAAGCCACACTGAAGTCTAATTTTTTCACCTCTTCCACACTCACTTTACGGAATTCAAAAATACAATGCTTGTCTTTTCATAATTTGGTCAGATATACTTGGATGTGTAGTGTCAGCGTTTGTTGCTGGCATTTCATGCCTAAATGTGCTAATCTTGCCAACGAAAAAATCATTAAAGTAGTTGGCAATATCAGTGGGTTTTGTGATGAATGAGAGCCATCTGATTCAATGAATGGTAGAGCTGAGTTTGCCCTTTTCCCCCAAAATGTCATTTAAGGTGCTCCAAAGGGTTTTCCTATCATTCTTTGTAATTTGTCTTTGTTTCATAGTGTAGTTTCTAGTACTTTTTATTCAGTTTAGTCACAATCGGTTGTGCAGCCAGACTTATTTGCCATTCCTTTTGCCTCATCCCTCTCAACCGTACACGTTTTCAATTCCTCATCAAATCAAATGTAACTGTTTTTACAGTCATTGTCTTAATGGGTGCATGCTTATTAGTAACTGGGATAAGCAAATTCATAAATGTGTGAAGTGCAACGTCTGTTTGCGCCTCATTACACACCACGGACCAACAAATATTATTTACATCAACAACACAGGAATCACTACAAAACTTATTGTATGACCTCCTATACACTATATTAGGCCCAGCCTTTGGAACTTTGGTTTTCCTAGATATGGCTACTGTATTGTGATCACTAGATCCGATAAATCTGGATACTGCTTTCAAGCACATTTCTGCAGCATTAGTAAAGATGTGATCAATACATGTTGATGATTTCATTCCTGCAGCATTAGTAAAGATGTGATCAATACATGTTGATGATTTCATTCCTGTGATGAAGTCACAGTATGTAGGCTCCTCCCACGTAACACTTGAACCAGTGTTACTGCAGCTCTGTTCTGCAGCAGACATCCCATCATGCACTGGGATTACCTTTGACCTTTGGCACTTGACCCCTCACCACCTCTTCCTCTGTTATGGTGTCTGTCTGAAGCCCTCCTTTTGTGATCAAATGTTTTTATTATTTTTAATAACAAAACAGATACACATGGACAGAGAAACAAGTGACCTGACCTATCAAAACCCACAGGATTCCCCAAACCAAAGTTAGAGGTTTCATACGTTGATGAAAGAGAAAATATGTTTTATTTCACTCGCTCCATGTGTCCTACTTGTACAGTGCCTTCGGAAAGTGTTCAGACCCCTTGACTTTTTCCAAATTTTGTTACGTTACAGCCTTATTCTAAAATGGATTGAAATTTTTATTTCCCTCATCAATCTACACACAATACCCCATAATGACAAAGCAAAAACAATGTTTATTTTTATTTTAATTTTTTATATATATTTTAATTTTTTATAAATGTAGGCAAATATATTAAAAATAAGCTTGGCAGAGTTTCTCCCTTTCTCCTCTGCAGATCCTCTCATGCTCTGTCAGGTTGGATGGGGAGCGTTGCTGCACAGCTATTTTCAGGTCTCTCCAGAGATGTTCGATTGGGTTCAAGTCCGGGCTCTGGCAGGGCAACTCGAGGACATTCTGAGACTTGTCCCGAAGCCACTCCTGCGTTGTCTTGGCTGTGTGCTTAGGGTCGTTGTCCTGTTGGAATGTGAACCTTCGTCCTGAGAGCTCTGGAGCAGGTTTTCATCAAGGATCTCTGTACTTTGCTCTGTTCATCTTTGCCTCGATCCTGACTAGTCTCCCAGTCCCTGGCGCTGAAAAACATCCCCACAGCATGATGCTGCCACCACCGTGCTTCACCGTAGGGATGGTGCCAGGTTTCCTCCAGATGTGACACTTGGCATTCAGGCCAAAGAGTTCAATCTTGGTTTCATCAGACCAGATAATCTTTTCTCATGATCTGAGAGTCCTTTAGGTGTCTTTTGGCAAACTCCAAGTGGGCTGTCATGTGCCTTTTACTGAGGAGTGGCTTCCGTCTGGCCACTCTACCACAAAGGCCTGATTGGTGGAGTGCTGCAGAGATGGTTGTCCTTCTGGAAGGTTCTCCCATCTCCACAGAGGAACTCTGGCGCTCTGTCAGAGTGACCATTGGGTTCTTGGTCACCTCCCTGACCAAGGCCCTTCTCCCCCGATTGCTCAGTTTGACCGGGCGGCCAGCTCTAGGAAGAGTCTTGGTGTTTCCAAACTTCTTCCATTTAAGAATGATGGAGGCCACTGTATTCTTGGGCACCTTCAATGCTGCAGAAATGTTTTGGTACCCTTCCCCAGATCTGTGCCTCGACACAATCCTGTCTCGGAGCTCTACGGACAATTCCTTCGACCTCATGGCTTGGTTTTTGCTTTGACATGCACTGTCAACTGTGGGTCCTTATATAGACAGGTGTGTGCCTTTCCAAATCATGTCCAATCAATTGAATTTACCACAGGTGGACTCCAATCAAGTTGTAGAAACATCTCAAGGATGATCAATGGAAACCGGATGCACCTGAGCTCAATTTCGAGTCTCATTGCGAAGGGTCTGAATACTTATATAAATAGGATATTTCTCTTTTTAAAATTTGCAAAAATGTATAAAAACCTGTTTTTGCTTTGTCGTTATGGGGCATTGTGTGTAGATTGAGGATTTTTATTTAATCCATTTTAGAATAAGGCTGTAACGTAACAAAATGTGGAAAAAGTCAAAGCGTCTGAATACTTTCGGAATGGACTGGTACCAGGGGACCTTCAGATGAGTATTGTGAGGCCCGTGGGCGTCCTAGAGCAAAACAGCCAACATGTACGTGTTCGTGAGAGTCTCATCTTTCCATAGAGGGGTTATAGTTCGTTGGCCAAACCGTTCGGACGCTACAGACGATTTTGTGAGGGAGACCGGTTTTCGGGATGTCTCATGGTCTGACAAACACCGCTCTAGCTCTGTCACCTTTAACCGCAGATGCAGAAGTGCAACATCGGAGGATGCGGTGGATTGAGACGCATCCAATGCAAAAAAACATATCTCTAGTTTAAACTGACAGATTTTTTTTTTATGGGGATTTTTTAAATTATGCTATTTAGATTTCCGTGGGGGCACGGACATCAACCTTAGTGGGTCAAAGCTGTTGCAGCTTTGATGAGAATGGGTGTGTTACTGTGTGTTGTCGTCTTGAAGCTGTATGATTATTCATTCAAGGAAGTGGATGCTTCACTTCATGCCTGGAAGATTCCGTGCTAGCCGACATGTTGAAGGTGAAGTTAAGATAAGAGTACAGAAAACCGAGGCGAGTCATGAAAAAATACATAGTAGCTGGTTCTCCTGTTCAACGTGTGGTCTCCTGGTTCTCCTGTTCAACGTGTGGTCTCCTGGTTCTCCTGTTCAACGTGTGGTCTCCTGGTTCTCCTGTTCAACGTGTGGTCTCCTGGTTCTCCTGTTCAACGTGTGGTCTCCTGGTTCTCCTGTTCAACGTGTGGTCTCCTGGTTCTCCTGTTCAACGTGTGGTCTCCTGGTTCTCCTGTTCAACGTGTGGTCTCCTGGTTCTACAGAACAGTCCAATGTTCAGGAGCTGCATCCCAAATGGCACCCTACTGCCTATAATAGTGCACTACTTTAGACTGCTCTGGTCAACAGTAGTGCACTATGTAGTGAGTAGGGTGCCATTTGGGACAAAGACAATGAGTCCCTAGGAGCAGCATTGTTCAGCCAGGTCCCCATGTTGAAGCGTATTGTCTTCCTGTGACTAATGATGTCCTCTCTGACTCCTCCCACAGACCTGTCCACTCCAGATGCCCCCAGGAAGCACGGCGCCAGCACCCCGTCCCTGTCCCCGTCCCTGTCCTGTCCACCAGCTCACGGGATGGGAGGGACTCTGGGTCAGAGGAAGAGGCTGCTGAAAGCGCCCACGCTGGCTGAACTGGAAAGCTCAGAGTCTGACGTACGTGTCTGTGTGTGGATAGAATGTGATTGTTTGTGGTATCCATACATCACCTACACGAAAGCTGCTTTTCTACAACGAGGAGTACAAGCTCTTGACTTGAACACAGAGACAAGTGTATCTAGCCCTGTATCTAGTCCTGTATCCAGAGTGTATCTAGCCCTGTATCCGGAGTGTATCTAGCCCTGTATCCAGAGTGTATCCAGAGTGTACCTAGCCCTGTATCCGGAGTGTATCTAGCCCTGTATCTAGCCCTGTATCCAGAGTGTATCTAGCCTGTATCTATTCCTGTATCCAGAGTGTATCTAGCCCTGTATCCAGAGTGTATCCAGAGTGTACCTAGCCCTGTATCTAGTCCTGTATCTAGCCCTGTATCCGGAGTGTATCTAGCCCTGTATCTAGTCCTGTATCTAGCCCTGTATCCGGAGTGTATCTAGCCCTGTATCCAGAGTGTATCCAGAGTGTACCTAGCCCTGTATCTAGTCCTGTATCTAGCCCTGTATCCGGAGTGTATCTAGCCCTGTATCCAGAGTGTACCTAGCCCTGTATCTAGTCCTGTATCTAGCCCTGTATCCGGAGTGTATCTAGCCCTGTATCCAGAGTGTATCCAGAGTGTATCTAGCCCTGTATCCAGAGTGTATCCAGAGTGTATCTAGCCCTGTATCCAGAGTGTATCTAGCCCTGTATCTAGCCCTGTATCCAGAGTGTACCTAGCCCTGTATCTAGCCCTGTATCCAGAGTGTATCTAGCCCTGTATCCAGAGTGTATCCAGAGTGTATCTAGCCCGTATCCAGAGTGTATCTAGCCCTGTATCCAGTGGCAGAAATGAGTCGATGTTGTCGTCTGAAATGATCATGTTTTCTGAGGAGCAGGTTAGTCTGTAATGGTGTCTCTATACCTACATCAGTCATGTATCATGATCTCCTCATTAACAGGATGAGCCCAGTCTCAGCTCCTCCATGTTGGACGCCTCGTCTCCTGAATCTGTCCTGGGGAAGAACAGTAAGATACCTTCACTCTCTTTTTGTTGATGTTGAAAGTTGTATTTATACAATTTTCACTATGAATTCATAAACCGTTCCATATTCCACGAAAACGTACACATTACTGAATGACAAAGTACATTTCTAGACGTTCCATAACACCAATCATGAACACTAGCTAGTACACTAGATCCCTCCACTCTTTGAAGGCTCCCCAGGTATAGAAAAACTAATGTTGCATCCCAAATTGCACCCTATTCACTAGATGGTGCACTACTGTTTTTATCAAGCTATTTTTATTTGACATTTGAAAGATTATACAGACAACCCATTCAAACATGTAGAAGGCAAAACACACACTGATCCCCATCAACCCCCCATGGTCCAATACAGCCCCACCCAAACACAGTGATCCCCTAGCACATCATAAAATAAATGGGATGCATGCCAGCAAAGACACAACACTATAAACAATACATTAGTTGCACTATAACGGTGACAAACTGTTAGGGCCTTCATCAGAGGAGCCTCGTCTGGCAGCGAAACTGGTCATTCAGCCTCATTTACTGGCTTTTAAAAAAACATAGCTGATATGGCTGACTTGCTTAAACAAATGTGGTTTCTACTGACAGTTGAGATGTACAAACTATGGCATAAGGGGACGACGAGCGGACAAGAGGCAATCAGTCATTTCGATTTAAGACATTAATGAGTGAGCTGGGACGAACATAATCAATATAAGTATTTGTTCAGCACTTTTGAAATGTACCGTGACAGAATTCAGAACATGGGCTGTTCTTCCAGTGTTCTCCCTGTACACCAAGTCAGAACCGTGGGATAAATAAAGGGGGCATATAAGCAGACAATGAAAGCTCTTACAATATTAGATTATTCAATTTCTCTAAAACAGGCTATAGGCTACATGTGCACCACCAAGTCAGAACAGTAGACTAAGTTATGAGGGGGAAAGGGACCAAATTATTAGGGTGAGACACATGGGCTACTAACAGCTTACTACACAACATACACTTAGTATTACTTTCTTAGCTACAGTATACAGTGGGGGAAAAAAGTATTTAGTCAGCCACCAATTGTGCAAGTTTTCCCACTTAAAAAGATGAGAGGCCTGTAATTTTCATCATAGGTACATGTCAACTATGACAGACAAAATGAGAAAAAAGATTCCAGAAAATCACATTGTAGGATTTTTTATGAATTTATTTGCAAATTATGGTGGAAAATAAGTATTTGGTCAATAACAAAAGTTTCTCAATACTTTGTTATATACCCTTTGTTGGCAATGACACAGGTCAAATGTTTTCTGTAAGTCTTCACAAGGTTTTCACACACTGTTGCTGGTATTTTGGCCCATTCCTCCATGCAGATCTCCTCTAGAGCAGTGATGTTTTGGGGCTGTCGCTGGGCAACACAGACTTTCAACTCCCTCCAAAGATTTTCTATGGGGTTGAGATCTGGAGACTGGCTAGGCCACTCCAGGACCTTGAAATGCTTCTTACGAAGCCACTCCTTCGTTGTCCGGGCGGTGTGTTTGGGATCATTGTCATGCTGAAAGACCCAGCCACGTTTCATCTTCAATGCCCTTGCTGATGGAAGGAGGTTTTCATTCAAAATCTCACGATACATGGCCCCATTCATTCTTTCCTTTACACGGATCAGTCGTCCTGGTCCCTTTGCAGAAAAACTGCCCCAAAGCATGATGTTTCCACCCCCATGCTTCACAGTAGGTATGGTGTTCTTTGGATGCAACTCAGCATTCTTTGTCCTCCTAACACGACGAGTTGAGTTTTTACCAAAAAGTTCTATTTTGGTTTCATCTGACCATATGACATTCTCCCAATCCTCTTCTGGATCATCCAAATGCACTCTAGCAAACTTCAGACGGGCCTGGACATGTACTGGCTTAAGCAGGGGGACACGTCTGTCACTGCAGGATTTGAGTCCCTGGCGGCGTAGTGTGTTACTGATGGTAGGCTTTGTTATTTTGGTCCCAGCTCTCTGCAGGTCATTCACTAGGTCCCCCCGTGTGGTTCTGGGATTTTTGCTCACCGTTCTTGTGATCATTTTGACCCCACGGGGTGAGATCTTGCGTGGAGCCCCAGATCGAGGGAGATTATCAGTGGTCTTGTATGTCTTCCATTTCCTAATAATTGCTCCCACAGTTGATTTCTTCAAACCAAGCTGCTTACCTATTGCAGATGCAGTCTTCCCAGCCTGGTCCAGGTCTACAATTTTGTTTCTGGTGTCCTATGACAGCTCTTTGGTCTTGGCCATAGTGGAGTTTGGAGTGTGACTGTTTGAGGTTGTGGACAGGTGTCTTTTATACTGATAACAAGTTCAAACAGGTGCCATTAATACAGGTAACGAGTGGAGGACAGAGGAGCCTCTTAAAGAAGAAGTTACAGGTCTGTGAGAGCCAGAAATCTTGCTTGTTTGTAGGTGACCAAATACTTATTTTCCACCATAATTTGCAAATAAATTCATTAAAAATCCTACAATGTGATTTTCTGGAAAAAAAATTCTCAATTTGTCTGTCATAGTTGACGTGTACCTATGATGAAAATTACAGGCCTCTCTCATCTTTTTAAGTGGGAGAACTTGCACAATTGGTGGCTGACTAAATACTTTTTTTCCCCACTGTACATATCTCCCTGGCATATTACATCATTTATGCAGCATCATATAATACATTTATGGACTCACCTTGTTGTGCTGTGCTCATTGTTGAATTTGCGATTTCCAACTTGTTATGTAATGTTTATGTCCAATGGCCGATGAGCACCGATACGTTTTTATCTATAATTTCTCTTCATAATTTGTCTTCACAAGGCTTGAAAAGGATTTGCTAATATATTGGCGACTTGATTCATGATGATGATGATGACTGCTAGCTTGTTAGTTAAGATTTTGAAAGTATGATGTTGACATGATCAGTCCAATCAAAGCTACGGTAGATATAACGTGATTTGATGTCATTTTATCTGTGGCCAATGACCTTGAGCCTCCTTGAATGGGCACTTCTAATGTAACTCCATGGCAGCACCCAAGAGGCTCTACCAGTAGATTTTGCGGTGACGTAGTGTCCCCATGAGTGACAGAACACTGAGCCAATCACGGTGCAACTAGAGAACATTACCAACCCCTACGCTCCGTATTTTCCGCTGGCTGCCCCACCACCACAGAAAGCACTGAGCTTGGCTGAAACACCTGCATTTTGGAGCTGCCTTACTCACGAAAAACAAAAAAGAGAATGTTTGTATGTGGCTTTATTAACTCAATGATTATAAATAATAATAATAATATGCCATTTAGCAGACGCTTTTATCCAAAGCGACTTAGTCATGCGTGCATACATTTTTGTGTATGGGTGGTCCCGGGGATCGGACCCACTACCTTGGCGTTACAAGCGCCGTGCTCTACCAGCTGAGCTACAGAAAACCACATTATATATATATATTTTTTTTTTACATTGTTTGCAAACTGATATGTGACACGTATTAATGCCAAAATAACAGGCAAAACAATCAAAATAAATGAATATATATATTTGTTTAGCTGTCCCACCTGCTCTGAATGACAGGTCGCCACTGGCCAATGTAGGGTAGTGAATGCTAGCATATTGCCAATGTAGGGTAGTGAATGCTAGCATATTGCCAATGTAGGGTAGTGAATGCTAGCATATTGCCAATGTAGGGTAGTGAATGCTAGCATATTGCCAATGTAGGGTAGTGAATGCTAGCATATTGCCAATGTAGGGTAGTGAATGCTAGCATATTGCCAATGTAGGGTAGTGAATGCTAGCATATTGCCAATGTAGGGTAGTGAATGCTAGCATATTGCCAATGTAGGGTAGTGAATGCTAGCATATTGCCAATGTAGGGTAGTGAATGCTAGCATATTGCCAATGTAGGTAGTGAAATGTCCATAGGGGGAGTAGGGGGGGGGGGAAATGTCCATAGGGAGAGTGGGGGGGGGGGGGGGGGAATGTCCATAGGGAGAGTGGGGGGGGGGGGGGGGGATGTCCATAGGGGGAGTGGGGGGGGGGGGGGGAATGTCCATAGGGGGAGTAGGAGGGGGGGAAATGTCCATAGGGGGAGTAGGAGGGGGGGAAATGTCCATAGGGGGAGTGGAGTGGGGGGGGGGGGGAAATGTCCATAGGGGGAGTAGGAGGGAGGGAAATGTCCATAGGGGGGGAATGTCCATAGTAGCAGGAGTGATAGTGCACTACTTTAGTCCTGTGGGTCCAACCTTCCATCCTGTGGGTCCAACCTTCCATCCTGTCTCACCGTGTCTCAAACTTCCATCCTGTCTCACCGTGTCTCAACTCTTCTACTCTGTAATCTAACTGTTCCCTCTCTCTCTCTATTCCAGCACCCCCCAGGTTCCTGCCCATCACCGTGTCGTCGACTCCCCAGCCTGACAGTCTCCCCTCCCCTCAGAGGAGACACTGCATTGAGGAGGAGACCCCCACCAGCGTACGACCCTTCACAGCCCCCAACAGACAGAGCTCCAAGTCTCTGGTACGTACACCACTGTGTGTGTCACTGCAGACAGTCAAGCCTCTCCACGGCATTGCAGCAGGGCTTTAGACACAGCCATTCAAATGCTGCTAGGTTATGCAACTCAATTACCTGGTTGACCTCATGTTTTCAAACGCATTGTATGACGCTACAAATGGGATAACAACATCGTCCCATCTCCCTGCCCTACTGGGAGATGGCTTCTCTGAGGTAACTGGCTGAATGACCTGGTACTGGTGTGTCGTGGAGGGAGACTAGGAGCACATGGAGGGCTGGTACTGGTCAGGTCAGGCGGTGTGTCGTGGAGGGAGACTAGGAGCACATGGAGGGCTGGTACTGGTCAGGTCAGGCGGTGTGTCGTGGAGGGAGACTAGGAGCACATGGAGGGCTGGTACTGGTCAGGTCAGGCGGTGTGTCGTGGAGGGAGACTAGGGACACATGGAGGGCTGGTACTGGTCAGGTCAGGCGGTGTGTCGTGGAGGGAGACTAGGAGCACATGGAGGGCTGGTACTGGTCAGGTCAGGCGGTGTGTCGTGGAGGGAGACTAGGGACACATGGAGGGCTGGTACTGGTCAGGTCAGGCGGTGTGTCGTGGAGGGAGACTAGGAGCACATGGAGGGCTGGTACTGGTCAGGTCAGGCGGTGTGTCGTGGAGGGAGACTAGGAGCACATGGAGGGCTGGTACTGGTCAGGTCAGGCGGTGTGTCGTGGAGGGAGACTAGGAGCACATGGAGGGCTGGTACTGGTCAGGTCAGGCGGTGTGTCGTGGAGGGAGACTAGGGACACATGGAGGGCTGGTACTGGTCAGGTCAGGCGGTGTGTCGTGGAGGGAGACTAGGAGCACATGGAGGGCTGGTACTGGTCAGGTCAGGCGGTGTGTCGTGGAGGGAGACTAGGAGCACATGGAGGGCTGGTACTGGTCAGGTCAGGCGGTGTGTCGTGGAGGGAGACTAGGAGCACATGGAGGGCTGGTACTGGTCAGGTCAGGCGGTGTGTCGTGGAGGGAGACTAGGAGCACATGGAGGGCTGGTACTGGTCAGGTCAGGCGGTGTGTCGTGGAGGGAGACTAGGAGCACATGGAGGGCTGGTACTGGTCAGGTCAGGCGGTGTGTCGTGGAGGGAGACTAGGAGCACATGGAGGGCTGGTACTGGTCAGGTCAGGCGGTGTGTCGTGGAGGGAGACTAGGAGCACATGGAGGGCTGGTACTGGTCAGGTCAGGCGGTGTGTCGTGGAGGGAGACTAGGGACACATGGAGGGCTGGTACTGGTTAGGTCAGGCGGTGTGTCGTGGAGGGAGACTAGGAACACATGGAGGGCTGGTACTGGTCAGGTCAGGCGGTGTGTCGTGGAGGTAGACTAGGGACACATGGAGGGCTGGTACTGGTCAGGTCAGGCGGTGTGTCGTGGAGGGAGACTAGGAGCACATGGAGGGCTGGTACTGGTCAGGTCAGGCGGTGTGTCGTGGAGGGAGACTAGGGACACATGGAGGGCTGGTACTGGTCAGGTCAGGCGGTGTGTCGTGGAGGGAGACTAGGGACACATGGAGGGCTGGTACTGGTCAGGTCAGGCGGTGTGTCGTGGAGGGAGACTAGGAGCACATGGAGGGCTGGTACTGGTCAGGTCAGGCGGTGTGTCGTGGAGGGAGACTAGGAGCACATGGAGGGCTGGTACTGGTCAGGCGGTGTGTCGTGGAGGGAGACTAGGAGCACATGGAGGGCTGGTACTGGTCAGGTCAGGCGGTGTGTCGTGGAGGGAGACTAGGAACACATGGAGGGCTGGTACTGGTCAGGTCAGGCGGTGTGTCGTGGAGGGAGACTAGGGACACATGGAGGGCTGGTACTGGTCAGGTCAGGCGGTGTGTCGTGGAGGGAGACTAGGGACACATGGAGGGCTGGTACTGCTCAGGTCAGGCGGTGTGTCGTGGAGGGAGACTAGGAGCACATGGAGGGCTGGTACTGGTCAGGTCAGGCGGGTGTGTCGTGGAGGGAGACTAGGGACACATGGAGGGCTGGTACTGGTCAGGTCAGGTGGTGTGTCGTGGAGGGAGACTAGGGACACATGGAGGGCTGGTACTGGTCAGGTCAGGCGGTGTGTCGTGGAGGGAGACTAGGAGCACATGGAGGGCTGGTACTGGTCAGGTCAGGCGGTGTGTCGTGGAGGGAGACTAGGAGCACATGGAGGGCTGGTACTGGTCAGGTCAGGCGGTGTGTCGTGGTGGGAGACTAGGGACACATGGAGGGCTGGTACTGGTCAGGTCAGGCGGTGTGTCGTGGAGGGAGACTAGGGACACATGGAGGGCTGGTACTGCTCAGGTCAGGCGGTGTGTCGTGGAGGGAGACTAGGAGCACATGGAGGGCTGGTACTGGTCAGGTCAGGCGGTGTGTCGTGGAGGGAGACTAGGGACACATGGAGGGCTGGTACTGGTCAGGTCAGGCGGTGTGTCGTGGAGGGAGACTAGGAACACATGGAGGGCTGGTACTGGTCAGGTCAGGCGGTGTGTCGTGGAGGGAGACTAGGAGCACATGGAGGGCTGGTACTGGTCAGGTCAGGCGGTGTGTCGTGGAGGGAGACTGGGGACACATGGAGGGCTGGTACTGGTCAGTTCAGGCGGTGTGTCGTGGAGGGAGACTAGGGACACATGGAGGGCTGGTACTGGTCAGGTCAGGCGGTGTGTCGTGGAGGGAGACTAGGAGCACATGGAGGGCTGGTACTGGTCAGGTCAGGCGGTGTGTCGTGGAGGGAGACTAGGAGCACATGGAGGGCTGGTACTGGTCAGGCGGCGTGTGTCGTGGAGGGAGACTAGGAGCACATGGAGGGCTGGTACTGGTCAGTTCAGGCGGTGTGTCGTGGAGGGAGACTAGGGACACATGGAGGGCTGGTACTGGTCAGGTCAGGCGGTGTGTCGTGGAGGGAGACTAGGAGCACATGGAGGGCTGGTACTGGTCAGGTCAGGCGGTGTGTCGTGGAGGGAGACTAGGAGCACATGGAGGGCTGGTACTGGTCAGGTCAGGCGGTGTGTCGTGGAGGGAGACTAGGAACACATGGAGGGCTGGTACTGGTCAGGTCAGGCGGTGTGTCGTGGAGGGAGACTAGGAGCACATGGAGGGCTGGTACTGGTCAGGTCAGGCGGTGTGTCGTGGAGGGAGACTAGGGACACATGGAGGGCTGGTAATGGTGTGTCGTGGAGGGAGACTAGGAGCACATGGAGGGCTGGTACTGGTCAGGTCAGGCGGTGTGTCGTGGAGGGAGACTAGGGACACATGGAGGGCTGGTACTGGTCAGGTCAGGCGGTGTGTCGTGGAGGGAGACTAGGAGCACATGGAGGGCTGGTACTGGTCAGGTCAGGCGGTGTGTCGTGGAGGGAGACTAGGAGCACATGGAGGGCTGGTACTGGTCAGGTCAGGCGGTGTGTCGTGGAGGGAGACTAGGGACACATGGAGGGCTGGTACTGGTCAGGTCAGGCGGTGTGTCGTGGAGGGAGACTAGGGACACATGGAGGGCTGGTACTGGTCAGGTCAGGCGGTGTGTCGTGGAGGGAGACTAGGGACACATGGAGGGCTGGTACTGGTCAGGTCAGGTGGTGTGTCGTGGAGGGAGACTAGGGACACATGGAGGGCTGGTACTGGTCAGGTCAGGCGGTGTGTCGTGGAGGGAGACTAGGAGCACATGGAGGGCTGGTACTGGTCAGGTCAGGCGGTGTGTCGTGGAGGGAGACTAGGAGCACATGGAGGGCTGGTACTGGTCAGGTCAGGCGGTGTGTCGTGGAGGGAGACTAGGAGCACATGGAGGGCTGGTACTGGTCAGGTCAGGCGGTGTGTCGTGGAGGGAGACTAGGGACACATGGAGGGCTGGTACTGGTCAGGTCAGGCGGTGTGTCGTGGAGGGAGACTAGGAACACATGGAGGGCTGGTACTGGTCAGGTCAGGCGGTGTATCGTGGAGGGAGACTAGGAGCACATGGAGGGCTGGTACTGGTCAGGTCAGGCGGTGTGTCGTAGAGGGAGACTAGGGACACATGGAGGGCTGGTTACTGGTGTGTGTCGTGGAGGGAGGACTAGGGACACATGGAGGGCTGGTACTGGTCAGGTCTGGCGGATGTGTCGTGGAGGGAGACTAGGAACACATGGAGGGCTGGTACTGGTCAGGTCAGGCGGTGTGTCGTGGAGGGAGACTAGGGACACATGGAGGGCTGGTACTGGTCAGGTCAGGCGGTGTGTGTCGTGGAGGGAGACTAGGGACACATGGAGGGCTGGTACTGGTCAGGTCAGGCGGGTGTGTCGTGGAGGGAGACTAGGGACACATGGAGGGCTGGTACTGGTCAGGTCAGGTGGTGTGTCGTGGAGGGAGACTAGGGACACATGGAGGGCTGGTACTGGTCAGGTCAGGCGGTGTGTCGTGGAGGGAGACTAGGAGCACATGGAGGGCTGGTACTGGTCAGGTCAGGCGGTGTGTCGTGGAGGGAGACTAGGAGCACATGGAGGGCTGGTACTGGTCAGGTCAGGCGGTGTGTCGTGGAGGGAGACTAGGGACACATGGAGGGCTGGTACTGGTCAGGTCAGGCGGTGTGTCGTGGAGGGAGACTAGGACACATGGAGGGCTGGTACTGGTCAGGTCAGGCGGTGTGTCGTGGAGGGAGACTAGGAGCACATGGAGGGCTGGTACTGGTCAGGTCAGGCGGGTGTGTCGTGGAGGGAGACTAGGGACACATGGAGGGCTGGTACTGGTCAGGTCAGGCGGTGTGTCGTGGAGGGAGACTAGGGACACATGGAGGGCTGGTACTGGTCAGGTCAGGCGGTGTGTCGTGGAGGGAGACTAGGAGCACATGGAGGGCTGGTACTGGTCAGGTCAGGCGGTGTGTCGTGGAGGGAGACTAGGAGCACATGGAGGGCTGGGTACTGGTCAGGCAGGCGGTGTGTCGTGGAGGGAGACTAGGAGCACATGGAGGGCTGGTACTGGTCAGGTCAGGCGGTGTGTCGTGGAGGGAGACTAGGAACACATGGAGGGCTGGTACTGGTCAGGTCAGCGGTGTGTCGTGGAGGGAGACTAGGAGCACATGGAGGGCTGGTACTGGTCAGGTCAGGCGGTGTGTCGTGGAGGGAGACTAGGGACACATGGAGGGCTGGTACTGGCTGTGTCGTGGAGGGAGACTAGGAGCACATGGAGGGCTGGTACTGGTCAGGTCAGGCGGTGTGTCGTGGAGGGAGACCTAGGAGACACATGGAGGGCTGGTACTGGTCAGGTCAGGCGGTGTGTCGTGGAGGGAGACTAGGAGCACATGGAGGGCTGGTACTGGTCAGGTCAGGCGGTGTGTCGTGGAGGGAGACTAGGAGCACATGGAGGGCTGGTACTGGTCAGGTCAGGCGGTGTGTCGTGGAGGGAGACTAGGGACACATGGAGGGCTGGTACTGGTCAGGTCAGGCGGTGTGCGACCATGGAGGCGACTAGGTCAGGCGTGTGTCGTTAGGGAGACTACACATGGAGGGCTCTGGTCAGCAGGTGTGTCGTGGAGGGAGACTAGGAGCACATGGAGGGCTGGTACTGGTCAGGTCAGGCGGTGTGTCGTGGAGGGAGACTAGGAACACATGGAGGGCTGGTAACTGGTCAGGTCAGTCGGTGTGTCGTGGAGGGAGACTAGGAGCACATGGAGGGCTGGTACTGGTCAGGTCAGGCGGTGTGTGTCGTGGAGGGAGACTAGGGACACATGGAGGGCCTGGTAGTGGTGTGTCGTGGAGGGAGACTAGGAGCACATGGAGGGCTGGTACTGGTCAGGTCAGGCGGTGTGTCGTGGAGGGAGACCTGGGACACATGGAGGGCTGGTACTGGTCAGGTCAGGCGGTGTGTCGTGGAGGGAGACTAGGAGCACATGGAGGGCTGGTACTGGTCAGGTCAGGCGGTGTGTCGTGGAGGGAGACTAGGGACACATGGAGGGCTGGTACTGGTCAGGTCAGGCGGTGTGTCGTGGAGGGAGACTAGGAGCACATGGAGGGCTGGTACTGGTCAGGTCAGGCGGTGTGTCGTGGAGGGAGACTAGGAGCACATGGAGGGCTGGTACTGGTCAGGTCAGGCGGTGTGTCGTGGAGGGAGACTAGGAGCACATGGAGGGCTGGTACTGGTCAGGTCAGGCGGTGTGTCGTGGAGGGAGACTAGGAGCACATGGAGGGCTGGTACTGGTCAGGTCAGGCGGTGTGTCGTGGAGGGAGACTAGGGACACATGGAGGGCTGGTACTGGTCAGGTCAGGCGGTGTGTCGTGGAGGGAGACTAGGGACACATGGAGGGCTGGTACTGGTCAGGTCAGGCGGTGTGTCGTGGAGGGAGACTAGGAGCACATGGAGGGCTGGTACTGGTCAGGTCAGGCGGTGTGTCGTGGAGGGAGACTAGGAGCACATGGAGGGCTGGTACTGGTCAGGGCGAGTGTGTCGTGGAGGGAGACTAGGGACACATGGAGGGCTGGTACTGGTCAGGTCAGGCGGTGTGTCGTGGAGGGAGATAGGGACACATGGAGGGCTGGGTACTGGTCAGGTCAGGCGGTGTGTCGTGGAGGGAGACTAGGAGCACATGGAGGGCTGGTACTGGTCAGGTAGGCGGTGTGTCGTGGAGGGGAGACTAGGGACACATGGAGGGCTGGTACTGGTCAGGTCTGCGGTGTGTCGTGGAGGAGAATAGGAGGCACATGGAGGGCTGGTACTGGTCAGGTCAGGCGGTGTGTCCGTGGAGGGAGACTAGGAACACATGGAGGGCTGGTACTGGTCAGGTCAGGCGGTGTTGTCGTGGAGGGAGACTAGGAGCACATGGAGGGCTGGTACTGGTCAGGTCAGGCGGCTGTGTCGTGGAGGGAGACTAGGACACATGGAGGGCTGGTAGTGGTGTGTCGTGGAGGGAGGACTAGGAGCACATGGAGGGCTGGGTACTGGTGTGTCGTGGAGGGAGACTAGGAGCACATGGAGGGCTGGTACTGGTCAGGTCAGGCGGTGTGTCGTGGAGGGAGACTAGGAGCACATGGAGGGCTGGTACTGGTCAGGTCAGGCGGTGTGTCGTGGAGGGAGACTAGGGACACATGGAGGGCTGGTACTGGTCAGGTCAGGTGGTGTGTCGTGGAGGGAGACTAGGGACACATGGAGGGCTGGTACTGGTCAGGTCAGGCGGTGTGTTGTGGAGGGAGACTAGGAGCACATGGAGGGCTGGTACTGGTCAGGTCAGGCGGTTGTGTCGTGGAGGGAGACTAGGAGCACATGGAGGGCTGGTACTGGTCAGGTCAGGCGGTGTGTCGTGGAGGGAGACTAGGAGCACATGGAGGGCTGGTACTTGGTCAGGTCAGGCGGTGTGTCGTGGAGGGAGACTAGGAGCACATGGAGGGCTGGTACTGGTCAGGTCAGGCGGTGTGTCGTGGAGGGAGACTAGGGACACATGGAGGGCTGGTACTGGTCAGGTCAGGCGGTGTGTCGTGGAGGGAGACTAGGGACACATGGAGGGCTGGTACTGGTCAGGTCAGGCGGTGTGTCGTGGAGGGAGACTAGGAGCACATGGAGGGCTGGTACTGGTCAGGTCAGGCGGTGTGTCGTGGAGGGAGACTAGGACACATGGAGGGCTGGTACTGGTCAGGTCAGGGTGTGTCGTGGAGGGAGACTAGGGACACATGGAGGGCTGGTACTGGTCAGGTCAGGCGGTGTGTCGTGGAGGGAGACTAGGAGCACATGGAGGGCTGGTACTGGTCAGGTCAGGCGGTGTGTCGTGGAGGGAGACTAGGAGCACATGGAGGGCTGGTACTGGTCAGGTCAGGCGGGTGTGTCGTGGAGGGAGACTAGGGGACACATGGAGGGCTGGTACTGGTCAGGTCAGGCGGTGTGTCGTGGAGGGAGACTAGGAGCACATGGAGGGCTGGTACTGGTCAGGTCAGGCGGTGTGTCGTGGAGGGAGACTAGGAACACATGGAGGGCTGGTACTGGTCAGGTCAGGCGGTGTGTCGTGGAGGGAGACTAGGAGCACATGGAGGGCTGGTACTGGTCAGGTCAGGCGGTGTGTCGTGGAGGGAGACTAGGGACACATGGAGGGCTGGTAGTGGTGTGTCGTGGAGGGAGACTAGGAGCACATGGAGGGCTGGTACTGGTCAGGTCAGGCGGGTGTGTCGTGGAGGGAGACTAGGACACATGGAGGGCTGGTACTGGTCAGGTCAGGCGGTGTGTCGTGGAGGGAGACTAGGAGCACATGGAGGGCTGGTACTGGTCAGGTCAGGCGGTGTGTCGTGGAGGGAGACTAGGAGCACATGGAGGGCTGGTACTGGTCAGGTCAGGCGGTGTGTCGTGGAGGGAGACTAGGAACACATGGAGGGCTGGTACTGGTCAGGTCAGGCGGTGTGTCGTGGAGGGAGACTAGGAGCACATGGAGGGCTGGTACTGGTCAGGTCAGGCGGTGTGTCGTGGAGGGAGACTAGGGACACATGGAGGGCTGGTACTGGTCAGGTCAGGCGGTGTGTCGTGGAGGGAGACTAGGAACACATGGAGGGCTGGTACTGGTCAGGTCAGGCGGTGTATCGTGGAGGGAGACTAGGAGCACATGGAGGGCTGGTACTGGTCAGGTCAGGCGGTGTGTCGTGGAGGGAGACTAGGGACACATGGAGGGCTGGTACTGGTAGGTGTGTCGTGGAGGGAGACTAGGGACACATGGAGGGCTGGTACTGGTCAGGTCAGGCGGTGTGTCGTGGAGGGAGACTAGGAACACATGGAGGGCTGGTACTGGTCAGGTCAGGCGGTGTGTCGTGGAGGGAGACTAGGGACACATGGAGGGCTGGTACTGGTCAGGTCAGGCGGTGTGTCGTGGAGGGAGACTAGGGACACATGGAGGGCTGGTACTGGTCAGGTCAGGCGGTGTGTCGTGGAGGGAGACTAGGGACACATGGAGGGCTGGTACTGGTCAGGTGGTGTGTCGTGGAGGGAGACTAGGGGACACATGGAGGGCTGGTACTGGTCAGGTCAGGCGGTGTGTCGTGGAGGGAGACTAGGAGCACATGGAGGGCTGGTACTGGTCAGGTCAGGCGGTGTGTCGTGGAGGGAGACTAGGAGCACATGGAGGGCTGGTACTGGTCAGGTCAGGCGGTGTGTCGTGGAGGGAGACTAGGAGCACATGGAGGGCTGGTACTGGTCAGGTCAGGCGGTGTGTCGTGGAGGGAGACTAGGGACACATGGAGGGCTGGTACTGGTCAGGTCAGGCGGTGTGTCGTGGAGGGAGACTAGGAACACATGGAGGGCTGGTACTGGTCAGGTCAGGCGGTGTGTCGTGGAGGGAGACTAGGAGCACATGGAGGGCTGGTACTGGTCAGGTCAGGCGGTGTGTCGTGGAGGGAGACTAGGGACACATGGAGGGCTGGTACTGGTCAGGTCAGGCGGTGTGTCGTGGAGGGAGACTAGGAGCACATGGAGTGCTGGTACTGGTCAGGTCAGGCGGTGTGTGTCGTGGAGGGAGACTAGGGACACATGGAGGGCTGGTACTGGTCAGGTCAGGCGGTGTGTCATGGAGGGAGACTAGGAGCACATGGAGGGCTGGTACTGGTCAGGTCAGGCGGTGTGTCGTGGAGGGAGACTAGGAGCACATGGAGGGCTGGTTCTGGTCAGGCGGTGTGTCGTGGAGGGAGACTAGGAGCACATGGAGGGCTGGTACTGGTCAGGTCAGGCGGTGTGTCGTGGAGGGAGACTAGGAACACATGGAGGGCTGGTACTGGTCAGGTCAGGCGGTGTGTCGTGGAGGGAGACTAGGAGCACATGGAGGGCTGGTACTGGTCAGGTCAGGCGGTGTGTCGTGGAGGGAGACTAGGGACACATGGAGGGCTGGTACTGGTGTGTCGTGGAGGGAGACTAGGAGCACATGGAGGGCTGGTACTGGTCAGGTCAGGCGGTGTGTCGTGGAGGGAGACTAGGGACACATGGAGGGCTGGTACTGGTCAGGTCAGGCGGTGTGTCGTGGAGGGAGACTAGGAGCACATGGAGGGCTGGTACTGGTCAGGTCAGGCGGTGTGTCGTGGAGGGAGACTAGGAGCACATGGAGGGCTGGTACTGGTCAGGTCAGGCGGTGTGTCGTGGAGGGAGACTAGGGACACATGGAGGGCTGGTACTGGTGTGTCGTGGAGGGAGACTAGGGACACATGGAGGGCTGGTACTGGTGTGTCGTGGAGGGAGACTAGGGACACATGGAGGGCTGGTACTGGTCAGGTCAGGCGGTGTGTTGTGGAGGGAGACTAGGAACACATGGAGGGCTGGTACTGGTCAGGTCAGGCGGTGTGTCGGGAGGGAGACTAGGGACACATGGAGGGCTGGTACTGGTGTGTCGTGGAGGGAGACTAGGAGCACATGGAGGGCTGGTACTGGTCAGGTCAGGCGGTGTGTCGTGGAGGGAGACTAGGAGCACATGGAGGGCTGGTACTGGTCAGGTCAGGCGGTGTGTCGTGGAGGGAGACTAGGGACACATGGAGGGCTGGTACTGGTCAGGTCAGGCGGTGTGTTGTGGAGGGAGACTAGGAACACATGGAGGGCTGGTACTGGTCAGGTCAGGCGGTGTGTCGTGGAGGGAGACTAGGGACACATGGAGGGCTGGTACTGGTCAGGTCAGGCGGTGTGTCGTGGAGGGAGACTAGGGACACATGGAGGGCTGGTACTGGTCAGGTCAGGCGGTGTGTCGTGGAGGGAGACTAGGGACACATGGAGGGCTGGTACTGGTCAGGTCAGGCGGTGTGTCGTGGAGGGAGACTAGGAGCACATGGAGGGCTGGTACTGGTCAGGTCAGGCGGTGTGTCGTGGAGGGAGACTAGGAGCACATGGAGGGCTGGTACTGGTCAGGTCAGGCGGTGTGTCGTGGAGGGAGACTAGGAGCACATGGAGGGCTGGTACTGGTCAGGTCAGGCGGTGTGTCGTGGAGGGAGACTAGGAGCACATGGAGGGCTGGTACTGGTCAGGTCAGGCGGTGTGTCGTGGAGGGAGACTAGGGACACATGGAGGGCTGGTACTGGTCAGGTCAGGCGGTGTGTCGTGGAGGGAGACTAGGAGCACATGGAGGGCTGGTACTGGTCAGGTCAGGCGGTGTGTCGTGGAGGGAGACTAGGAGCACATGGAGGGCTGGTACTGGTCAGGTCAGGCGGTGTGTCGTGGAGGGAGACTAGGGACACATGGAGGGCTGGTACTGGTGTGTCCTGGAGTGAGACTAGGAGCACATGGAGGGCTGGTACTGGTCAGGTCAGGCGGTGTGTCGTGGAGGGAGACTAGGGACACATGGAGGGCTGGTACTGGTCAGGTCAGGCGGTGTGTCGTGGAGGGAGACTAGGAGCACATGGAGGGCTGGTACTGCTCAGGTCAGGCGGTGTGTCGTGGAGGGAGACTAGGAACACATGGAGGGCTGGTACTGGTCAGGCGGTGTGTCGTGGAGGGAGACTAGGGACACATGGAGGGCTGGTACTGGTCAGGTCAGGCGGTGTGTCGTGGAGGGAGACTAGGGACACATGGAGGGCTGGTACTGGTCAGGTCAGGCGGTGTGTCGTGGAGGGAGACTAGGGACACATGGAGGGCTGGTACTGGTCAGGTCAGGCGGTGTGTCGTGGAGGGAGACTAGGAGCACATGGAGGGCTGGTACTGGTCAGGTCAGGCGGTGTGTCGTGGAGGGAGACTAGGAGCACATGGAGGGCTGGTACTGGTCAGGTCAGGCGGTGTGTCGTGGAGGGAGACTAGGAGCACATGGAGGGCTGGTACTGGTCAGGTCAGGCGGTGTGTCGTGGAGGGAGACTAGGAGCACATGGAGGGCTGGTACTGGTCAGGCGGTGTGTCGTGGAGGGAGACTAGGAGCACATGGAGGGCTGGTACTGGTCAGGTCAGGCGGTGTGTCGTGGAGGGAGACTAGGGACACATGGAGGGCTGGTACTGGTCAGGTCAGGCGGTGTGTCGTGGAGGGAGACTAGGAGCACATGGAGGGCTGGTACTGGTCAGGTCAGGCGGTGTGTCGTGGAGGGAGACTAGGAGCACATGGAGGGCTGATACTGGTCAGGTCAGGCGGTGTGTCGTGGAGGGAGACTAGGAGCACATGGAGGGCTGGTACTGGTCAGGCGGTGTGTCGTGGAGGGAGACTAGGAGCACATGGAGGGCTGGTACTGGTCAGGTCAGGCGGTGTGTCGTGGAGGGAGACTAGGAGCACATGGAGGGCTGGTACTGGTGTGTCGTGGAGGGAGACTAGGAGCACATGGAGGGCTGGTACTGGTCAGGTCAGGCGGTGTGTCGTGGAGGGAGACTAGGGACACATGGAGGGCTGGTACTGGTCAGGTCAGGCGGTGTGTCGTGGAGGGAGACTAGGAGCACATGGAGGGCTGGTACTGGTCAGGTCAGGCGGTGTGTCGTGGAGGGAGACTAGGAGCACATGGAGGGCTGGTACTGGTCAGGCGGTGTGTCATGGAGGGAGACTAGGGACACATGGAGGGCTGGTACTGGTCAGGTCAGGCGGTGTGTCGTGGAGGGAGACTAGGAGCACATGGAGGGCTGGTACTGGTCAGGTCAGGCGGTGTGTCGTGGAGGGAGACTAGGGACACATGGAGGGCTGGTACTGGTCAGGTCATGCGGTGTGTCGTGGAGGGAGACTAGGAGCACATGGAGGGCTGGTACTGGTCAGGTCAGGCGGTGTGTCGTGGAGGGAGACTAGGAGCACATGGAGGGCTGGTACTGGTCAGGTCAGGCGGTGTGTCGTGGAGGGAGACTAGGAGCACATGGAGGGCTGGTACTGGTCAGGTCAGGCGGTGTGTCGTGGAGGGAGACTAGGGACACATGGAGGGCTGGTACTGGTCAGGTCAGGCGGTGTGTCGTGGAGGGAGACTTGGGACACATGGAGGGCTGGTACTGGTCAGGTCAGGCGGTGTGTCGTGGAGGGAGACTAGGAGCACATGGAGGGCTGGTACTGGTCAGGTCATGCGGTGTGTCGTGGAGGGAGACTAGGGACACATGGAGGGCTGGTACTGGTCAGGTCAGGCGGTGTGTCGTGGAGGGAGACTAGGAGCACATGGAGGGCTGGTACTGGTCAGGTCAGGCGGTGTGTCGTGGAGGGAGACTAGGGACACATGGAGGGCTGGTACTGGTCAGGTCAGGCGGTGTGTCGTGGAGGGAGACTAGGAACACATGGAGGGCTGGTACTGGTCAGGTCAGGCGGTGTGTCGTGGAGGGAGACTAGGAGCACATGGAGGGCTGGTACTGGTCAGGTCAGGCGGGTGTGTCGTGGAGGGAGACTTGGGACACATGGAGGGCTGGTACTGGTCAGGTCAGGCGGTGTGTCGTGGAGGGAGACTAGGAGCACATGGAGGGCTGGTACTGGTCAGGTCATGCGGTGTGTCGTGGAGGGAGACTAGGAGCACATGGAGGGCTGGAGGGACAGTACAGTAATTGAAACCACAGGATGAACAGCAGTCAAAGGGAGGTAGAGCAGAGTCCTGTTTATTATGGCACGTGGTAGCAAAACATTCTGCAATGGGAAAATGAACGTGAGTGTTTCTTATTGGTCCAAGTCCAGCTTGTCCCTCCCCATTTTCTTCTGTTTGGTGCCTAATGAACACAACCCAGTCACATGGCACAGCAGTGACCTATCTGACCCTAACTGTCACCCTTAAAATACACTTTTAAATAGGTTATGTAATTGCTAATTACTTTCACAACCAGCTACCTACCTAATCATCTCTACCTTCAGAACCAACTACCTACCTTATCATCTCCACCTTCAGAACCAACTACCTACCTTATCTCTACCTTCAGAACCAACTACCTACCTTATCATCTCTACCTCCAGAACCAACTACCTACCTTATCACCTCTACCATCAGAACCAACTACCTACCTTATCATCTCTACCTCCAGAACCAACTACCTACCTTATCTCTACCTTCAGAACCAACTACCTACCTTATCACCTCTACCATCAGAACCAACTACCTAGCTTATCACCTCTACCTTCAGAACCAACTACCTACCTTATCCATCTCTACCTTCAAAACCAACCACCTACCTTATCATCTCTACCTTCAAAACCAACCACCTACCTTATCACCTCTACCTTCAGAACCAACTACCTACCTTATCATCTCCACCTTCAGAACCAACTACCTACCTTATCTCTACCTTCAGAACCAGTGTAGCTGGATATTATGACTAGGGTATACTGTATACTACTATTTTTGAGCCTGGTGACAGACAGCGAGAGCCCCCTTCTCTGGTATGTAGTTAATTATGATCCTCACTAGCTGCTTTCTTTTTCACCCTCTCCCTCATTCTCCCTCTCCCTCCATTCTCCCTCTCCCTCCATTCACCCTCTCCCTCCATTCACCCTCTCCCTCCATTCTCCCTCTCCCTCCATTCTCCCTCTCCCTCCATTCTCCCTCTCCCTCATTCTCCCTCTCCCTCCATTCACCCTCTCCCTCCATTCACCCTCTCCCTCCATTCACCCTCTCCCTCCATTCTCCCACTAGATGTTGCAAAAGCACACGCTACTCTTGTTGACTAAACATATAGGCTAGTGGTGAGTAGACCGAATGTACTTTTTTCTTCTGCCTACGTAGTGAAGTTAGCTAACATCCCCTTTTCAACATTGTTTTAAGAGTGTTTAATCACTATTGCTGCTAACAGACATGATGGGACATGATAGCAAAAACCAAGCCATGAGGTCGGAGGAATTGTCCGTAGAGCTCCGAGACAGGATTGTGTCGAGGCACAGATCTGGGGAAGGGTATCAAAATATTTCTGCAGCATTGAAGGTCCCCAAGAACACAGTGGCCTCCATCATTCTTAAATGGAAGAAGTTTGGAACCACCAAGACTCTTCCTAGAGCTAGCCGCCCGGCAATCGGGGGAGAAGGGCCTTTGTCAGGGAGGTGACCAAGAACCCGATGGTCACTCTGACAGAGCTCCAGTACCAGAGGGCTGGTACTGGTCAGGTCAGGCGGTGTGTCGTGGAGAGAGACTAGGAGCACATGGAGGGCTGGTACTGGTCAGGTCAGGCGGTGTGTCGTGGAGGGAGACTAGGGACACATGGAGGGCTGGTACTGGTGTGTCGTGGAGGGAGACTAGGGACACATGGAGGGCTGGTACTGGTCAGGTCAGGCGGTGTGTCGTGGAGGGAGACTAGGAGCACATGGAGGGCTGGTACTGGTCAGGTCAGGCGGTGTGTCGTGGAGAGAGACTAGGAGCACATGGAGGGCTGGTACTGGTCAGGTCAGGCGGTGTGTCGTGGAGGGAGACTAGGGACACATGGAGGGCTGGTACTGGTCAGGTCAGGCGGTGTGTCGTGGAGGGAGACTAGGAGCACATGGAGGGCTGGTACTGGTCAGGTCAGGCGGTGTGTCGTGGAGGGAGACTAGGGACACATGGAGGGCTGGTACTGGTCAGGTCAGGCGGTGTGTCGTGGAGGGAGACTAGGGACACATGGAGGGCTGGTACTGGTCAGGTCAGGCGGTGTGTCGTGGAGGGAGACTAGGAGCACATGGAGGGCTGGTACTGGTCAGGTCAGGCGGTGTGTCGTGGAGGGAGACTAGGGACACATGGAGGGCTGGTACTGGTCAGGTCAGGCGGTGTGTCGTGGAGGGAGACTAGGAGCACATGGAGGGCTGGTACTGGTCAGGCGGTGTGTCGTGGAGGGAGACTAGGAGCACATGGAGGGCTGGTACTGGTCAGGTCAGGCGGTGTGTCGTGGAGGGAGACTAGGAACACATGGAGGGCTGGTACTGGTCTGGTCAGGCGGTGTGTCGTGGAGGGAGACTAGGAGCACATGGAGGGCTGGTACTGGTCAGGTCAGGCGGTGTGTCGTGGAGGGAGACTAGGGACACATGGAGGGCTGGTACTGGTCTGGTCAGGCGGTGTGTCGTGGAGGGAGACTAGGAGCACATGGAGGGCTGGTACTGGTCAGGTCAGGCGGTGTGTCGTGGAGGGAGACTAGGAGCACATGGAGGGCTGGTACTGGTCAGGCGGTGTGTCGTGGAGGGAGACTAGGAGCACATGGAGGGCTGGTACTGGTCAGGTCAGGCGGTGTGTCGTGGAGGGAGACTAGGAACACATGGAGGGCTGGTACTGGTCTGGTCAGGCGGTGTGTCGTGGAGGGAGACTAGGAGCACATGGAGGGCTGGTACTGGTCAGGTCAGGCGGTGTGTCGTGGAGGGAGACTAGGAGCACATGGAGGGCTGGTACTGGTCAGGTCAGGCGGTGTGTCGTGGAGGGAGACTAGGGACACATGGAGGGCTGGTACTGGTCAGGTCAGGCGGTGTGTCGTGGAGGAAGAGACTAGGAACACATGGAGGGCTGGTACTGGTCAGGTCAGGCGGTGTTTCGTGGAGGGAGACTAGGAGCACGTGGAGGGCTGGTACTGGTCAGGTCAGGCGGTGTGTCGTGGAGGGAGACTAGGAGCACATGGAGGGCTGGTACTGGTCAGGCGGTGTGTCGTGGAGGGAGACTAGGAGCACATGGAGGGCTGGTACTGGTCAGTTCAGGCGGTGTGTCGTGGAGGGAGACTAGGGACACATGGAGGGCTGGTACTGGTCAGGTCAGGCGGTGTGTCGTGGAGGGAGACTAGGAGCACATGGAGGGCTGGTACTGGTCAGGTCAGGCGGTGTGTCGTGGAGGGAGACTAGGAGCACATGGAGGGCTGGTACTGGTCAGGTCAGGCGGTGTGTCGTGGAGGGAGACTAGGAACACATGGAGGGCTGGTACTGGTCAGGTCAGGCGGTGTGTCGTGGAGGGAGACTAGGAGCACATGGAGGGCTGGTACTGGTCAGGTCAGGCGGTGTGTCGTGGAGGGAGGGACACATGGAGGGCTGGTACTGGTGTGTCGTGGAGGGAGACTAGGAGCACATGGAGGGCTGGTACTGGTCAGGTCAGGCGGTGTGTCGTGGAGGGAGACTAGGGACACATGGAGGGCTGGTACTGGTCAGGTCAGGCGGTGTGTCGTGGAGGGAGACTAGGAGCACATGGAGGGCTGGTACTGGTCAGGTCAGGCGGTGTGTCGTGGAGGGAGACTAGGAGCACATGGAGGGCTGGTACTGGTCAGGTCAGGCGGTGTGTCGTGGAGGGAGACTAGGGACACATGGAGGGCTGGTACTGGTGTGTCGTGGAGGGAGACTAGGGACACATGGAGGGCTGGTACTGGTCAGGTCAGGCGGTGTATCGTGGAGGGAGACTAGGAGCACATGGAGGGCTGGTACTGGTCAGGTCAGGCGGTGTGTCGTAGAGGGAGACTAGGGACACATGGAGGGCTGGTACTGGTGTGTCGTGGAGGGAGACTAGGGACACATGGAGGGCTGGTACTGGTCAGGTCAGGCGGTGTGTCGTGGAGGGAGACTAGGAACACATGGAGGGCTGGTACTGGTCAGGTCAGGCGGTGTGTCGTGGAGGGAGACTAGGGACACATGGAGGGCTGGTACTGGTCAGGTCAGGCGGTGTGTCGTGGAGGGAGACTAGGGACACATGGAGGGCTGGTACTGGTCAGGTCAGGCGGTGTGTCGTGGAGGGAGACTAGGGACACATGGAGGGCTGGTACTGGTCAGGTCAGGTGGTGTGTCGTGGAGGGAGACTAGGGACACATGGAGGGCTGGGTACTGGTCAGGTCAGGCGGTGTGTCGTGGAGGGAGACTAGGAGCACATGGAGGGCTGGTACTGGTCAGGTCAGGCGGTGTGTCGTGGAGGGAGACTAGGAGCACATGGAGGGCTGGTACTGGTCAGGTCAGGCGGTGTGTCGTGGAGGGAGACTAGGGACACATGGAGGGCTGGTACTGGTCAGGTCAGGCGGTGTGTCGTGGAGGGAGACTAGGAACACATGGAGGGCTGGTACTGGTCAGGTCAGGCGGTGTGTCGTGGAGGGAGACTAGGGACACATGGAGGGCTGGTACTGGTCAGGTCAGGCGGTGTGTCGTGGAGGGAGACTAGGGACACATGGAGGGCTGGTACTGGTCAGGTCAGGCGGTGTGTCGTGGAGGGAGACTAGGAGCACATGGAGGGCTGGTACTGGTCAGGTCAGGCGGTGTGTCGTGGAGGGAGACTAGGAGCACATGGAGGGCTGGTACTGGTCAGGTCAGGCGGTGTGTCGTGGAGGGAGACTAGGAGCACATGGAGGGCTGGTACTGGTCAGGTCAGGCGGTGTGTCGTGGAGGGAGACTAGGGACACATGGAGGGCTGGTACTGGTCAGGTCAGGCGGTGTGTCGTGGAGGGAGACTAGGGACACATGGAGGGCTGGTACTGGTCAGGTCAGGCGGTGTGTCGTGGAGGGAGACTAGGGACACATGGAGGGCTGGTACTGGTCAGGTCAGGCGGTGTGTCGTGGAGGGAGACTAGGAGCACATGGAGGGCTGGTACTGGTCAGGTCAGGCGGTGTGTCGTGGAGGGAGACTAGGAGCACATGGAGGGCTGGTACTGGTCAGGTCAGGCGGTGTGTCGTGGAGGGAGACTAGGAGCACATGGAGGGCTGGTACTGGTCAGGTCAGGCGGTGTGTCGTGGAGGGAGACTAGGGACACATGGAGGGCTGGTACTGGTCAGGTCAGGCGGTGTGTCGTGGAGGGAGACTAGGAGCACATGGAGGGCTGGTACTGGTCAGGTCAGGCGGTGTGTCGTGGAGGGAGACTAGGAGCACATGGAGGGCTGGTACTGGTCAGGTCAGGCGGTGTGTCGTGGAGGGAGACTAGGACACATGGAGGGCTGGTACTGGTCAGGTCAGGCGGTGTGTCGTGGAGGGAGACTAGGAGCACATGGAGGGCTGGTACTGGTCAGGTCAGGCGGAGGATGTGTCGTGGAGGGAGACTAGGGACACATGGAGGGCTGGTACTGGTGTGTCGTGGAGGGAGACTAGGAGCACATGGAGGGCTGGTACTGGTCAGGTCAGGCGGTGTGTCGTGGAGGGAGACTAGGGACACATGGAGGGCTGGTACTGGTCAGGTCAGGCGGTTGTGTCGTGGAGGGAGACTAGGAGCACATGGAGGGCTGGTACTGGTCAGGTCAGGCGGTGTGTCGTGGAGGGAGACTAGGAGCACATGGAGGGCTGGTACTGGTCAGGTCAGGCGGTGTGTCGTGGAGGGAGACTAGGGACACATGGAGGGCTGGTACTGGTCAGGTCAGGCGGTGTGTCGTGGAGGGAGACTAGGGACACATGGAGGGCTGGTACTGGTCAGGTCAGGTGGTGTGTCGTGGAGGGAGACTAGGGACACATGGAGGGCTGGTACTGGTCAGGTCAGGCGGTGTGTCGTGGAGGGAGACTAGGAGCACATGGAGGGCTGGTACTGGTCAGGTCAGGCGGTGTGTCGTGGAGGGAGACTAGGAGCACATGGAGGGCTGGTACTGGTCAGGTCAGGCGGTGTGTCGTGGAGGGAGACTAGGGACACATGGAGGGCTGGTACTGGTCAGGTCAGGCGGTGTGTCGTGGAGGGAGACTAGGAACACATGGAGGGCTGGTACTGGTCAGGTCAGGCGGTGTGTCGTGGAGGGAGACTAGGAGCACATGGAGGGCTGGTACTGGTCAGGTCAGGCGGTGTGTCGTGGAGGGAGACTAGGGACACATGGAGGGCTGGTACTGGTCAGGTCAGGCGGTGTGTCGTGGAGGGAGACTAGGGACACATGGAGGGCTGGTACTGGTCAGGTCAGGCGGTGTGTCGTGGAGGGAGACTAGGAGCACATGGAGGGCTGGTACTGGTCAGGTCAGGCGGTGTGTCGTGGAGGGAGACTAGGAGCACATGGAGGGCTGGTACTGGTCAGGCGGTGTGTCGTGGAGGGAGACTAGGAGCACATGGAGGGCTGGTACTGGTCAGGTCAGGCGGTGTGTCGTGGAGGGAGACTAGCGACACATGGAGGGCTGGTACTGGTCAGGTCAGGCGGTGTGTCGTGGAGGGAGACTAGGAGCACATGGAGGGCTGGTACTGGTCAGGTCAGGCGGTGTGTCGTGGAGGGAGACTAGGAACACATGGAGGGCTGGTACTGGTCAGGTCAGGCGGTGTGTCGTGGAGGGAGACTAGGAGCACATGGAGGGCTGGTACTGGTCAGGTCAGGCGGTGTGTCGTGGAGGGAGACTAGGGACACATGGAGGGCTGGTACTGGTGTGTCGTGGAGGGAGACTAGGAGCACATGGAGGGCTGGTACTGGTCAGGTCAGGCGGTGTGTCGTGGAGGGAGACTAGGGACACATGGAGGGCTGGTACTGGTCAGGTCAGGCGGTGTGTCGTGGAGGGAGACTAGGAGCACATGGAGGGCTGGTACTGGTCAGGTCAGGCGGTGTGTCGTGGAGGGAGACTAGGAGCACATGGAGGGCTGGTACTGGTCAGGTCAGGCGGTGTGTCGTGGAGGGAGACTAGGGACACATGGAGGGCTGGTACTGGTGTGTCGTGGAGGGAGACTAGGGACACATGGAGGGCTGGTACTGGTGTGTCGTGGAGGGAGACTAGGGACACATGGAGGGCTGGTACTGGTCAGGTCAGGCGGTGTATCGTGGAGGGAGACTAGGAGCACATGGAGGGCTGGTACTGGTCAGATCAGGCGGTGTGTCGTGGAGGGAGACTAGGGACACATGGAGGGCTGGTACTGGTCAGGTCAGGCGGTGTGTTGTGGAGGGAGACTAGGAACACATGGAGGGCTGGTACTGGTCAGGTCAGGCGGTGTGTCGTGGAGGGAGACTAGGGACACATGGAGGGCTGGTACTGGTCAGGTCAGGCGGTGTGTCGTGGAGGGAGACTAGGGACACATGGAGGGCTGGTACTGGTCAGGTCAGGCGGTGTGTCGTGGAGGGAGACTAGGGACACATGGAGGGCTGGTACTGGTCAGGTCAGGTGGTGTGTCGTGGAGGGAGACTTGGGACACATGGAGGGCTGGTACTGGTCAGGTCAGGCGGTGTGTCGTGGAGGGAGACTAGGAGCACATGGAGGGCTGGTACTGGTCAGGTCAGGCGGTGTGTCGTGGAGGGAGACTAGGAGCACATGGAGGGCTGGTACTGGTCAGGTCAGGCGGTGTGTCGTGGAGGGAGACTAGGAGCACATGGAGGGCTGGTACTGGTCAGGTCAGGCGGTGTGTCGTGGAGGGAGATTAGGAGCACATGGAGGGCTGGTACTGGTCAGGTCAGGCGGTGTGTCGTGGAGGGAGACTAGGGACACATGGAGGGCTGGTACTGGTCAGGTCAGGCGGTGTGTCGTGGAGGGAGACTAGGAGCACATGGAGGGCTGGTACTGGTCAGGTCAGGCGGTGTGTCGTGGAGGGAGACTAGGAGCACATGGAGGGCTGGTACTGGTCAGGTCAGGCGGTGTGTCGTGGAGGGAGACTAGGAGCACATGGAGGGCTGGTACTGGTCAGGCGGTGTGTCGTGGAGGGAGACTAGGGACACATGGAGGGCTGGTACTGGTCAGGTCAGGCGGTGTGTCGTGGAGGGAGACTAGGAGCACATGGAGGGCTGGTACTGGTCAGGTCAGGCGGTGTGTCGTGGAGGGAGTCTAGGAGCACATGGAGGGCTGGTTCTGGTCAGGTCAGGCGGTGTGTCGTGGAGGGAGACTAGGGACACATGGAGGGCTGGTACTGGTCAGGTCAGGCGGTGTGTCGTGGAGGGAGACTAGGGACACATGGAGGGCTAGTACTGGTCAGGTCAGGCGGTGTGTCGTGGAGGGAGACTAGGAGCACATGGAGGGCTGGTACTGGTCAGGTCAGGCGGTGTGTCGTGGAGGGAGACTAGGGACACATGGAGGGCTGGTACTGGTGTGTCGTGGAGTGAGACTAGGAGCACATGGAGGGCTGGTACTGGTCAGGTCAGGCGGTGTGTCGTGGAGGGAGACTAGGGACACATGGAGGGCTGGTACTGGTCAAGTCAGGCGGTGTGTCGTGGAGGGAGACTAGGAGCACATGGAGGGCTGGTACTGCTCAGGTCAGGCGGTGTGTCGTGGAGGGAGACTAGGAACACATGGAGGGCTGGTACTGGTCAGGTCAGGCGGTGTGTCGTGGAGGGAGACTAGGAACACATGGAGGGCTGGTACTGGTCAGGTCAGGCGGTGTGTCGTGGAGGGAGACTAGGAGCACATGGAGGGCTGGTACTGGTCAGGTCAGGCGGTGTGTCGTGGAGGGAGACTAGGAACACATGGAGGGCTGGTACTGGTCAGGCGGTGTGTCGTGGAGGGAGACTAGGGACACATGGAGGGCTGGTACTGGTCAGGCGGTGTGTCGTGGAGGGAGACTAGGGACACATGGAGGGCTGGTACTGGTCAGGTCAGGCGGTGTGTCGTGGAGGGAGACTAGGGACACATGGAGGGCTGGTACTGGTCAGGTCAGGCGGTGTGTCGTGGAGGGAGACTAGGAGCACATGGAGGGCTGGTACTGGTCAGGTCAGGCGGTGTGTCGTGGAGGGAGACTAGGAGCACATGGAGGGCTGGTACTGGTCAGGTCAGGCGGTGTGTCGTGGAGGGAGACTAGGAGCACATGGAGGGCTGGTACTGGTCAGGCGGTGTGTCGTGGAGGGAGACTAGGAGCACATGGAGGGCTGGTACTGGTCAGGTCAGGCGGTGTGTCGTGGAGGGAGACTAGGAGCACATGGAGGGCTGGTACTGGTCAGGTCAGGCGGTGTGTCGTGGAGGGAGACTAGGAGCACATGGAGGGCTGGTACTGGTGTGTCGTGGAGGGAGACTAGGAGCACATGGAGGGCTGGTACTGGTCAGGTCAGGCGGTGTGTCGTGGAGGGAGACTAGGAGCACATGGAGGGCTGGTACTGGTCAGGCGGTTTGTCGTGGAGGGAGACTAGGAGCACATGGAGGGCTGGTACTGGTCAGGTCAGGCGGTGTATCGTGGAGGGAGACTAGGAACACATGGAGGGCTGGTACTGGTGTGTCGTGGAGGGAGACTAGGAGCACATGGAGGGCTGGTACTGGTCAGGTCAGGCGGTGTGTCGTGGAGGGAGACTAGGAGCACATGGAGGGCTGGTACTGGTGTGTCGTGGAGGGAGACTAGGAGCACATGGAGGGCTGGTACTTTTCAGGTCAGGCGGTGTGTCGTGGAGGGAGACTAGGGACACATGGAGGGCTGGTACTGGTCAGGTTAGGCGGTGTGTCGTGGAGGGAGACTAGGAGCACATGGAGGGCTGGTACTGGTCAGGTCAGGCGGTGTGTCGTGGAGGGAGACTAGGAGCACATGGAGGGCTGGTACTGGTCAGGCGGTGTGTCGTGGAGGGAGACTAGGGACACATGGAGGGCTGGTACTGGTCAGGTCAGGCGGTGTGTCGTGGAGGGAGACTAGGAGCACATGGAGGGCTGGTACTGGTCAGGTCAGGCGGTGTGTCGTGGAGGGAGACTAGGAGCACATGGAGGGCTGGTACTGGTCAGGTCAGGCGGTGTGTCGTGGAGGGAGACTAGGAGCACATGGAGGGCTGGTACTGGTCAGGTCAGGCGGTGTGTCGTGGAGGGAGACTAGGAGCACATGGAGGGCTGGTACTGGTCAGGTCAGGCGGTGTGTCGTGGAGGGAGACTAGGAGCACATGGAGGGCTGGTACTGGTCAGGTCAGGCGGTGTGTCGTGGAGGGAGACTAGGAACACATGGAGGGCTGGTACTGGTCAGGTCAGGCGGTGTGTCGTGGAGGGAGACTAGGAACACATGGAGGGCTGGTACTGGTCAGGTCAGGCGGTGTGTCGTGGAGGGAGACTAGGAGCACATGGAGGGCTGGTACTGGTCAGGTCAGGCGGTGTGTCGTGGAGGGAGACTAGGAACACATGGAGGGCTGGTACTGGTCAGGTCAGGCGGTGTGTCGTGGAGGGAGACTAGGAGCACATGGAGGGCTGGTACTGGTCAGGTCAGGCGGTGTGTCGTGGAGGGAGACTAGGAGCACATGGAGGGCTGGTACTGGTCAGGTCAGGCGGTGTGTCGTGGAGGGAGACTAGGAGCACATGGAGGGCTGGTACTGGTCAGGTCAGGCGGTGTGTCGTGGAGGGAGACTAGGAGCACATGGAGGGCTGGTACTGGTCAGGTCAGGCGGTGTGTCGTGGAGGGAGACTAGGAGCACATGGAGGGCTGGTACTGGTCAGGTCAGGCGGTGTGTCGTGGAGGGAGACTAGGAACACATGGAGGGCTGGTACTGGTCAGGTCAGGCGGTGTGTCGTGGAGGGAGACTAGGAGCACATGGAGGGCTGGTACTGGTCAGGTCAGGCGGTGTGTCGTGGAGGGAGACTAGGAGCACATGGAGGGCTGGAGGGACAGTACAGTAATTGAAACCACAGGATGAACAGCAGTCAAAGGGAGGTAGAGCAGAGTCCTGTTTATTATGGCACGTGGTAGCAAAACATTCTGCAATGGAAAAATGAACGTGAGTGTTTCTTATTGGTCCAAGTCCAGCTTGTCCCTCCCCATTTTCTTCTGTTTGGTGCCTAATGAACACAACCCAGTCACATGGCACAGCAGTGACCTATCTGACCCTAACTGTCACCCTTAAAATACACTTTTAAATAGGTTATGTAATTGCTAATTACTTTCACAACCAGCTACCTACCTAATCATCTCTACCTTCAGAACCAACTACCTACCTTATCATCTCCACCTTCAGAACCAACTACCTACCTTATCTCTACCTTCAGAACCAACTACCTACCTTATCATCTCTACCTCCAGAACCAACTACCTACCTTATCACCTCTACCATCAGAACCAACTACCTACCTTATCATCTCTACCTCCAGAACCAACTACCTACCTTATCTCTACCTTCAGAACCAACTACCTACCTTATCACCTCTACCATCAGAACCAACTACCTAGCTTATCACCTCTACCTTCAGAACCAACTACCTACCTTATCCATCTCTACCTTCAAAACCAACCACCTACCTTATCATCTCTACCTTCAAAACCAACCACCTACCTTATCACCTCTACCTTCAGAACCAACTACCTACCTTATCATCTCCACCTTCAGAACCAACTACCTACCTTATCTCTACCTTCAGAACCAGTGTAGCTGGATATTATGACTAGGGTATACTGTATACTACTATTTTTGAGCCTGGTGACAGACAGCGAGAGCCCCCTTCTCTGGTATGTAGTTAATTATGATCCTCACTAGCTGCTTTCTTTTTCACCCTCTCCCTCCATTCTCCCTCTCCCTCCATTCACCCTCTCCCTCCATTCACCCTCTCCCTCCATTCACCCTCTCCCTCATTCTCCCTCTCCCTCCATTCTCCCTCTCCCTCCATTCACCCTCTCCCTCATTCTCCCTCTCCCTCATTCTCCCTCTCCCTCCATTCTCCCTCCATTCACCCTCTCCCTCCATTCTCCCTCTCCCTCCATTCACCCTCTCCCTCCATTCACCCTCTCCCTCCATTCACCCTCTCCCTCCATTCACCCTCTCCCTCCATTCACCCTCTCCCTCATTCTCCCTCTCCCTCCATTCTCCCTCTCCCTCCATTCACCCTCTCCCTCCATTCTCCCTCTCCCTCCATTCACCCTCTCCCTCCATTCACCCTCTCCCTCATTCTCCCTCTCCCTCATTCTCCCTCTCCCTCCATTCTCCCACTAGATGTTGCAAAAGCACACGCTACTCTTGTTGACTAAACATATAGGCTAGTGGTGAGTAGACCGAATGTACTTTTTTCTTCTGCCTACGTAGTGAAGTTAGCTAACATCCCCTTTTCAACATTGTTTTAAGAGTGTTTAATCACTATTGCTGCTAACAGACATGATGGGACATGATAGCAAAAACCAAGCCATGAGGTCGGAGGAATTGTCCGTAGAGCTCCGAGACAGGATTGTGTCGAGGCACAGATCTGGGGAAGGGTACCAAAATATTTCTGCAGCATTGAAGGTCCCCAAGAACACAGTGGCCTCCATCATTCTTAAATGGAAGACTCTTCCTAGAGCTGGCCGCCCGGACAAACTGAGGAATCAGGGGAGAAGGGCCTTGGTCAGGGAGGTGACCAAGAACCCAATGGTCAGACCTCCAGAGTTCCTCTGTGGAGATGGGAGAACCTTCCAGAAGGACAACCATCTCTGCAGCTCTCCACCAATCAGGCCTTTATGGTAGAGTGGCCAGAAGGAAGCCACTCCTCAGTAGAAAGGCACATGACAGCCCTCTTGGAGTTGAAGCTGAAGCCCTCTCATTCACACCTTCTCCCGCCAGTCTCCCTCTCCCGCCAGTCTCCCTCTCCCGCCAGTCTCCCTCTCCCGCCAGTCTCCCTCCAGTCTCCCTCTCCCGCCAGTCTCCCTCTCCCGCCAGTCTCCCTCTCCCGCCAGTCTCCCGCCAGTCTCCCTCTCCCTCCAGTCTCCCTCTCCCGCCAGTCTCCCTCTCTCTCTATTCACAGTAGATCAGAATTATAACTGTTTTAGAGTCTCTGATAATTTGTTCCTTTTCAGTGCTCTGTTTTGGTGTGGATGTTCCATAATGTGTTCTGTTTTGGTGTGGATGTTCCATAATGTGTTCTGTTTTGGTGTGGATGTTCCATAATGTGTTCTGTTTTGGTGTGGATGTTCCATAATGTGTTCTGTTTTGGTGTGGATGTTCCATAATGTGTTCTGTTTTGGTGTGGATGTTCCATAATGTGTTCTGTTTTGGTGTGGATGTTCCATAATGTGTTCTGAAGTAACTTTCATGTATTACTGTAGTTTCTGGAAGTCATCTGAAATGCAAACCGTATTACAATGTTATATAGCCTCTGTTTCCTCTGAAAAGACAAATGATTCATGTCTTTCCTTAAATATCCCTTTCCTTTTATAGAAATCTAATCTTATATAAAAGTTGTCCAGAAGAGCAGTTTGTACCAGACGGTGTATGGAGGCAGATGTAATGATGAAGATGATGAATGGTATTTATGAAGTCCGTAGAGTTCCTATAAGTTATCCTGAACCGGGCTGTTCTGTTTCCTTTGATATGTCAGGTGGAAACCCCCAGCGGCGGTGCTAAGGTGGTAGGTCTTAATGTCATGTATTATATCACTCAAAATAACAATAGATGCCTTCCAGGTCATCACCACATTGATGTATAATAGAAGATTATTGGACCCCAGACTGCAAAAAAAGATGACCTGGAACGCACCCAATTTACTTTATCAATGATCACCAAATACAACTTTTAGTCTTAAAACGAACACTGTTTGGGAACACATTTTAGCCTTTGATACACCCTAACTAACTAACTAACGTGACTCACTGGGTGATAAGATGGCGTCATCAGCTGATCATTCTGGGCATGCTCTCTGTGCTCCCTGTGAATAATATCATGGCGGTGGTTTCATAACGTAACGGGTGTGATGTGGTGGTTGGGGAATTGAGGAGCCGCATGCTCCAATAATGGTGTTGTTTCCATGGTAACCCACCACCACCATCATCATCATCATGTGCTGTTGTGCTTAGAAAGAACGGTCTTGTTGGGCTTTAGGTTCACTTATCGATGCTTTGTTAAAGTGATCATTTTCACTTTAATGTGATCGCCTCATTTTCATGCTGTCAATATAACGTTTCAACCCCTCTATGTTGTGCCTTTTTTGTTGCCATGGAGCTTTGTTAAAAGCCTGGTCCTACACCTGTTTTGCATGACAGGGAGTGGTACAAACTGGCTGGTACCCAGGCTACTTTGTTAAAGCTAAACAGCTGTGTCTCTCTCTCTGTCTCTGTCTCTCTCTCTCTCTCTCGGTCTCTCTGTCTCTCTCTGTCTCGGTCTCTGTCTCTCTGTCTCTGTCTCTCTCTGTCTCTGTCTCTGTCTCTGTCTCTGTCTGTCTCTGTCTCTGTCTCTGTCTGTCTCTCTCCCTGTCTCTCTCGGTCTCATTTCAGGAGGAGATCTGCTATCCTGTAGAGTGTATGGCTCTAACAGTAGAAGAAGTGATGCACATCAGACAGGTTCTGGTCAAAGCTGAGCTGGAGAAGTTCCAACAGTACAAAGACATCTACGACGCGTTGAAGAAAGGAAAGGTGAGATCTGGGCCTGTCTAGATACTGTATCAGCAGGGTTGAGACCTGGGCCTGTCTAGATACTGTACTAGCAGGGTTGAGATCTGGGCCTGTCTAGATACTGTATTAGCAGGGTTGAGACCTGGGCCTGTCTAGATACTGTACTAGCAGGGTTGAGACCTGGGCCTGTCTAGATACTGTACTAGCAGGGTTGAGATCTGGGCCTGTCTAGATACTGTATTAGCAGGGTTGAGATCTGGGCCTGTCTAGATACTGTATTAGCAGGGTTGAGACCTGGGCCTGTCTAGATACTGTACTAGCAGGGTTGAGATCTGGGCCTGTCTAGATACTGTACTAGCAGGGTTGAGATCTGGGCCTGTCTAGATACTGTACTAGCAGGGTTGAGATCTGGGCCTGTCTAGATACTGTATTAGCAGGGTTGAGACCTGGGCCTGTCTAGATACTGTACTAGCAGGGTTGAGATCTGGGCCTGTCTAGATACTGTACTAGCAGGGTTGAGACCTGGGCCTGTCTAGATACTGTATTAGCAGGGTTGAGATCTGGGCCTGTCTAGATACTGTATTAGCAGGGTTGAGACCTGGGCCTGTCTAGATACTGTACTAGCAGGGTTGAGATCTGGGCCTGTCTAGATACTGTACCAACAGGGTTGAGATCTGGGCCTGTCTAGATACTGTACTAGCAGGGTTGAGACCTGGGCCTGTCTAGATACTGTACCAACAGGGTTGAGATCTGGGCCTGTCTAGATACTGTACTAGCAGGGTTGAGACCTGGGCCTGTCTAGATACTGTACCAACAGGGTTGAGATCTGGGCCTGTCTAGATACTGTACTAGCAGGGTTGAGATCTGGGCCTGTCTAGATACTGTACCAACAGGGTTGAGATCTGGGCCTGTCTAGATACTGTACCAACAGGGTTGAGATCTGGGCCTGTCTAGATACTGTACTAGCAGGGTTGAGATCTGGGCCTGTCTAGATACTGTACCAACAGGGTTGAGATCTGGGCCTGTCTAGATACTGTACCAACAGGGTTGAGATCTGGGCCTGTCTAGATACTGTACCAACAGGGTTGAGATCTGGGCCTGTCTAGATACTGTACTAGCAGGGTTGAGATCTGGGCCTGTCTAGATACTGTACCAACAGGGTTGAGATCTGGGCCTGTCTAGATACTGTACCAACAGGGTTGAGATCTGGGCCTGTCTAGATACTGTACCAACAGGGTTGAGATCTGGGCCTGTCTAGATACTGTACCAACAGGGTTGAGATCTGGGCCTGTCTAGATACTGTACTAGCAGGGTTGAGATCTGGGCCTGTCTAGATACTGTACCAACAGGGTTGAGATCTGGGCCTGTCTAGATACTGTACCAACAGGGTTGAGATCTGGGCCTGTCTAGATACTGTACTAGCAGGGTTGAGACCTGGGCCTGTCTAGATACTGTACCAACAGGGTTGAGATCTGGGCCTGTCTAGATACTGTACCAACAGGGTTGAGATCTGGGCCTGTCTAGATACTGTACCAACAGGGTTGAGATCTGGGCCTGTCTAGATACTGTACCAACAGGGTTGAGATCTGGGCCTGTCTAGATACTGTACTAGCAGGGTTGAGATCTGGGCCTGTCTAGATACTGTACCAACAGGGTTGAGATCTGGGCCTGTCTAGATACTGTACCAACAGGGTTGAGATCTGGGCCTGTCTAGATACTGTACCAACAGGGTTGAGATCTGGGCCTGTCTAGATACTGTACCAACAGGGTTGAGATCTGGGCCTGTCTAGATACTGTACTAGCAGGGTTGAGATCTGGGCCTGTCTAGATACTGTACCAACAGGGTTGAGATCTGGGCCTGTCTAGATACTGTACCAACAGGGTTGAGATCTGGGCCTGTCTAGATACTGTACTAGCAGGGTTGAGACCTGGGCCTGTCTAGATACTGTACCAACAGGGTTGAGATCTGGGCCTGCCTTTAGATAGAGCTGATGTGATTCCTGATTCTACAAAGCCTATATTTGAACTGTGTACAGCGTCGTGTCCTCCTGGGACTGCAGCTATTGTCACAACAAACATATAATATAATAATAATAATATGCCATTTAGCAGACGCTTTTATCCAAAGCGACTTACAGTCATGCGTGCATACATTTTTGTCCACACACCCCAAACCAAACATCACACACCCCAAACCAAACATCACACACCCCAAACCAAACATCACACACCCCAAACCAAACATCACACACCCCAAACCAAACATCACACACCCCAAACCAAACACCACACACCCCAAACCAAACATCACACACCCCAAACCAAACATCACACACCCCAAACCAAACATCACACACCCCAAACCAAACATCACACACCCCAAACCAAACATCACACACCCCAAACCAAACATCACACACCCCAAACCAAACATCACACACCCCAAACCAAACATCACACACCCCAAACCAAACATCACACACCCCAAACCAAACACCACACACCCCAAACCAAACATCACACACCCCAAACCAAACACCACACACCCCAAACCAAACACCACACACCCCAAACCAAACACCACACACCCCAAACCAAACACCACACACCCCAAACCAAACACCACACACCCCAAACCAAACACCACACACCCCAAACCAAACACCACACACCCCAAACCAAACACCACACACCCCAAACCAAACACCACACACCCCAAACCAAACACCACACACCCCAAACCAAACACCACACACCCCAAACCAAACACCACACACCCCAAACCAAACACCACACACCCCAAACCAAACACCACACACCCCAAACCAAACATCACACACCCCAAACCAAACACCACACACCCCAAACCAAACATCACACACCCCAAACCAAACATCACACACCCCAAACCAAACATCACACACCCCAAACCAAACATCACACACCCCAAACCAAACATCACACACCCCAAACCAAACATCACACACCCCAAACCAAACATCACACACCCCAAACCAAACATCACACACCCCAAACCAAACATCACACACCCCAAACCAAACACCACACACCCCAAACCAAACACCACACACCCCAAACCAAACACCACACACCCCAAACCAAACACCACACACCCCAAACCAAACACCACACACCCCAAACCAAACACCACACACCCCAAACCAAACACCACACACCCCAAACCAAACACCACACACCCCAAACCAAACACCACACACCCCAAACCAAACACCACACACCCCAAACCAAACACCACACACCCCAAACCAAACACCACACACCCCAAACCAAACACCACACACCCCAAACCAAACACCACACACCCCAAACCAAACACCACACACCCCAAACCAAACACCACACACCCCAAACCAAACACCACACACCCCAAACCAAACACCACACACCCCAAACCAAACACCACACACCCCAAACCAAACACCACACACCCCAAACCAAACACCACACACCCCAAACCAAACACCACACACCCCAAACCAAACACCACACACCCCAAACCAAACACCACACACCCCAAACCAAACACCACACACCCCAAACCAAACACCACACACCCCAAACCAAACACCACACACCCCAAACCAAACACCACACACCCCAAACCAAACACCACACACCCCAAACCAAACACCACACACCCCAAACCAAACACCACACACCCCAAACCAAACACCACACACCCCAAACCAAACACCACACACCCCAAACCAAACACCACACACCCCAAACCAAACACCACACACCCCAAACCAAACACCACTGAACTAAATCTAAAGTAGTTTTACTGGATCGTCTTGCAACAGCCCTGTAGCGCTTAATGTCTTTACTTGATCTCTGAAATAACCCTCCTCCTCCTCCTCCTCCTCCTCTTCCTCTCCTGTAGCTTTGTTTCTCCTGTCGGACTAAACGGTTCTCCTTCTTCACCTGGTCCTACACCTGCCAGTTCTGCAAAAGGTACATTTTATATTATAGTTGTATTTATATTACAGTTGTAGCTATTTATATTACAGTTTTATGTATATTATAGTCAGGGGTTGGAACCAAATCGTTTCGTTCTGAACAGTGTACTTTTTTTTGTTCCGACTTGCAAAATAAAGTTCTGAACGAAAAATAGTAGCAATTTACATTGTTCCTTTCTGTTCTTTTTTAAGCCTCTGAAATCAATTATTAATGAACTTGACATGAAATGACTTCACCAATCCCAGCAGATGGAGCAGCTTGCTGTCCTGGTGCTACAGTTGTTTTAGCCAATAGTTTACATGCGCGATGGACAGACCAGTGCAGGGCGCGAGATGCAACGGACAGTTTGTGGGTGGTGAGAGAGCGAAAGCGGGTGGAGGAGGCTTGAAGCGAAAGAGGGTGGAGGAGGCTTGAAGCGAAAGCGGGTGGAGGAGGCTTGAAACGCTGGGCATATTGTTGTTATGACCTGCATTATCTGAATTATGCCCACAGAATTAAACCTACGGAGGAGCGGCTTCTATGGAGGACCTTAGAATGTCTGGATTTCAGAGAGTTGGTTTAAAGTTGGACCAGAGTTAGTTAGTTAGCTAGCTAGTTAGTTAGTTAGCTAGCTAGTTAGCTAGTTAGTTAGTTAGCTAGTTAGTTAGCTAGCTAGTTAGCTAGTTAGTTAGTTAGTTAGTTAGCTAGCTAGCAAGCAAGCTTGTGTGTGTGTAGAGCGGCTCCAGAATGAATAACAAGTCTTACCTTTTTGTAGTTAATGAATCCAATGTGAAACGTGATAACTATAGTATCCGCAACTAGCATTGAAACGTTAATACGTTCTTCTCTAATTAAAAATCTCTCCCTAATTTCTGAATCACGCTTGTAACGTCAGTACAGTAGGTAGCCTGAACACACACTGGTAAAGATGTTCAGCTGACAGACACTGGAATACGTTTCTAAGTGACAGAGGGAGGGCTTTGCATAGGAGCCTTGTGTTCTTTGTGGGATGCCAGGGGGAAAAAATGTCCGGAAGGTAAATGAACGTTATTAACTGGTTCCCGTGCTTTTAAAATAACGGTTCTGTTCCGGAGCAGTATAGATCACTTTCGTTCCTTGTTCTCTTTCTGTTCCTCTAAAAATTTCGTTATTTTACGGTTTTCTGTTCTGTTCCCTGAACCGGTTCCAACCCCTTATGTGAATTATTATAATTATTATCTTCTACTAAAGAAAATTTCACCCAAAAACTATCTTATAACGGATGTATTTCTGTATTTTGAAAGTTATATATCTTGACAACTTGATTGCTGACATGCAAAACATTTTTGGACTATATCAACAATGGACTAATGAAACAAATACCAAAAGATAGTTTTTGGGTGGAATTTTCGTTCATAGACAGGCTCCGGAATTTTGGTGACTAAAGTATTTTTCAAACCTCCCGCTTTGGGCTGGATGTGTCAGTCTATAGTTCATACATGCAGAATCTACAGTGGCTTTCGGAAGTATTCACCCCCCTTGGCATTTTTCCTATTTTGTTGCCTTACAACCTGGAATTCAAATGGATTTTTTGGGGGTTTGATTTACATAACATGCCTACCACTTTGAAGATGTAAAATATTTTTTATTGTGAAACAAACAAGAAATAAGACCAAAAAAAAAACAGAACTTGAGCGTGCATAACTATTCACCCCACCCAAAGTCAATACTTTGTAGAGCCACCTTTTGCAGCAATTACAGCTGCAAGTCTCTTGGGGGTATGTCTCTATAAGCTTGGCACATCTAGCCACTGGGATTTTTGGCCATTCTTCAAAGCAAAACTGCTCCAGCTCCTTCAAGTTGGATGGGTTCCGCTGGTGTACAGCAATCTTTAAGTCATACCTCAGATTCTCAATTGGATTGAGGTCTGGGCTTTGACTAGGCCATTCCAAGACATTTAAATGTTTCCCCTTAAACCACCCGAGTGTTGCTTTAGCAGTATGCTTAGGGTCATTGTCCTGCTGGAAAGTGAACCTCCGTCCCAGTCTCAAGTCTCTGGAAGACTGAAACAGGCTTCCCTCAAGAATTTCCCTGTATTTAGTGTCATCCATCATTCCTTCAATTCTGACCAGTTTCCCAGTCCCTACTGATAAAAAACATCCCAGAGCATGATGCTGCCACCACCATGCTTCACTGTGGGGATGGTGTTCTTGGGGTGATGAGAGGTGTTGGGTTTGCACCAGACATAGCATTTTCCTTGATGGCCAAAAAGCTCAATTTTAGTCTCATCTGACCAGAGTACCTTCTTACATATGTTTGGGGAGTCTCCCACATGCCTTTTGGCGAACACCAAAAGCTTTTTTCTGGCCACTCTTCCATAAAGCCCAGCCCTGTGGAGTGTACGGCTTAAAGTGGTCCTATGGACAGATACTCCAATCTCCGCTGTGGAGCTTTTCAGCTCCTTCAGGGTTATCTTTGGTCTCTTTGTTGCCTCTCTGATTAATGCCCTCCTTGCCTGGTCCATGAGTTTTGGTGGGCGGCCCTCTCTTGGCAGGTTTGTTGTGGTGCCATATTCTTTCCATTTTTTAAATAATGGATTTAATGGTGCTCCGTGGGATGTTCAATGTTTCTGATATTTTGTATAACCATGTGACAGATCACGTGACACTTAGATTGCACACAGGTGGACTTTATTTAACTAATTATGTGACTTCTGAAGGTAATTGGTTGCTCCAGATCTCATTTAGGGGCTTCATAGCAAAGGGGGTGAATACATATGCACACACCACTTTTCCGTTATTTATTTTTTAGAATTTCTTGAAACATTTAACTTCACCAATTTGGACTATTTTGTGTATGTCCATTACATGAAATCCAAATAAAAATCCATTTAAATTACAGGTTGTAATGCAACAAAATAGGAAAAACGCCAAGGGGTATGAATACTTTTGCAAGGCACTGTATGAGCAGAATTACTGTCTTACCTCACTTAGCTACGAAGTCCCTAGTTTGAAGCGACTGTTTTTCTGGAAGCTGTGCTGCGCCATTTTTCCTACATTTTCCTCCACGTGGGCCAGCCCCCTAGCAATTAGAATTCTAGCCAATGAGCTTCAGCCCCTCGCCATTTGAGTGACAGCTAGCAAGATACGCACACACAGCAGAGACAGAGAACAATGACGTATCTGCACATATGTGACGTACTAAGCAATTTTCGTTGACCACTTTTGTCTCGTGAGCGCTACTTTCAGGACTACTGGCTAAAAAGTATACAAAATAATATTTTGAACATTAATCAGAATGAATGTGACTTGTTGTGTGACTGAATATGTATCTCTCTCTTCAGGCCTGTGTGCTCCCAGTGCTGTAAAAAGGTGAGCCAAAGTCCTCCTTGTCAATTGACCACACTAGCACTTTAATTGTTGACAGATTGCATGTTCAGTTGTCTATATCTGCCCCTCCTAACTCTGTCCTGTTGTTCCCGATGAGACTTCCCTTTAACTCTGTCCTGTTGTTCCCGATGAGACTTCCCTTTAACTCTGTCCTGTTGTTCCCGATGAGACTTCCCTTTAACTCTGTCCTGTTGTTCCCGATGAGACTTCCCTTTAACTCTGTCCTGTTGTTCCAGATGAGACTTCCCTTTAACTCTGTCCTGTTGTTCCAGATGAGACTTCCCTTTAACTCTGTCCTGTTGTTCCAGATGAGACTTCCCTTTAACTCTGTCCTGTTGTTCCCGATGAGACTTCCCTTTAACTCTGTCCTGTTGTTCCCGATGAGACTTCCCTTTAACTCTGTCCTGTTGTTCCAGATGAGACTTCCCTTTAACTCTGTCCTGTTGTTCCAGATGAGGCTTCCCTTTAACTCTGTCCTGTTGTTCCAGATGAGACTTCCCTTTAACTCTGTCCTGTTGTTCCCGATGAGACTTCCCTTTAACTCTGTCCTGTTGTTCCAGATGAGACTTCCCTTTAACTCTGTCCTGTTGTTCCAGATGAGGCTTCCCTTTAACTCTGTCCTGTTGTTCCAGATGAGGCTTCCCTTTAACTCTGTCCTGTTGTTCCAGATGAGACTTCCCTTTAACTCTGTCCTGTTGTTCCAGATGAGGCTTCCCTTTAACTCTGTCCTGTTGTTCCAGATGAGGCTTCCCTTTAACTCTGTCCTGTTGTTCCAGATGAGACTTCCCTTTAACTCTGTCCTCTTGTTCCAGATGAGACTTCCCTTTAACTCTGTCCTGTTGTTCCAGATGAGGCTTCCCTTTAACTCTGTCCTGTTGTTCCAGATGAGGCTTCCCTTTAACTCTGTCCTGTTGTTCCAGATGAGGCTTCCCTTTAACTCTGTCCTGTTGTTCCAGATGAGACTTCCCTTTAACTCTGTCCTCTTGTTCCAGATGAGACTTCCCTTTAACTCTGTCCTGTTGTTCCAGATGAGGCTTCCCTTTAACTCTGTCCTGTTGTTCCAGATGAGGCTTCCCTTTAACTCTGTCCTGTTGTTCCCGATGAGACTTCCCTTTAACTCTGTCCTGTTGTTCCAGATGAGACTTCCCTTTAACTCTGTCCTGTTGTTCCAGATGAGGCTTCCCTTTAACTCTGTCCTGTTGTTCCAGATGAGGCTTCCCTCCAAGCCGTATGCCAACCTGCCCATCTCCTCTCTGGGACCTCCTACCACCACCACCCTGCCCAGGGAGGAGAAGGCCGGAGGGACATCAGCCTTGGACACCCCAGAGAAGCCCTCGTCCAGCCATCACCACAGTCTTAGTCTGCGCCGGTCCGTCTCCAGGTTACATTACCATCATTACCTGTCTTTGGGCTTAGGGATGTGACGAATAATGTTGAAACTGCTATTCTTTTTATCGTTTAAACAATAAGAAAAAAATCATTAAATGACATGTGAATTCAGTATGACCGCTAGGGGGCAGTGTAGTTCAATTTACCGCAGTCCTGGCTACCTACCAGACAGAGCTCACCTCACTGCTGTCCCCCACCCACTCAGCAGTGATGGTAGTTAATGCCGTTTTTAGGTTTTCTGCTGTGTGCCTCTCCTCCTTGTTCTCAGGACTTCATGTCCCACTGTCCATCACTGTGATGGCTCGTTGCAGTGATGTGGGACCCCGTGTCCGTAGACGTCCATCACTGTGATGGCTCGTTGCAGTGATGTGGGACCCCGTGTCCGTAGACGTCCATCACTGTGATGGCTCGTTGCAGTGATGTAGGACCCCGTGTCCGTAGACGTCCATCACTGTGATGGCTCGTTGCAGTGATGTAGGACCCCGTGTCCGTAGACGTCCATCACTGTGATGGCTCGTTGCAGTGATGTGGGACCCCGTGTTCATAGACGTCCAACAATTTGTTGTTGTTTGAGAGCTTGCGCTTTGTACTTGCAGAGCAATCATTGTACAATTTCTCCATCTGGACTGTCACGGTTTTTCAACATGGCATCTAGTAGTCTGGTTCTAGATATGCCGTCAGGGTATTGGAGCAGACATCCTCTACCGTTGACAACGGCTGCATATCAACTGCAATCATTTCTGTAATCAGCACTGTGATTTTCTCCCTCTGTCCCTGATCGCACGTCTTTAGTGTGACAAGCCTGTCTAATGTCTGTTATAGGGGGTCTGCGGTTCTGCCAGCGATGGGTTGGGTCTCACAGTGCCTCTTTCAGCATGTCTGTTATAGGGGGTCTGCGGTTCTGCCAGCGATGGGTTGGGTCTCACAGTGCCTCTTTCAGCATGTCTGTTATAGGGGGTCTGCGGTTCTGCCAGCGATGGGTTGGGTCTCACAGTGCCTCTTTCAGCATGTCTGTTATAGGGGGTCTGCGGTTCTGCCAGCGATGGGTTGGGTCTCACAGTGCCTCTTTCAGCATGTCTGTTATAGGGGGTCTGCGGTTCTGCCAGCGATGGGTTGGGTCTCACAGTGCCTCTTTCAGCATGTCTGTTATAGGGGGTCTGCGGTTCTGCCAGCGATGGGTTGGGTCTCACAGTGCCTCTTTCAGCATGTCTGTTATAGGGGGTCTGCAGTTCTGCCAGCGATGGGTTGGGTCTCACAGTGCCTCTTTCAGCATGTCTGTTATAGGGGGTCTGCGGTTCTGCCAGCGATGGGTTGGGTCTCACAGTGCCTCTTTCAGCATGTCTGTTATAGGGGGTCTGCGGTTCTGCCAGCGATGGGTTGGGTCTCACAGTGCCTCTTTCAGCATGTCTGTTATAGGGGGTCTGCGGTTCTGCCAGCGATGGGTTGGGTCTCACAGTGCCTCTTTCAGCACTGCACCTGGACTGCCACTGTAGCTCAATTCCACCTTGCAAAGTTTTCCACCTTCACTTTTTACTTCTCAAAGTATACATCCCTGTTACCTCCCTGTATCACTGTTACGTCCCTGTTACGTCCCTGTTACGTCCCTGTTACGTCCCTGTTACGTCCCTGTTACCTCCCTGTTACCTCCCTGTTACCTCCCTGTTACCTCCCTGTATCACTGTTACGTCCCTGTTACGTCCCTGTTACGTCCCTGTATCACTGTTACGTCCCTGTTACGTCCCTGTATCCCTGTTACGTCCCTGTTACGTCCCTGTTACGTCCCTGTTATGTCCCTGTATCCCTGTTACGTCCCTGTTACGTCCCTGTTACGTCCCTGTTACGTCCCTGTTACGTCCCTGTTACGTCCCTGTTACGTCACTGTTACGTCCCTGTTACGTCACTGTTACGTCCCTGTATCACTGTTACGTCCCTGTTACGTCCCTGTTACGTCCCTGTTACGTCCCTGTTACGTCCCTGTATCCCTGTTACGTCCCTGTATCACTGTTACGTCCCTATTACGTCCCTGTATCACTGTTACGTCCCTGTTACGTCCCTGTTACGTCCCTGTTACGTCCCTGTTACGTCCCTGTTACGTCCCTGTTACGTCCCTGTATCACTGTTACGTCCCTGTATCACTGTTACGTCCCTGTTACGTCCCTGTTACGTCCCTGTATCCCTGTTACGTCCCTGTTACGTCCCTGTTACGTCCCTGTTACGTCCCTGTTACGTCCCTGTTACGTCCCTGTATCACTGTTACGTCCCTGTTACGTCCCTGTTACGTCCCTGTTACGTCCCTGTTACGTCCCTGTTACGTCCCTGTTACGTCCCTGTTACGTCCCTGTATCAATCTGCCATTTTCCCAACTGTTAACGACGATGACGTGCGGAACGCTTTATATCCGTGGCAAATCATTGTAAAGATTCAGATCTCCTCCTACTAATGTTACAGCATTGTTGCATTAGGTATTTGTTTAATTTGTATTTTCCCTTTATTACATTATGATAGTGATCGGGGACCTGTTAGTGGTAGTTCTGTGATAACTGCACTATGATTAACATTTTGTGGGGAAAAACAAACAAGTTTTTCTGTTAGGGATTTATTCTAAACGTTCACACCCTTAGTTACGTTCCATTACATCATTCCAGTGACCGACGGCAGTGAGAGGGTTGATTTGACTCCAGTGTTGTCCCTGAGAGAACATAGTTGACTGGCATCAAAATGGATGGTTGAATTGAATGATTTCAGTTTAAATCTTGTTGGTCAGAACAGAGCTAGGTGATTGGCTAGGGACCTGCTCTTGTTGGTCAGAACAGAGCTAGGTGATTGGCTAGGAACCTGCTCTTGTTGGTCAGAACAGAGCTAGGTGATTGGCTAGGGACCTGCTCTTGTTGGTCAGAACAGAGCTAGGTGATTGGCTAGGGACCTGCTCTTGTTGGTCAGAACAGAGCTAGGTGATTGGCTGCTCTGCTTAAATAAAGGAAGTAGTAAAACTGACGCTCTTGAAGTCTGTCAGGTTGTAAATGGGAATTAGTTCTCACCTGGTTAAAGAAAGATTAAAGCGAAACCCTCCCTTCTCTCCACCCCCAGGTTATCCAAACGCAAAAGTGAGGGGTCTCGTGACGAGCCAGACCTGGATCTTCCCATGGAGCTGACAGAGGACTGGTGTACCATGGAGCTGACAGAGGACTGGTGTACCATGGAGCTGACAGAGGACTGGTGTACCATGGAGGTCTGCATCGACTGCAAGAAGTTCATCTCTGAGATCATCTCCAGCAGCAAGCGCTCTCTGGCCACCAAGCGAGCCCGTCTGAAGAGAAAGACCCAGTCCTTCTACATGTCTTCAGCTAACACAGACGACTACAGACCCTCTGAGAGGACCATCAACGAGGTTTAGACTACAGACCCTCTGAGAGGACCATCAACGAGGCTTAGAGTTAGACAGATGTTCAGTCCATGAGTTGTGGAAGAGACAGCATGGGTTCTCTTCCCCAAACCCCTAGTCTCAGGAACGATTGGATTGGTGTATTGCTGCAGCTGTGGACGGACGACTAGCTAGCCGTTGACAGGAAAACTCACTCACAGTATAATAGTCCATGAATAAAGTATCTGCCACAGGATTGATGAGCTATTAGAATACTGAACCATGTCTTATTCTCTCACGTTATGTGATTAACCCTAATATACTGAACAACAATATAAAGCAACTGAGTTACAGTTCATATAAAGAAATCAGTCAATTGAAATAAATTCATTAGGCCCTAATCTATGGATTCCACATGACAGGGCAGGGGTGGAGCCATGGGTGGGCCTGGGAGGGCATAGGCCCACCCACTGGGGAGCCAAGGCCAGCCAATCAGAATGAGTTTTTCCCCCACAAAAGGTCAGACAGAAATACTCCTCATGCGCTCACTAACAGGGATGTAAACACATTTGTGCACAACATTTGAGAGAAATCAGCTTTTTGTGCGTACGGAACATTTCTGGGATCTTTTATTTCAGCTCATGGAACATGGGACCAACACTTTACATGTTGCGTTTATATTTTTGTTCAGTGTATTTTAGGGGACTTGGAAGGAGGGGGACCAATCAGACAGCTGCTGAGGTGGAGCCAAGCCAAGATAATATATATTTAACAATAGTAGTGTGGTCGGTCGGTGAGACCACTAGTGAGTGTTAATAACGTCCAGAGGTGAGCTGTTAATAAACTAATGTCCAGTTTCTGTCGGACTCAGGAAGAACAGACCCATAGTTTACGTCCCAAATGTCACCCTGTTCCCTACATAGTGCACTACCTGGTCTAACAGATAATGCTCTATAGATCCATCCGTCAGGTCTTAACAAGGCTAGTTTCCATAGTAACAGAACGCCTTTAGTGGACGTGCAATATGGTCGTCTCTGCCACTCCCCAGCCAATAGAATTAAACCAAATGTTTACACCACTACACATTTTGTTGCCAGCTTTTTTTTTTTTTTTTTTTTTTTTTTTTTTGTCTTCTAAAATTGGATTGGCTGGGAAACAGGGTGAGGTCAGAGGTCAAATGATCTGGTGTGTTTTAGCCACTATTATGTATTTGTATTATTTCTGGTGCCAAACTAAACGCCCCCTCCTGTCTGAATGCTACGTCATTGTATGGACCTGTAGAATATTGTAAATAACTTGATGAGGAAGTGATATGGGGATTCTAGACGCAGAATATATATATATATATTTTTACAGGTTTTCTTTGTCAGAATGGGGGGGTATGATTGTGTAAATGCTGTATCCAAAATCATCCAAACATCCATGATCTATTAATATATTATGTTTTTCCATTAATATTATCTGAAAGATTTTTATTTCTTTAGTAATGTAATATTGACTTTATCTCTTGTCTTGATCAGACCAGATCAAATAGTCCTCCTCGACCCGTCAGGTCTGAATAGCACTTTAACTGGACCAATGTATTGTTGTTTTGAAGTTCCTTCTCTTTATTCATTTAATTTCTTAATCTTTTGTTTGTTCCGCGTCGAAGTTCCACAGTACGGTGAGATGGGATCCTAGGGTTAATCCTGTGTGTGTGTTGGAGTTTGGGGGTTGGTAGCAGGTGTCAGCAAAACACAGCTTTCTGAATGTACAGGGTATAATGTTTTTAAAATATCTTATTTCAAGTGCAATCTAAATCTGCATGCATAGAATTTTAATGCCCCCTTTAAATTATATTTTTTCACACATTATCCATGCATAGTCTGCCTATCCACAACACATGGACGTAATGTCATTCATACGCATACATACTAATCCTATTCATACAGACACACACCCAATATGCAATTTGTAATTGATTTATTTTCTGACCCCTTGTGCCAACTTCGGTAGAAAGATCAGAACTGGAACAAGTTTGACATTACCATCGTCGATATCAACCTCCCATAAAATATTAAATTGGACCAATATGGATACCAGTGAGGATGAAATGGTGTGCATGCTATAATGTATTTTTATTTTTTAAATGGCAATAAAATGATCTGTTTGAATTCTGTGTTGTAGGATTTCTGCTCTGCACGCGACATGGTTGACGTCCCTCCTTAATACATGACAGTATCGTGTATGTCAGGTGTCAGTTCAACAGGAAAAGAAACGCATCCCAACTTGAGATGTACACAACTGAAAGGTAGTTTTAAAGTAGTGGATATCAGCCATGGATATTTTTATTATTTTTTAAATCTTTATTTTTATAGTGAAGTCATACTGAGACTAGGGTTACAGATGAGTCCTGCATAAATACATCAAACATATATAAAAAAAATAACAAAACCTTAAAAACGGACACATTTATCAACATAGAGCTCTCTGATCATTACTCTGAACTGACCCAGGGGGACCAGAACATAAAGGGCTAAAAAAAAAGTACAAACAGCCCAGACCTCACAGCCCAACTCTGGAGACCGAAGGGGCCTCCAGTGTTATCCTTACCTCACGGCCCAACTCTGGAGACCGAAGGGGCCTCCAGTGTTATCCTTACCTCACGGCCCAACTCTGGAGACCGAAGGGGCCTCCAGTGTTATCCTTACCTCACGGCCCAACTCTGGAGACCGAAGGGGCCTCCAGTGTTATCCTTACCTCACGGCCCAACTCTGGAGACCGAAGGGGCCTCCAGTGTTATCCTTACCTCACGGCCCAACTCTGGAGACCGAAGGGGCCTCCAGTGTTATCCTTACCTCACGGCCCAACTCTGGAGACCGAAGGGGCCTCCAGTGTTATCCTTACCTCACGGCCCAACTCTGGAGACCGAAGGGGGCTCCAGTGTTATCCTTACCTCACGGCCCAACTCTGGAGACCGAAGGGGCCTCCAGTGTTATCCTTACCTCACGGCCCAACTCTCTGGAGACCGAAGGGGCCTCCAGTGTTATCCTTACCTCACGGCCCAACTCTGGAGACCGAAGGGGCCTCCAGTGTTATCCTTACCTCACGGCCCAACTCTGGAGACCGAAGGGGCCTCCAGTGTTATCCTTACCTCACGGCCCAACTCTGGAGACCGAAGGGGCCTCCAGTGTTATCCTTACCTCACGGCCCAACTCTGGAGACCGAAGGGGCCTCCAGTGTTATCCTTACCTCACGGCCCAACTCTGGAGACCGAAGGGGCCTCCAGTGTTATCCTTACCTCACGGCCCAACTCTGGAGACCGAAGGGGCCTCCAGTGTTATCCTTACCTCACGGCCCAACTCTGGAGACCGAAGGGGCCTCCAGTGTTATCCTTACCTCACGGCCCAACTCTGGAGACCGAAGGGGCCTCCAGTGTTATCCTTACCTCACGGCCCAACTCTGGAGACCGAAGGGGCCTCCAGTGTTATCCTTACCTCACGGCCCAACTCTGGAGACCGAAGGGGCCTCCAGTGTTATCCTTACCTCACGGCCCAACTCTGGAGACCGAAGGGGCCTCCAGTGTTATCCTTACCTCACGGCCCAACTCTGGAGACCGAAGGGGCCTCCAGTGTTATCCTTACCTCACGGCCCAACTCTGGAGACCGAAGGGGCCTCCAGTGTTATCCTTACCTCACGGCCCAACTCTGGAGACCGAAGGGGCCTCCAGTGTTATCCTTACCTCACGGCCCAACTCTGGAGACCGAAGGGGCCTCCAGTGTTATCCTTACCTCACGGCCCAACTCTGGAGACCGAAGGGGCCTCCAGTGTTATCCTTACCTCACGGCCCAACTCTGGAGACCGAAGGGGCCTCCAGTGTTATCCTTACCTCACGGCCCAACTCTGGAGACCGAAGGGGCCTCCAGTGTTATCCTTACCTCACGGCCCAACTCTGGAGACCGAAGGGGCCTCCAGTGTTATCCTTACCTCACGGCCCAACTCTGGAGACCGAAGGGGCCTCCAGTGTTATCCTTACCTCACGGCCCAACTCTGGAGACCGAAGGGGCCTCCAGTGTTATCCTTACCTCACGGCCCAACTCTGGAGACCGAAGGGGCCTCCAGTGTTATCCTTACCTCACGGCCCAACTCTGGAGACCGAAGGGGCCTCCAGTGTTATCCTTACCTCACGGCCCAACTCTGGAGACCGAAGGGGCCTCCAGTGTTATCCTTACCTCACGGCCCAACTCTGGAGACCGAAGGGGCCTCCAGTGTTATCCTTACCTCACGGCCCAACTCTGGAGACCGAAGGGGCCTCCAGTGTTATCCTTACCTCACGGCCCAACTCTGGAGACCGAAGGGGCCTCCAGTGTTATCCTTACCTCACGGCCCAACTCTGGAGACCGAAGGGGCCTCCAGTGTTATCCTTACCTCACGGCCCAACTCTGGAGACCGAAGGGGCCTCCAGTGTTATCCTTACCTCACGGCCCAACTCTGGAGACCGAAGGGGCCTCCAGTGTTATCCTTACCTCACGGCCCAACTCTGGAGACCGAAGGGGCCTCCAGTGTTATCCTTACCTCACAGCCCAACTCTGGAGACCGAAGGGGCCTCCAGTGTTATCCAAGCCTGAGACCGGGTTTGGTCGTTTGTAAGTCTAAATTGAATTAAAGATGATAGATGCATAGGACGTTTCTGCATGAGCGCTTTGGAGATAAACACAAGAGAATGCTGCTCCCTCCTGTCATACAAAGAGGCCCAACTCACTTTTTGATACAAAACACAATGGTTCTAGAACCATCACCAGTAATAAACCTAAGGGCCCAATGGAAAACAGCATCTAGCGGTTTAAACTTTGGTTTTAGACATTTCTTTTTTATTAATCCAGTCCAGAAACACTCCAAACAGCCTACCCGACCTCTCACCAAGGCCATCAAGTACTACCAGGTAGGCAACACACACACACTTCATACACACCTTGAACACTCGCGAACAGAGAACAAACTCGATATATAACAGACAATTGACCGCACAAAAGGTTTAAACTCCAGTCCAGAAACACTCCAAACAGCCGACCCGACCTCTCGGAGGCGTCCGCATGGTCCTAAAGCACACTGTCCCTGCAGTGAAAGTTGCGCCCCTGGGGTTAAGTGTCAATGCTATACAGTGCATTTGGAAAGTATTCAGAAATTGGATTAAATTAAAATGTTCCTCATCAATCTACACACAATACCCCATAATGACAAAGCACATAAAAAAAATATATGGATACCTTATTAACATAAATATTCAGACCCTTTGATATGAGACCCAAAATTGAGCTCAGGTGCATCCTGTTTCCACTGATCATCCTTGAGATGTTTCTACAACTTGGTAAATTAAATTGATTGGACATGATTCGGAAAGGCACACACCTGTCTATATAAGGTCCCACAGTTAACAGTGCATGTCAGAGCAAAGACCAAGCCATGAGGTCGAAGGAATTGTCCGTAGAGCTCCGAGACAGGAGCCCAGAGATCTGGGAAGGGTACCAAAAAATGTCTGCAGCATTGAAGGACCCCAAGAACACAGTGGCCTCCATCATCCTTAAATGGAAGAAGTTTGGAACCACCAAGACTCTTCCTAGAGCTGGCCGCCCGGCCAAACTGAACAATTGGGAAGAAGGGCCTTGATCAGGGAGGTAACCAAGAACCCGATGGTCACTCTGACAGAGCAATTACATTTGGGTTATGGGACCAAGAAAAAAAGCATGCATTTTAGTATTTTATTTTTGTATTTAGCACTAACTTTAGATCCAAGAGTGACCTCTGCAGTGCTTGAAAATCAGACTTCAAATGTGAAAAGGCTTGGCCAACCGATGGAGTAAGGGAATACAACACTGTATCTGCATACAAATGAATATATATCTTCTACAGCATTACCAATGTTATTTATATAGATTGTAAACAGTAGAACCTTGGTGTCTTTTTTTTTTTTTTTTTGGGGGGGGGATGGATCAGCTTAATATTGCAGATAGATTGTATCTTCTATCAATGTAATTGTCTGCATCACTTCCAATCCCCCATGTTTTTTAGATATATATTCCCCTTTTATTACTTTTCAACCCCACCATCCTTTCCCTACTTGGAGTAAATTAGTGAACAACAACGCCCAGGCCTCTACTTCCGGTCTATAATTACTATCTACACCTTATGAACAGAGTTAATTTTACAATAATTCTATATCCATATATATATATATTTATTAATTTTTTTGCTCCTGAACTTCTTCTACTCTCAACCTCTCCGATCATTTTCATGATGTCCATCCGGTTTGCTTCTATATGCCATATCTTTCTAACTGTGCTCTTTCCCAAAAGCTCTCAACCTACAACCTATATACTTATTATGGACACAGTATGCTTACATTATTAGCTATCTTTGTTATTATTTGTTGTTATTTGTTATTAGTCCCATCCTTCAACTCTATTCAATACCTCCCATCTATCTCTTAACACCATCCATATAGGATTTCTATTTGCCATATATATTTCAACCATACTGTGATGTTTTACAAAAGTTCTGAACCTTTCTATTCTCATTGCTTCTACAGATTGTGAATTAAAAATAAACATTTTTGCTAAAAGTATTATTATATTATTGATTGATTGACTATGACTTTTCAGATCACCCAGTAATGCTATCTTCAAGGTTAGCTCCAGGTAAATATTGCAGTCCTTTAGCCATTCCTGGACCTGTGTCCAAAAACAAGCTACAAATGGACAGAACCAAAACAAATGATCTAATGATTCTATCTCTTCACAGCAAAATCTGCAGAGCTGGGAAGATTGTATCCCCCATATAAATAACATTCTATTGGTAGCAATAATTTTATATAATAATTTAAATTGAAAGATTCTAATTTTTGAATCCGGTGTCGTTTTGCGTGTCAGTTCATAAACACTATGCCATGGGATCGGTACGTCAAAGATCTCTTCCCAACTATTTTGCAATCTATATGGGACGGCTGTCAATCCTTTGGTCCTTAAGTGAAACTGATATACTTTTTTATTTATCACAGTTTTCCTTAACCAATTATGTTCTTTAATGCAAGGCCGACAGACAAGTTCCTTACTTTCTCCCCCTTCAACTTTCCTCTTCCACTTTTGCGGTAAGGCTGCAATTATTTGGTTGTAATTTTGGGTAGAGCAGACATTTCCATATGTTTTTGTTAGCTGCATGTGCGACATAACCCCACCAGTCCTACCGATGATATAATTTACGAAGATTATACCTTTTTTAAACATTCTGTCAAAAAATAAAGGTTTTTTGTCAATTAGTATATTTGAATTTAACCACAATATTTGTTGCATTATTTGTTCTGTCGTTTCTGGAGGATTAAATTGAAATTGCAACCAACTTTCTATGGCTTGTTTTAGAAATAGTGACATTTGGGAGATTATTTCCTTTTCAAATAACTGAAAGTGAGAGATTGTAATCTGAATAAAGGGAAAAAGGCCTTTCTTGAACAGTGGGTGAGACAATCTTACTAATTTGCTTGAGAACCAGTTCGGATTTAAGTATAACTTTTGGATGACTGAAGATTTTAGTGATAGGTCCAATGCTTTAATATTTAATAATTTCTGTCCTCCGAATTCATATTCATTATATAAATATGCTCTTTTAATTTTGTCTGGCTTGCCGTTCCAAATAAAATTGAATATTTTTTTCTCATATATTTTAAAAAACTGTTTGCTAGGCGTAGGCAAGACCATAAGCAAATAGGTAAACTGGGATAATACTAAAGAGTTAATCAGGGTGATTTTTCCACAAATTGACAGGTATTTTCCTTTCCATGGTAGTAAGATCTTATCTATTTTTGCTAACTTTCTATTAAAATGTATTGAAGTGAGATCATTTATTTCCTTTGGGATATGTATTCCGAGTATATCCACATCACCATCAGACCATTTTATTGGTAAACTACATGGTAATGTAAAAATTGTATTTTTTAGTGATCCAATACGTAATATAGTACATTTGTCATAATTTGGTTTTAATCCAGAGAGGTTAGAAAATGTATCTAGATCCTCTATGAGGCTGTGGAGGGATTCTAGTTGTGGATCTAAAAGAAAACATGAATCATCTGCGTACAATGACACCTTTGTTTTTAAGCCCTGTATTTCTAATCCCCTGATATTATTATTGGATCTGATTTTAATAGCTAACATCTCGATGGCCACAATAAATAGATATGCCGATAGTGGACAACCTTGTTTCACTCCTCTTGACAGTTTAAAACTTTCTGAGAAATAGCCATTATTTACTATTTTACACCTAGGGTTACTATACATGATTTTGACCCATTTTATAAGAGATTCTCCAAAATTGAAATGCTCCAGGCATTTATATATAAATTCCAGTCGAACTTTATCAAATGCCTTTTCGAAGTCTGCTATGAATAGCAGGCCTGGTTTCCCATATTTTCCATAGTGTTCTATTGTTTCCAATACTTGCCTTATATTATCTCCAATGTATCTTCCATGTAAAAAACCTGTCTGATTAGAATGAATAATATCCGACAATACCTTTTTAATTCTATGCGCTATACATTTTGCTAGGATTTTTGCATCACAACACTGAAGTGTAAGGGGCCTCCAATTTTGTAAATGGACTGGATCTTTATATTTTCCACTTGTATCCTGTTTCAGTAATAATGAGATCAGACCTTCTTCTTGAGTGTCAGATAATCTACCATTTACATAGGAGTGGTTAAAACATGCTAATAACGGTCCTCTTAGTATATCAAAAAAGGTTTGGTATACCTCGATTGGTATGCCATCCAACCCTGGAGTTTTCCCCGACTTAAAGTCTTTAATTGCATCCAGAAGTTCCTCCTCTGTAATTTCACCTTCACATGAGTCTTTCTGTGTGGCTGTTAATTTGACATTATCAATAGAAAAAAAATCTCTACAATTAGCTTCAGTTAGAGGAGATGGAGGCGACTGAAAAGAAAACATATGCTTAAAATACTTTGTTTCTTCCTTCAAAATATCATTAGGTGAATTATGGGTGACTCCGTCAATTGTAACTAGTTTCATTAAGTTCTTTTTGGTAGCATTCCTATGTTGAAGATTAAAAAATAATTTTGTGCATTTTTCCCCATATTCCATCCAGTTTGCTTTATTTTTATAATATATTACACTTGATCTTTCTTGAATAAGTTTTTCCATTTCTTTTTGTTTTTCCTCTAATTTATTCTGAGCCTCTATGTTACAGTTTTTATTGCCATCTATCTGTTCTGTTAGACTTTCTATTTCCTTTCTTAGTATAAACTCTTTTGACCTAAATTGCTTTTGTTTTCGAGATGAGTACTGAATTGCATGGCCTCTAAAGGCACATTTAAAGGTGTCCCATACAATAAGGGGATTCGCTGTACCTATGTTATGTTGGAAAAAGTCAGTTATAAATTCCTTTGTTCTAATTATAAATAAATTATCATCTAATAGGCTTTGATTAAATTTCCAATATCCTCGCCCACGTGGAAATTCAGTCAGAGTAATGTATATGCCTATTATATGATGGTCCGACCGCATTCTGTCCCCTATCAACACTTTTTTTTTACTTTTGGTGCCAACGAGAATGAGATAAGAAAGAAGTCAAGACGACTAGCTTGATTCAGTCTCCGCCATGTATATCTCACTAGATCAGCATATTTAAGCCTCCATATATCTACTAGTTCTAATGTATCCATGACATTCACAATTTCCTTAAGAGCATGTGGGTGATTGTTTGTGGTGTGATTTCCTTTTCGGTCCATTGAGCTATTTAAAACAGTATTATAATCCCCCACCATAATGATATTGTCTTGAGTTGCTTGCAGGCTTGATAATTTATTATATATATTGTCAAAGAATTGTGGATCATCATTATTTGGTCCGTAAAGGTTAATGAGCCATATCTGTTTATGGTCCAATACCATATTTAAAATAATCCATCTACCTTGCGTATCTATTTGGACAATTTGCACATTTGGATCGAAATTACTATTAATTAATATCATCACCCCTTTTGAATTTCTTTGCCCATGGGAGAAGTATATTTCCCCCCCCCATTCTTTTTTCCACGCTACTTCATCTCGAATTGTTGAATGAGTTTCCTGTAAACAATAGATATTATATTCCTTCTCTTGGAGCCATGTAAATATTGTTCTTCTTTTGTTATTATCAGCTAAGCCATTACAATTATAACTGGCTATACTTATTTCACCATACACCATAATGAGATACAAGTTTCAAGTCTATTTATCATTATATATGTTTGTAAATTTATCAATAAAAAATACCGTAATGATTGAGTGTCCATATAGCTGTACCGTGATATTTGCATTGCTACGGAGTAACCCTTCAATTGTTCTCCACTAATTCCCCCGCTAAAGCCCCTCCCCATCCCAAGTTGAGCCGTCATCCCAGTGATCAGCATCCCACCCACGTCCCTCCGTATCCCTAAGGCCCCGAGAGGCCAGGACCCATCCATCGATAACAGCACACAGTGCCACCCACAAAACAGAAGCAGGTTAACCGCCAAAAGCATTTCCAATGCTTTTACCTCTATATATATATATATATATATCTATATAACTATTATTATTATTTTTATTATGCATATCCTATTTTCCATCATTATCAATTAATATGCGTAATAATGTCGGCAGTTCACGCATAGGATTCTAACATATAACCAGGATTGCCATTGTATTACATTTAATTCATTGACAAGCAATTATTATCCTAGCTAATAATTCCCGCGGTCCATCCCATACCCCCCCCCCCCCCAACATCCCCCCCCCCCCCCCCCACAACAGATGCCAGACAAGCACACACGTACATACTCACATACTCCAACACACTCAACCCCCCTCCTCCACAATCCACCATAAAATCCGATACGCAACAGCTGTTATATCCCAGAGCCCAACTCAAGAAAGGACCTGATTTACGAGTGCACATACAGTTAAAGCTGATTGAGAAAGCATGCAGATTGAGCAGAAATTGACAACAATGTGAGATTTGATTAATCTACTTAATCTATGTCAAGTCCTAGGTGATGGAGATCAGATCCACCCTCTTCACCTGAGACACAATCACTCTGATCCCCTGTTGTAACCATTTTCCCAAGCATCTCCATGCGGTCAGACCTTTGATTGTTTTGTGCCACCTGGGCCACAATGATAAACCCCCTCTCTGATTGTCCGAGTGTGACCCCCTCCCCATGGGTTACTGCAGCCAGTGTTGCCAGCACTGCCACTACCTGGGTGGGCGTACCCCACCGGAATCCCCACCGGCTAGGTAAAAGGTCGTCAAGGTTCTCATTAGCAGCTTTGAGAATTTCCTTGTATATTATGCTCTCCCATCAGGAGGCTCTGGCTTTGTAGGACCAGCCCTGCCAGGCAGGCTCAGAATCTTGAGGGGGCGGTGCTGCTCAAGTAGGTCTCTGACCGCATTTATCTTTCTGTTTAGGCTGCATATAGGCAACTCACAGCAGGTCCATAAAATAGATGGGAACTTCTCTTTGGTGTATGGGTCGCTCAGGTGGGTGTCCAGGTTATAGGGTTAGGGATCTTTCCATCATGATAGGACAATGAATAATTAGATTAGATGTATACTATATTTAAAAATGTATATCCCTCATCTACACTAAATTGAAAGCTCTCTCTCACTACCCCTGTTCATAGACCCCCGGTCGGCTCTGGGATATGCAACCATTTCCCCTCTCACTCACTTAACACCGTACCTTTTCAAACACAAAAATACACACCACATGGTTGACTGCGGAAGAAATGGGCCGAGCGTGCAAACAACCTTGGGGTCTTTATGGAACTCAAAGAACTCAGATTTGACCCCAACTACCTTGATGGTTTCTGTCATTGAGATACTTTTTTATATATAGTATAGTATATGTGGACACCCCTTCAAATTAGTGGATTCTATTTCAGCCACACCCATTGCTGACAGGTGTATTAAATCGAGCACACAGCCATGCAATCACCATAGACAAACATTGGCAGTAGAATGGACTTACGGAAGAGCTCAGTGACTTTCAACGTGGCACCGTCATAGGATGCCACCCTTCCAATGAGCCAGTTTGTCAAATTTCTGCCCTGCTAGAGCTGCCCGGTCAACTGAAAGTGCTGTTATTGTGAAGTGGAAACGTCTAGGAGCAACAACGGCTCAGCCGCGAAGTGGTAGGCCACACAAGCTCACAGAACGGGACCGCCGAGTGCTGAAGTGCGTAGTGCGTAAAAATCGTCTGTCCTCGGTTGCAACCCTCACTACCGAGTTCCAAACTGCCTCTGGAAGCAACGTCAGCACAAGAACTGTTCGTCAGGAGCTTCATGAAATGGGTTTCCATGGCCGAGCAGCCGCACACAAGCCTAAAATCACCATGCGCAATTCCAAGTGTCGGCTGGAGTGGTGTAAAGCTCGCCGTCATTGCACTCTGGAGCAGTGGAAACATGTTCTCTGGAGTGATGAATCACGCGTCACCATCTGGCAGTCCGACGGACGAATCTGGGTTTGGCGGATGCTACCTGCCCCAATGCATAGTGCCAACTGTAAAGTTTGGTGGAGGAGGAATAATGGTCTAGGGCTGTTTTTCATGGTTCGGGCTAGGCCACTTAGTTCCGGTGAAGGGAAATCTTAACACTACATCATACAATGACATTCTAGACGATTCTGTGCTTCCCAGCTTTGGCAACAATTTGGGGAAGGCCTTTTCCTGTTTCAGCATGACAATGCCCCCGTGCACAAAGCGAGGTCCATACAGAAATGGTTTGTCGAGATCGGTGTGGAAGAACTTGACTGGCCTGCACAGAGCCCTGACCTCAACCCTATCGAACACCTTTGGGATGAATTGGAACGCTGACTGCGAGCCAGGCCTAATCTCCCAACATCAGTGCCCGACCTCACTAATGCTCTTGTGGCTGAATGGAAGCAAGTCCCCGCAGCAATGTTCCAACATCTAGTGGAAAGCCTTCCCAGAAGAGTGGAGGCTGTTATAGCAGCAAAGGGGGGACCAACTCCATATTAATGCCCATGATTTTGGAATGAGATGTTCGACGAGCAGGTGTCCACAAACTTTTTGTTGTGTAAATATGAAGCCATCGGCAAGCATCAGTACCCAACCCTATCGAGGCTTATTCAATAATAACATGGTCTACAGCAGCGGTACTCAACTCTTACCCTATTTTTTAAATTGTATTTAGCCTTTATTTATACAGGTTTTTCCTCATTAAGATAAAATCTAATTTTCAAGAGAGACCTGGTCCGGAGCCTGCTGGTTTTCTGTTCTACCTGATAATGAATTGCACCCACCTGGTGTCCCAGGTTTAAATCAGTCCCTGATTAGAGGGGAACAATGAACAAATGCAGTAGAACTGGCTTCCAGGTCCAGAGTTAAGTTTACATTACAGTACCATTTACAGATAGAAAATAACATACTGTTAACGTAGCTGTTTGTTGACCAATAATTCTAGTTTTTTCGCAAGACAAGGGAGCCTGGAAATTAGTCGATAATTATGGAGATCAGTACTATCCCCGCCCTTATACATTTACTTTTACATTTTCGTCATTTAGTAAACGCTCTTATCCAGAGCGACTTACAAATTGGTGCATTCAGCTTATAGCCAGTGGGATAACCACTTTACAATATGTATTATTTATTTTTTGGTGGGGTAAGGGGGGGTAGAAGGATTACTTTATCCTATCCCAGGTGTACCTTAAAGAGGTGGGGTTTCAAGTGTCTCCGGAAGGTGGTGAGTGACTCCGCTGTCCTGGCGTCGTGAGGGAGCTTGTTCCACCATTGGTGTGCCAGAGCAGCGAACGGTTTTGACTGGGCTGAGCGGGAACTGTGCTTCCGCAGAGGTAGGGGGGCCAGCAGGCCAGAGGTGGATGAACGCAATGCCCTCGTTTGGGTGTAGGGACTGATCAGAGCCTGAAGGTACGGAGGTGCCGTTCCCCTCACAGCTCCGTAGGCAAGCACCATGGTCTTGTAGCAGATGCGGGCTTCAACTGGAAGCCAGTGGAGTGTGCGGAGGAACGGGGTGACGTGAGAGAACTTGGGAAGGTTGAACACCAGACGGGCTGCGGCATTCTGGATGAGTTGTAGGGGTTTAATGGCACAGGCAGGGAGCCCAGCCAACAGCGAGTTGCAGTAGTCCAGACGGGAGATGACAAGTGCCTGGATTAGGACCTGTGCCGCTTCCTGTGTAAGGCAGGGTCGTACTCTCCGAATGTTGTAGAGCATGAACCTACAGGATCAGGTCACCGCCTTGATGTTAGCGGAGAACGACAGGGTGTTGTCCAGGGTCACACCAAGGCTCTTCGCACTCTGGGAAGAGGACACAACGGAGTTGTCAACCGTGATGGCGAGATCATGGAACAGGCAGTCCTTCCCCGGGAGGAAGAGCAGCTCCGTCTTGCCGAGGTTCAGCTTGAGGTGGTGATCCGTCATCCACACTGATATGTCTGCCAGACATGCAGAGATGCGATTCACCACCTGGTTATCAGAAGGGGGAAAGGAGAAGATTAATTGTGTGTCGTCTGCGTAGCTATGATAGGAGAGGCCATGTGAGGATATGACAGAGCCAAGTGCCTTGGTGTATAGAGAGAATAGGAGAGGGCCTAGAACTGAGCCCTGGGGGACACCAGTGGTGAGAGCACGTGGTGCAGAGACAGATTCTCGCCACGCCACCTGATAGAAGCGACCTGTCAGGTAGGACGCAATCCAAGAGTGAGCTGCGCCGGAGATGCCCAACTCGGAGAGGGTGGAGAGGAGGATCTGATGGTTCACAGTATCAAAGGCAGCAGATAGGTCTAGAAGGACAAGAGCAGAGGAGAGAGAGTTAGCTTTAGCAGTGCGGAGAGTCTCTGTGACACAGAGAAGAGCAGTCTCAGTTGAATGACCAGTCTTGAAACCTGACTGGTTTGGATCAAGAAGGTCATTCTGAGAGAGATAGCAAGAGAATTGGCTAAAGACGGCACGCTCAAGAGTTTTGGAGAGAAAAGAAAGAAGGGATACGGGTCTGTAGTTGTTGACATCGGAGGGATCGAGTGTAGGTTTTTTGAGAAGGGGTGCAACTCTCGCTCTCTTGAAGACGGAAGGGACATAGCCAGCGGTCAAGGATGACAGTTGAAGCTCGCATCCGTTACAAGACCATGGTGCTTGCCTATGGAGCAGTGAGGGGAACGGCACCTCTGTACCTTCGGGCTCTGATCAGTCCCTACACCCAAACGAGGGCATTGCGTTCATCCACCTCTGGCCTGCTGGCTCCCCTTCCTCTGCGGAAGCATAGTTCCCGCTCAGCCCAGTCAAAACTGTTCGCTGCTCTGGCACCCCAATGGTGGAACAATCTCCCTCACGACGCCAGGACAGCGGAGTCACTCACCACCTTCCGGAGACATTTGAAACCCCACCTCTTTAAGGAATACCTGGGATAGGATAAAGTAATCCTTCTACCCCCCCCCCCCCCAAAAAAAATTGTAAAGTGGTTATCCCACTGGCTATAGGGTGAATGCACCAATTTGTGAGTCGCTCTGGATAAGAGCGTCTGCTAAATGACGTAAATGTGCCCTTGAGCAAGGCACTTAACCCTAATTGCTCCTGTAAGTCGCTCTGGATAAGAGCGTCTGCTAAATGACTAAAATGTAAATGTAATGAGCGAGGTGAGGTAAGGGAGAAGGTCTCCGGAAATGGTTTTGAGAAGAGAGGAGGGGATAGGGTCAAGCAGGCAGGTTGTTGGGCGGCCGGCCGTCACAAGTCACAAGATTTCATCTGGAGTGGCAGCACAAAAGCTGCTTTCCATACTTTTGGAAAATTTCCTGATGTTAAATTTAAAAAATGGTGTTACTGAGCCATCAATGAGGGTCGCTGCATACTTAAGCAAAGACGGGTCCAAATTGTCAGCCCCTAATGACTTCTTGGTATCAATAAGGCAGCAAGAACTTCTGTTTCTGTGAGTTGCCAGAAAGAAAAACCCTGACTACCATTTCCCCAGTCACGTGAGGTTGACTGATCATCCATCAAGGCAACTGGAGGCTGTATGTGGGAAGAACCGTCAACTGACAGGCCGAGACCACCATTTATTTCAAGTAGGAAACCAGCTGAGATAAAATGCTGATTAAAAGCATCACAAATCTGAAGTTGTTCAGTAATGATGCGGGAGTCTAAAACGACTGGCAGGGGAGTAGAGGAATGACCTCGCTTCAGTGAATTAACGGTTTCCAGAATTTAGAGGGACCACTAACAGTCTGTCATAGCGCTAAGGAAGTAGTTTGATTTGGCCTGTTTAACAGAGGCAGTGGACCTATTTCTCAATGACCTAAATAGCTGCCAAACAACTAACGAGCCAGTTCGTCTAGCCTCAGCCCAGGCTTGGGTTCTCATCAGGAGGAGGTCTGAGAGTACAGGAGAGTACCATGGGTTAGCTGAGTTGCGTGAAAGGGGCATGTTCATCAGCCAGAGAGGTACCCTTACAAAAAAGTACTACAGGAGCCATGCTATAATTCAACCTTTTGTGAAGGAATTGTGCAGGAAAAGTCCCTGATGCAGGAGTATGAATTGTCTTGCAGAAATGTTGAAAATCCTGCACAAACATGACAATTCCTGCAGGAATCCCGCAGGACCGAAACCCTGCTGGATTTTGATATTCCTGCAGGATATGGAAATTTCAAGTGAAGTACAGGATGTGAGATACAGTATGTTGTGAGAACAGAGACTTTTGAAATATAGTGCAATATCACACATTTCAACTCAGCAGATGAGAAAGGTAATAAATGACAATGTCCACATGCAATAAATATAGTGTGTGCTATTTTTATTTGATAGATACCAACACGATTGATCATGGTTTCAGTAGACCCACAATTCAGTCAATGTAATAATGCATTTATATATCATGCTGACAGTTTAAGAAACACCTTCATTCATACTCTGAATAAATAAATACAATGTCAAAAATGTTATATACAGTTAAGTGATTCAACCCGTTCTCAGTCTACCTACCATTTGTTGGGCTGTAAACAGATGTTAGTTCGCCTGGGAAGTCTTTCAGGTTAAACACAGGTGGTACGGATGTATTTGATTAATTGAACCTCATTTGAAATGCCGCTCTCTTTAAGAATCCCAGAGGCTGTCTCTTATTGTCACTGGGTCTATAAAAGCGAACTGTCAACGTCAGAGATCATCCCCACTGACCCATGTTGGGTGACCCCTACATGGTTTACTCGTTTTAGGTACTTGATGTTTTGGAATGAATGAGATTCCCATTAACGATCGCTCTATGGTGAAGTTCACGTGGATCTTTGTAAGTAACGTCTCCAAGGAGAAAAGCCTCCCTTAATGCAGGGTTCCGTGCAACAGGAGTTTGTAGCCCCTTAATTATTTTTTTTGTCATTTAGCAGACACTCTTATCCAGAGCGACTTACAGTTAGTGAATACATATATATTTTTTTTTATACTGGCCCCCCGTGTGAATCGAACCCACAACCCTGGCGTTGCAAACGCCATGCTCTATCAACTGAGCTACATCCCTGCCGGCCATTCCCTCCCCTACCCTGGACGACGCTGGGCCAATTGTGCGCCACCCGTGAGTCTCCCGGTCGCGACCGGCTGCGACAGAGCCTGGATTCGAACCAGGATCTCTAGTGGCACAGTTAGCACTGCGATGCAGTGCCTTAGACCACTGCGCCACTCAGGAGTAGTCTTCAACAAACCTTTTGCTTGCTTAGTTTGATACTGTGCAGAATGTAATAGTGAGTAGTCTCGGGATCTGTTGGTAGATGGTTTCCACTATTTGTACACCATGAGTGCCATGGAAGAGTTTACCAAGTCTCCCATTACTACTTTCAAAGATGAATTACTTTGAGCCCACAAAGGTCCCCAGTTTCAGACAGATGCCTTGGCGTTTTTCCTATTTTGTTGCATTCCAACCTGTAATTTAAATGGATTTTTATTTGGATTTCATGTAATGGACATACACAAAATAGTCCAAATTGGTGAAGTGAAATGGAAAAAAATAACTTGTTTCAAAAAAGTCTAACAAATAAATAATAGAATAGTGGTGCGTGCATTTCTATTCCCCCCCTTTGCTAGGAAGCCCCTAAATAAGATCTGATGCAACCAATTACTTTCAGAAATCACAGAATTAGTTAAATAAAGTCCACCTGTGTGCAATCTAAGTGTCACATGATCTGTCACATGATCTCAGTGTATATATACACCTGTTCTGAAAGGCCCCAGAGTCTGCAACACCACCAAACAAGGGGCACCACCAAGCAAGCGGCACCATGAAGACCAAGTAGCTCTCCAAACAGGTCAGGGACAAAGTTGTGGAGAAGTACAGATCAGGGTTGGGTTATAAAAAAATATCCAAAACATTGAATATCCCACGGAGCACCATTAAATCCATTATTAAAAAATGGAAAGAATATGGCACCACAACAAACCTGCCAAGAGAGGGCCGCCCACCAAAACTCAAGGACCAGGCAAGGAGGGCATTAATCAGAGAGGCAACAAAGAGACCAAAGATAACCCTGAAGGAGCTGAAAAGCTCCACAGCGGAGATTGGAGTATCTGTCCATAGGACCACTTTAAGCTGTACACTCCACAGAGCTGGGCTTTACGGAAGAGTGGCCAGAAAAAAGCCATTGCTTAAAGAAAAAAATAAGCAAACACGTTTGGTGTTCGCCAAAAGCCATGTGGGAGACTCCCCAAACATATTGAAGAAGGTACTCTGGTCAGATGAGACTAAAATTGAGCTTTTTGGCCATCAAGGAAAATGCTATGTCTGGTGCAAACCCAACACCTCTCATCACCCCGAGAACACCATCCCCACAGTGAAGCATGGTGGTGGCAGCATCATGCTGTGGGGATGTTTTTAATCGGCAGGGACTGGGAAACTGGTCAGAATTGAAGGAATGATGGATGGCGCTAAATACAGGGAAATTCTTGAGGGAAACCTGTTTCAGTCTTCCAGAGATTTGAGACTGGGACGGAGGTTCACCTTCCAGCAGGACAATGACCCTAAGCATACTGCTAAAGCGACACTCGTGGTTTAAGGAGGAACATTTAAATGTCATGGAATGGCCTAGTCAAAGCCCAGACCTCAATCCAAAATATTTTGCATCTTCAAAGTGGTAGGCATGTTGTGCAAATCAAATGATACAAACCCCCCCCAAAATCTATTTTAATTCCAGGTTGTAAGGCAACAAAATAGGAAAAATGCCAAGGGGAGTGAATACTTCCGAAAGCCACTGTAGGTCCCCAGTTCACATCGAACGGGCGTGATTGCTACCTGTAGCAGTAAATGGTGGTGGTTTTATGGCAAGCAATCTTTTGTTAATGCACTCTATTTCTCTTCCAATGTACCAGGACTCCTGATTTTTGGACTCAAACCACAGTGTAGTAATTTGCCGACATATGCCAAGTAAGATGCCGTGCATGTAATCAAAAGAAAACCCTGCAATCATGTTGAAAACAGTAAGGAACATTAAAGGAGATGGGCCCTTAACACCATGTATGATGTTCCCTGACCACCAAGGCAACCACTCTGTGGTGGCTCTGGCTCACTCTCAAGAGGATACAATCTTACCCTTTAATACCACTTCTTCTTTGATAGCAAATCAAATCAAATTGTATTTGTCACATGCGCCAAATACAACAGGTGTAGACCTCACAGTGAATTGCTTACTTACAAGCCCTTAACCAACAATGCAGTTTTAAGAAAGAATACCAAAACAAAATCACAAAAAAATACAATATAAAATAATACAAAATGTACACTCCAGTCCGCTTAGCAGCATGCCGCTGCCTTCGGTTTCCACGACTTGTGACATGGGATTGGAACATGGGTGCAACTGGGTGCAACTGGTGGAACCATGAAATTGTGTTAGGGGTAGGAATGGGCGGGTTTCGCCATCCCCTTCTCTGGCAGTTCAATGTCTCAGTCCCTGGAGCAAAAACATTGTGCTATCCAGTAGCATGAGTACAGGCTCCCAAACATTTTAAACCTGCATCAGGAAATGGAGTCTGTCATAGTTCATGTGGGATTCAATGACATTATGAAGGGCAGCTCAGAACAGCTGAAGATGGATTTTAAAGCACTCATTGGGTCTCTGCTTGACACCAACAAACGCCCCATAATATCTGGCCCTCTGCCCTCCCTAAATCATGGCATTGAACGTTTCAGCAGACTTTTAGCCCTCCATAACTGGCTACGAGACTATTGCAGCTCTGTGGGAGTAACATTTATTGACAATTTTGATTCCTTCTGGAAACAAAGCTCGTATTATAAGGAGGATGGGATCCACCCAAATCATTTGGGTTCCTGGATCCTTTCACAGCATTATAAGCCTGCGTTGAGACAATGACTTATCAATGACCCAAGCCCGAGCTCAGTTAATCCCTACCATTGTGTCACTGAGTTGTCATAATGCTTCAGCAAATGTCCATTATCCCAGGGGCGCTGGAAGACACAATATAAGTAACCTAATTGATGTCCCTCTAACTGCCCTGAATGCCTCTGCTGATCCTACAGCTATTGGATGCAGTACTCATGTGCCTAATAACCAGATTTATACTGTTAGCACTGAGCCGGTGTGCCCGAGGAGGAAGTCCACTGTGTGCAGCTCACCCTGCACTAACATAAAGAACCTGTGCATGTCTACCTCTGCTAAGCTTCCCAGTAAATAAATTAAAATAATCAAGCATCCCAGAAAAGTGCTAAAATTAGATAATATCTTGCTACCTTGGAAAGGTAAATACCATCCCTGTCTATTTGTGGAAAAATCACCCTGATCAACTCTTTAGTCATGTCCCAGTTTTCCTATTTGGCCTTGCCTACACCTAGCAACTTGTTTTTGAAATTGTATGAGAAAAAAATATTAAATTTGATTTGGAACGGCAAGCCATGCAAAATTTAACGGGCCTATTTATATAATGAATATGAATTTGGAGGGCAGAAATGATTAAATATTAAAGCATTAGACCTCTGTCATACTGTCACGGTTTCGGCCGAGGCTGCTCCTCCTCCTGGTTCGGGCAGGCTTCGGCGTTCGCCGTCCCCGGAGTACTAGCTGCCACCGCTCTATGTTTCTGTATGTGATTGCTTTTGTCTGTCTGTCACACCTGTGTCTGTTTGGGTGTTGATTACGTGTCTTATAAGTTCCTTGTTTTGCCCTAGGGTAATTGTGTGTTGTTATTTTGTTGCCACTTTGTCTATGCTACGTGCTTGTTTTACGTTGTGTTTCATGTTTAGTGTTTTACGTGTGTGCGTAATTTTCCCTCGCGACTTCGTGTATTTTCGAGGTCGGGGTTTTCTACTCGTGTTATTTAGACTATTAAAGTCTTGTTGGACTAACCTCTGTTTCCTGCGCTTGACTCCTCCACCACATCCACATCGGCAGAGTGACAGAACAACACACCATCATGGAGTCAGCAGGAACAGCGGCGGCACCCGAATCCCTGCTGGACCGGATCAACTTCCAGGACGCCATGATCCGGCAACTCGGGACCGCCATGGACGAGGTGTCCAACACTCTGTGCCGATTGTTGAATCAAGAGGTGGCCAAGGACCCTTACAACAACTCATCACCAACGGCCAGTCCTCCTCTCTCAGCACCGGAACCCAGTGGCATTCGGCTCTCGCTCCCGAGGGCATATGACGGTTCTGCAGCCGGGTGTCAGGGATTCCTCCTGCAGGTGGAACTTTACCTTGCCACCATACACCCGGCGCCCTCGGGATACGAGAGCGTCTCCGCCCTCATCTCCTGTCTCTCCGGCAAGGCGTTGGAGTGGGCCAACGCCGAATGGAGGGGAATAGACGCCGCAACCATCACCTACGCGGAGTTCTCCCGCCGCTTCAGGGCTGTCTTCGATCATCCACCTGAGGGGAAAGCGGCGGGAGAGCGTCTATTCCACCTCCGACAGGGGAAGAGGAGCGCACAGGAGTTCGCACTGGAGTTCCGGACACTAGCGGCAGATGCGGGGTGGAATGAGAGGGCCCTCATCGACCAGTACCGGTGTAGTCTACGAGAGGACGTTCGTCGGGAGCTGGCCTGCAGGGACACCAACCTGTCGTTTGACCAGTTGGTGGACATTTCCATCCGTCTGGACACCCTGCTGGCTACCCGCGGACGTCCCGAGGGGGGCCATCCCCTGCACCACCTGCGGTCGTGGAGGACACACTGCGGCCAGGTGCTGGGGAGGGTCTCCTGGGAGAGGTGAAAACAGGCCACGCACTGGGGAGTCATTTCAGGTGAGTAGGCGCCCCACTTACCCAGAGCTCTCTGTTGGTCACATGAGTATTCCTGTGAGGTTTCCACAGGTGGCACCTCATTCCCAGCATAAGGCGCTAGTAGATTCAGGCGCAGCTGGGAACTTTATTGATCGGGCATTTTGTAGTAGGTTAGGAATTCCCCTTCGACCGGTAGAAGCTCCATTTCCTGTCCACGCCTTAGACAGCCGGCCGTTGGGGTCGGGCCTGATCAGGGAGGTCACAGCACCACTGACGATGACGACGCAGGGGGGTCATGAGGAGATCATTCAGTTTTATCTGATTGACTCTCCTGCGTACCCCGTGGTGTTGGGGCTTCCCTGGTTAAGCACCCATGATCCTACCATAGCGTGGCAACAGAGGGCTCTTATGGAGTGGTCTGCCCAGTGTGTAGGGAGATGTCTAGGTGTTTCCGTAGGGGCGACCTCGGTAGAGAGTCCGAACCAAGTGCCCGCACTGCGCATTCCCCCCGAGTATGAGGATTTAGCACTCGTGTTTAGCAAATCGAGGGCAACACGGCTACCTCCTCATAGACAGGGGGACTGTGCGATAAATCTCCAAACAGGAGCGGCTCTTCCACGGAGTCATGTGTATCCCCTGTCTCAAGAGGAAACAGCGGCTATGGAGACATACATAGCCGAGTCCTTGGCACAGGGATACATACGGTCCTCTACTTCCCCAGACTCCTCGAGTTTCTTCTTTGTGAAGAAGAAGGACGGGGGATTGCGCCCGTGTATTGATTATCGTAGTCTTCATCAGATCACAGTTAAATACAGCTACCCACTTCCACTGATTGCGACGATGACGGAATCATTACGCGGAGCGCGGTTCTTCACAAAGTTGGATCTCAGGAGCGCGTACAATCTGGTGCGCATTAGGGAGGGGGATGAATGGAAGACAGCATTTAGCACCACCTCGGGTCATTACGAGTATCTCGTCATGCCATACGGGTTAATGAATGCTCCTTCAGTCTTCCAATCCTTTGTTGACGAGATTTTCCGGGACATGCATGGGCAGGGGGTAGTAGTTTACATCGACGACATCCTAGTGTACTCTGCTACTCGAGCCGAGCATGTAGCCCAGGTGCGCCGAGTGTTGAGAAGACTGTTGGAGCATGACTTGTATGTCAAGGCAGAGAAATGCCTGTTCTTCCAGGAGTCCGTCTCCTTTTTGGGTTATCGGTTGTCCGCGTCTGGTGTGGAGATAGTGGTAGACCGGGTATCGGCCGTGCGCAATTGGCAAACTCCAACCACTGTAAAAGAGGTGCAGCAGTTCTTGGGTTTTACTAATTACTACCGGAGGTTTATTCGGGGTTTTGGACAGGTTGCAGCTCCCATTACGTCCCTGCTAAAGGGGGGTCCGGTTCGTTTGCAGTGGTCGGCTGAGGCGGACAGGGCATTTGTCAAACTGAAGAACCTGTTCACCTCGGCTCCGATGCTGGCGCATCCGGATCCCTCTTTAACATTCCAGGTTGAGGTAGACTCGTCCGAGACCGGTATTGGGGCAGTCCTGTCACAACGGTCCGGCGCGCCACCTAAACTCCGCCCCTGTGCTTTCTACTCTAAGAAGCTCAGCTCGGCGGAGCGCAACTATGATGTTGGGGACAGGGAGCTGTTAGCCGTAGTCCAAGCCCTAAAGGTGTGGAGGCATTGGCTTGAGGGGGCTCAACACCCTTTCCTCATTCTGACTGATCACCGTAACCTGGAGTACATCCGGGCAGCTAGGAGATTGAACCCTCGTCAGGCTAGGTGGAATATGTTCCTAACCCGGTTTGTTTTTAAGATCACATACATCCCAGGGTCCCAGAATGGTAAGGCAGACGCCCTGTCCCGGCGGTATGACACGGAGGAGAGGTCCAACGAGCCTACTTCCATATTGCCGGAATCTTGTTTGGTGGCTCCGGTGGTATGGGAGGTCGATGCGGAAATCGAGCGGGCACTGCGTACCGACCCTACTCCCCCCGAGTGTCCTGTGGGGCGGACGTACGTTCCGCTCGAGGTCCGTGATCGTCTTATTTATTGGGCTCATACATCACCCTCCTCTGGCCATCCAGGTATTGGCCGGACCGTGCACTGTCTTAGCATGAAATACTGGTGGCCAACGTTAGCTAGGGATGTGAGGGTTTATGTCTCCTCCTGCTCGGTGTGTGCCCAGTGTAAGGCGCCTAGACATTTGCCCAGGGGTAAGCTACATCCCCTGCCCGTTCCACAACGACCATGGTCCCACCTATCGGTGGATTTCGTAACAGACCTACCCCCCTCCCAGGGGAATACCACCATATTGGTCGTTGTGGATCGGTTTTCCAAGGCCTGTCGTCTCCTTCCCATGCCGGGTCTCCCTACTGCCCTACAAACCGCTGAGGCCCTATTTACCCATGTGTTCCGGCACTATGGGGTCCCCGAGGATATTGTGTCTGACCGAGGTCCCCAGTTCACTTCCAGAGTTTGGGGAGCGTTCATGGAACGGTTGGGGGTCTCGGTAAGCCTTACCTCGGGGTACCACCCAGAGAGTAATGGGCAGGTGGAACGTGTCAACCAGGATGTGGGTAGGTTTTTGAGGTCCTATTGCCGGGACCGGCCGGAGGAGTGGTCGAGGTTCATCCCCTGGGCAGAGATGGCCCAGAACTCTCTCCGCCACTCCTCCACCAACTTAACACCTTTCCAGTGTGTTTTAGGTTATCAGCCGGTCCTGGCACCGTGGCACGAGAGCCAGATCGAGGCCCCTGCGGTGGACGAGTGGATTCGGCGCTCGGAGGAGACGTGGGACGCTGCCCATGTCCATCTGCAGCGTGCCATCCGTCAACAAAAGGCGAGCGCCGATCGCCACCGCAGTGAGGGACCGGTGTACGCACCGGGAGATCGAGTCTGGCTCTCGACTCGAAACCTGCCCCTCCGCCTGCCCTGCCGGAAGCTGGGTCGGCGGTTTGTGGGGCCCTTCAAAGTCCTGAGAAGATTGAACGAGGTGTGTTACAGGTTACAACTGCCTATAGAGTATAAAAATATTAACCCCTCGTTCCATGTGTCTCTTCTCAGGCCAGTGGTAGCTGGCCCACTCCAAGAAGATGAGATAGGAGAGACCCCTCCGCCCCCTTTGGACATCGAGGGGGCCCCGGCGTACCGGGTCCGGACCATCTTGGACTCGAGGCGCCGGATGAGTGGTCTCCAGTATCTCGTGGAGTGGGAGGGGTACGGTCCGGAGGAACGGTGCTGGGTGCCCAGGAGGGACATACTCGATCCATCCCTCCTGACTGAGTTTCACCATGGGCATCCCACGCGCCCGGGTCCGCATCCTCCTGGCCGTCCCCGAGGCCGGGGTCGGCGCGCGGCTGGAGCGCGCGTCAAGGGGGGGTGGGGTGGGGTACTGTCACGGTTTCGGCCGAGGCTGCTCCTCCTCCTGGTTCGGGCAGGCTTCGGCGTTCGCCGTCCCCGGAGTACTAGCTGCCACCGCTCTATGTTTCTGTATGTGATTGCTTTTGTCTGTCTGTCACACCTGTGTCTGTTTGGGTGTTGATTACGTGTCTTATAAGTTCCTTGTTTTGCCCTAGGGTAATTGTGTGTTGTTATTTTGTTGCCACTTTGTCTATGCTACGTGCTTGTTTTCCGTTGTGTTTCATGTTTAGTGTTTTACGCGTGTGCGTAATTTTCCCTCGCCACTTCGTGTATTTTCGAGGTCGGGGTTTTCTACTCGTGTTATTTAGACTATTAAAGTCTTGTTGGACTAACCTCTGTTTCCTGCGCTTGACTCCTCCACCACATCCACATCGGCAGAGTGACACATACAAAGGTTATACTTAAATCCGAACTGGTTCTCTAGCAGATTAGTAAGATTGTCTCACCCCATGTTCAAGAATGGCCTTTTCCCCTTTATTCAGATTACAACCTCTCACTTTCAGTTATTTGAAAATGAAATAATCTCAAAAATATTGCTATTTTTGAAACAAGGCATAGAAAGTTGGTTGCAATTTCAGTTTAATCCACCAGAAAATTGAAAAAGTATATATTTTTAACCATTAAAAAAAAATATATATATAATCTTCGTAAATTATATCATAAATAGGACTGGCAGCTAAAAATACATATATGGAAATGTCTGCTCTACTCAAAATTACAACCAACTAATTGCAGCATTACTGCAAAAATGGAAGAGGCAAGTGGAAGGGGGAGAAAGTAAGGAACTTGTCTGTCGGCCCTGCATTAAAGAACATAATTGGTTAAAGAAAATTGGGATAAATAAAAAAAGTATACCAGTTCCATTTAAGGACCAAAAAATTGACATCCGTCCCATATAGATTGCAAAATAGTTGGGAAGAGATTGTCAATATACCGATTCCATGGCACATGGTTTATGAACTGATACACAAAACAACGCTGGATTCAAAACGTAGAGTTTTTCAATTTAAATGATTATGCAAAATTCTTGCACCAATAGAACATTGTATATATATTTTTTATTTAACCTTTATTTAACTAGGCAAGTCAGTTAAGAACAAATTCTTATTTACAATGACGGCCTACACCGGCCAAACCCGGACGACGCTGGGATGGGACTCCCAATCACGGCCGGTTGTGATACAGCCTGGAATCGAACCAGGGTCTGTAGTGACGCCTCTAGCACTGAGATGCAGTGCCTTAGACCACATTTTTTGCAGTATTACTTTAGTGCCTTGTTGCAAACAGGATGCATCTTTTTAAATATTTTTATTCTGTACAGGCTTCCTTCTTTTCACTCTGTCATTTAGGTTAATATTGGGGAGTAACTACAATGTTGTTGATCCATCCTCAGTTTTCTCCTATCACAGCCATTAAACTTTGTAACTGTTTTAAAGTAAAATCAAATCAAATTTTATTTGCCACATGTGCCGAATACAACAGGTGTAGACATTACAGTGAAATGCTTACTTACAAGCCCTTAACCAACAATGCAAAGTAAAACAAATAAAAAAAGTGTTAAGCAAAGAAAGCAGTGCAAATTGTCCGGGTAGCCATGATTAGTTGTTCAGGAGTCTTATGGCTTGGGGGTAGAAGCTGTTGAGAAGCCTTTTGGACCTAGACTTGGCGCTCCGGTACCGCTTGCCATGCGGTTGCAGAGAGAACAGTCTATGACTAGGGTGGCTGGAGTCTTTGACAATTTTGAGGGCCTTCCTCTGACACCGCCTGGTATAGAGGTCCTGGATGGCAGGAAGCTTGGCCCCAGTGATGTACTGGGCCGTACGCACTACCCTCTGTAGTGCCTTGCGGTCAGAGGCCGAGCAGTTGCCATACCAGGCAGTGATGCAACCGGTCAGGATGCTCTCGATGGTGCAGCTGTATAACTCTTTGAGGATCTGAGGACCCATGCCAAATGTTTTCAGTCTCCTGAGGGGGAATAGGCTCTGTCGTGCCCTCTTCACGACTGTCTTGGTGTGTTTGGACCATGATAGTTTGTTGGTGATGTGGACACCAAGGAACTTGAAGCTCTCAACCTGTTCCACTACAGCCCTGTCGATGAGAATGGGGGCATGCTCAGTCCTCTTTTTTTCTCTGTAGTCCACAATCATCTCCTTTTTCTTGATCACGTTGAGGGAGAGGTTGTTATCCTGGCACCACACGGCCAGGTCTCTGACCTCCTCCCTATAGGCTGTCTCATCGTTGTCGGTGATCAGGCCTACCACTGTTGTGTCGTCAGCAAACTTAATGAAGGTGTTGGAGTCGTGCCTGGCCATGCAGTCATGGGTGAACAGGGAATACAGGAGGGGACTGAGCACACACCCCTGAGGGGCCCCCGTGTTGAGGATCAGTGTGGCAGATGTGTTGTTGCCTACCCTTACCACGTGGGGTGGCCCATCAGGAAGTCCAGGATCCAGTTGCAGAGGGAGGTGTTTAGTCCCAGGATCCTTAGCTTAGTGATGAGCTTTGAGGGCACTATGGTGTTGAATGCTAAGCTGTAGTCAATGAATAGCATTCTCACGTAGGTGTTTCTCTTGTCCAGGTGGGAAAGGGCAGTGTGGAGTGCAATAGAGTTTGCATCATCTGTGGATCTGTTGGGGCAGTATGCAAATTGGAGTGGGTCTAGGGTTTCTGGGATAATGGTGTTGATGTGAGCCATGACCAGCCTTTCAAAGCACTTCATGGCTAAAGACGTGAGTGCTACGGGTCGGTAGTCATTTAGGCAGGTTATCTTAGTGTCCTTGGGCACAGGGACTATGGTGGTCTGCTTGAAACATGTTGGTATTACAGACTCAGTCAGGGACATGTTGAAAATGTCAGTGAAGATACTTGCCAGTTGGTCAGCACATGCTCGGAGTACACGGCCTGGTAATCCTGGGATAGGATACCTGGGATAGGATAAAGTAATCCTTCTACCCCCCCCCCCCAAAAAAAAAAAAAAAACATATTGTAAAGTGGTTATCCCACTGGCTATAAGGTGAATGCACCAATTTGTATGTCGCTCTGGATAAGAGCATCTGCTAAATTAATTAAATGTAAATGTAATCCGTCGGGCCCTGCGGCCTTGTGAATGTTGACCTGCTTAAAAGTCTTACTCACATCGGCTACGGAGAGCGTGATCACATAGTCATCCGGAACAGCTGGTGCTCTCATGCATGCTTCAGTGTTGCTTGCCTCGAAGCGAGCATATAAGTGATTTAGCTCGTCTGGTAGGCTTGTGTCACTGGGCAGCTCGCAGCTGTGCTTCCTTTTGTAGTCTGTAATAGTTTTCAAGCCCTACCACATCCGACGAGCGTCAGAGCCGGTGTAGTACGATTCAATCTTAGTCCTGTATTGACTCTTTGCCTGTTTGATGGTTCGTCGGAGGGCATAGCAGGATTTCTTATAAGCGTCCGGGTTAGAGTCCAGCTCCTTGAAAGCGGCAGCTCTAGTCTTTAGCTCAGTGTGGATGTTGCCTGTAATCCATGGCTTCTGGTTGGGGTATGTACGTACGGTCACTGTGGGGACGAGTCACCATGAGGAGAAGTTACCACTGTCCTCATGGCGAAATCTCTGAGTGGTTTCCTTCCTCTCTGGCAACTGAGTTAGGAAGGATGCCTGTATCTTTGTAGTGACTGGGTGTATTGATACACCATCCAAAGTGTAATGAATAACTCCACTGTGCTGAAAGGGATAGCTAACCAATAGGTACCCTTCTTTGCGAGGCATTGGAAAACCTCCCTGGTCTTTGTGGTTGAATCTGTGTATGAAATTCACTGCTTGACTGAGGGACCTTGCAGATAATTGTGTGGGGTACAGAGATGAGGTAGTCATTAAAAAATAATGTTAAACGCTATTATTGCACACAGTGTGAGTCCATGCAACTTATTATGGGACTTGTTAAGCACATTTTTACTCCTGAAATTATTTAGGCTTGCCATAAGAAAGGACTTTAATACTTATTGACTCAAGACATTTCAGCTTTCATTTTTAAAATGTGTTTTATTTTATTTTTCAAAAAACAATTCACTTTGACATTATGGGGTATTGTGGAAAAGGCAAGGGATGTGAATACTTTCTGAAGATAAGTTCTCTAATGTTACATTATCTAGTGTTGTAGGGCATTCTGGCCAGAACTTCTATGTTGAAGTATGTAGCCGTCTGTCTGTCTGTCTGTCTGTCTGTCTGTCTGTCTGTCTGTCTGTCTGTCTGTCTGTCTGTCTGTCTGTCTGTCTGTCTGTCTGTCTGTGTCTAAGGTTGTAGCTGGCAGCGGTCACTTGATCCCTGCAGAAGGTGAGTGAATCAGACCACATACCTTGATCCCTGCAGAAGGTGAGTGAATCAGACCACATACCTTGATCCCTGCAGAAGGTGAGTGAATCAGACCACATACTAACATACTAGAGAGAGGCAGCAGTTAACACTGACTGCAGTCAAAGTACTAAAGAGGAAACCTATAGTTGCCTACAGAAATAACAGATGCATCTGTTTTCCTCCACTGTGATGTATATTATCTACCAAGTCTCAAACATCAGATATCATTTTGGTAAAATCACTTTAATATTATTCACAATGAAATAAGACATAGTTTTGTTATAAAACACAAGTCACATAAATTAATAAATATGGACAATGTAAGCATTTACACAAGTAATTCAGTATATAAAATGAAAGAGAAATAAAAAATAAATAAAGTGAGTTTTTTTCTCTCTTTTGTGAAAGCAATAGATAGCGTTATACTCTGTGCCTCTATATGCATTAGTGCTGCATTCATTGAGATTTGAAACCGATGGAAACCCACAGAGAAGCAGGCCACGCGTTCATCTAGTCACATGACGTCTCCTGGTTCCCATGGTAACCACGGTCAGGGCTACTGGCTGTTGTCTGTACAATATGGGGTCAAGCACAAAAGGTGGCATTAGCAAATTGGCACTGTAGCGCCATCAGTGTCTCTCAACCTTATTTGCGCCAGGGGACAGCCAGGCAAGCTATGGCAATAGTTATCCTTCTTGGAAAAGCGGCTTAGATTAAAACTTAACACTTAAGATCTCATTTAGGCCTAGTAGCTGTCAGGAGCAAACAAGATATGAGGGACTGTCCTCGGATCGAGATGGAGGGTTGAGAAACACTGCTGTAGAGAAGAGCAGCCTCACTAGCAGTAAGAAAGGCCTAGAGAGCTAATCATATGGATATGCCTTCACACTGATTTTCCTTCTTGGTTTATAAAGCCATTGGTGGTGTAGCCTTATGTTGAATCACCAGCAGACAGGAGCACTGCATGGTCTTCAATGTCTAAACCTGACACATCCCCTTATATGTAGTGCACTAGTTCTGACCAGTAGTCGTGATAGGGAATAGGGTGCCGTTTTAGATGCACCCTTGGAGGAGTGTGGAGACTGAGAAATCTGTCAGTGGAGAAGTCCTCCCTGGGGCCAATGTGACACCTCTGCCTAACAGCTGAGATCTCTGTTTTGATTTAGAACGCCACAGATGCTAGAAGCATGCGTCCCCACATCAAGACCATGTCTGAGGCGTGTGAGAGAAGAAACCAACCAACGTCTGTCTGTTATGATGGTTTCCGATCCCAGCTGTGGTGTCCAATTATAACTGACGTGAAGGAGTGACATGACAGGTAGCCGGGTAGGGTAGGCTAGGTTAGGAGCCTGCTAGGCTAGGCTAGGTTAGGAGCCTGCTAGGCTAGGCTAGGCTAGGTTAGGAGCCTGCTAGGCTAGGCTAGGCTAGGTTAGGAGCCTGCTAGGCTAGGCTAGGTTAGGAGCCTGCTAGGCTAGGCTAGGTTAGGAGCCTGCTAGGCTAGGCTAGGCTAGGTTAGGAGCCTGCTAGGCTAGGTTAGGAGCCTGCTAGGCTAGGCTATGTTAGGAGCCTGCTAGGCTAGGCTAGGCTAGGTTAGGAGCCTGCTAGGCTAGGTTAGGAGCCTGCTAGGCTAGGTTAGGCTAGGGCTCCCGAGTGGCGCAGCGGTCTAAGGCACTGCATCTCAGTGCTTGAGGCGTCACTACAGACCCCCTGGTTCGATTCCAGGCTGTATCACAACTGGCCGTGATTCTGAGTCCCATAGGGCAGCGCACAATTGGCCCAGCGTCATCTGCCGTCATTGTAAATAAGAATTTGTTCTTAACTGACTTGCCTAGTTAAATAAAGGTTAAATAAATACAAAATAAAAGGCTAGGAGCCCGCTAGGCTAAGCTAGGTTAGGAGCCCGCTAGGCTAGGCTAGGTTAGGAGCCCGCTAGGCTAGGCTAGGTTAGGAGCCCGCTAGGCTAGGCTAGGCTAGGAGCCCGCTAGGCTAGGAGTACAAGGAGTTTTGGGGATGTTGTGGGTCACAGGTCATCAGAGAGATCATATACAGTTTGTGGACCAGCTCAAATGTGACACCGGACTGGAGGATTGGAGGACATTGCATCTGTAATGGAGGACAGAGAAGCAGCTGTAGAGGTCAAACCCACTGTTCGACTCCAGACGACCAGATGATGTGGGTCACTCAGGGGGGGTTGGGCCTGTTGGAGACACAGACCAGAGGCAGGGAGCCGTGGTCAAACAGTTTGTATGGCAGCGTCCCCTTGGAGGTCCACACGTCCGTCTTGGGGTCGTAACACTCGAAGCAGTCCGAGTCCTCGATGGCGTCGTGCCCGTTCAGGAAGCGCCCCCCCGTCACGTACAGCTTGTTGTTGATGACCGTGGCGCTGTGGTGCATCCGCCTCTCCTTCAGGTTCTCACACTTTACAAACTTGTTGGCTTTGGTGTCGTAGGCGATCATCCGTCTAGTGTACCCTAGAAATGACAACATTTCCAATACAGTGACTCTTAAGACAGATTCACAGCCTGCGTCCAAAATAGCAGCCTATTCCCTATATAGTGCACTACTTTTGAGCAGAGCCCCTAGGGAATAGGGTTCCACAGCCTACCCACAGATTGTTCAGAATCACAACATCAAAGTAATTAAAGTTGAAAGGAGATGACTCCATTTAAGAAGAAAAAGAGAGACACGCTAATCAACTCATGTGGACCTCAACAGCTGTGGATATTACACATGATAGACCAGGTAAACAAAGGTAAACATGTTGAAAGCGGCAGCCTGTTCACCTCCAATGATGTAGATCTTGTCCTCGATGACAGCAGCAGGTGCACAGACGTTCTTCACCGTCCGGGTCTCCAGTCTGGACCACAGGTTCCTGGAGATGTGGTACACCTGAGAGACGGAGACACCAGAGAGACGGAGACACCAGAGAGACGGAGACACCAGAGAGACGGAGACACCAGAGAGACGGAGACACCAGAGAGACGGAGACACCAGAGAGACGGAGACACCAGAGAGACGGAGACACCAGAGAGACGGAGACACCAGAGAGACGGAGACACCAGAGAGACGGAGACACCAGAGAGACGGAGACACCAGAGAGACGGAGACACCAGAGAGACGGAGACACCAGAGAGACGGAGACACCAGAGAGACGGAGACACCAGAGAGACGGAGACACCAGAGAGACGGAGACACCAGAGAGACGGAGACACCAGAGAGACGGAGACACCAGAGAGACGGAGACACCAGAGAGACGGAGACACCAGAGAGACGGAGACACCAGAGAGACGGAGACACCAGAGAGACGGAGACACCAGAGAGACGGAGACACCAGAGAGATCAGTCAGTCAGCCAATGTCAGGCCGCCAGGAAACATGTGGTGAGGTGATACTTAGTTTAATAAGGGCAAAGTGCAGTTTTTTTTAACCAATTTGCCTCATGATTTGTCTCGTGCACAATTTCTCTGTCCTTCACATTGGAGTGCTGCTGCAGGCTCTTTGCGTGTCTTGACCAATCAGATTCACGGAAATCGCAGGTCGGGATCCTTAAATTAGATGACCTAATATTACGTTTATCCTACCAACGGGACATTAAACTGTAATATCTTATGTTTCACCGAGTCGTGGCTGAACGACGACATGGATAACATACAGCTGGCAGGATATACGCTACATCGGCAGGATAGAACGGCTGACTCCGGTAAGACAAGGGGTGGCGGTCTGTGTATATTTGTCAATAACAGCTGGTGCATAAAATCTAATACTAAGGAAGTCTCAAGGTTTTGCTCGCCTGAGGTAGAGTGTCTCATGATAAGCTGTAGACCACACTATTTACCAAGAGAGTTTTCATCTATATTTTTCGTAGCTGTCTATTTACCACCACAAACCGATGCAGGCACTAAGATTGCACTCAATGAGCTGTATAAGGCCATAAGTAAACAGGAAAACGCTCATCCAGAGACAGCGCTCCTAGTGGCCGGGGACTTTAATGCAGGGAAACTTAAATCCGTTCTACCTAATTTCAACCAGCATGTTAAATGTGCAACCAGAGGGAAAAAAAAACTCTAGACCACCTTTACTCCACACTCAGAGACGCATACAAAGCTCTCACTCGCCCTCCATTTGGCAAATCTGACCATAACTCTATCCTCCTGATTGCTGCTTATAAGCAAAAACAAAAGCTCCGTGGCTTGATGACTCATTGCGAGCTCACAGAACAAAGCTCCGGGCAGCTGAGCGGAAATGGAAGAAAACTAGACTCCCTGCGGACCTGGCATCTTTTCACTCCCGCCTCTCTACATTTTCTTCATCTGTTTCTGCTGCTAAGGCCACTTTCTACCACTCTAAATTCCAAGCATCTGCCTCTAACTCTAGGAAGCTCTTTGCCACATTCCTCCTCCCTGCTGAATCCCCCCCCCCCCCCTCCTCCCTCTCTGTGGATGACTTTGTCAACCATTTTGAAAAGAAGGTTGACGACATCCGATCCTCGTTTGTTAAGTCAAATGACACGGCTGGTCCTGCTCACACTGCCCTACCCTATGCTTTGACTTCTTTCTCCCCTCTCTCTCCAGATAAAATCTTGCGACTTGTGACGGCAGGCCGCCCAACAACCTGCCCGCTTGACCCTATCCCCTCCTCTCTTCTCCAGACCATCTCCGGTGACCTTCTCCCTTACCTCACCTCACCTCGCTGATCAACTCATCCTTGACTGCTGGCTATGTCCCTTCCGTCTTCAAGAGAGCGCGAGTTGCACCCCTTCTCAAAAAACCAACACTCGATCCCTCTGATGTCAACAACTACAGACCAGTATCCCTTCTTTCTTTTCTCTCCAAAACTATTGAGCATGCCGTCTTTAGCCAACTCTCTTGTTATCTCTCTCAGAATGACCTTCTTGATCCAAACCAGTCAGGTTTCAAGACTGGTCATTCAACTGAGACTGCTCTTATCTGTGTCACGGAGGCTCTCCGCACTGCTAAAGCTAACTCTCTCTCCTCTGCTCTTGTCCTTCTTGACCTGTCTGCTGCCTTTGATACTGTGAACCATCAGATCCTCCTCTCCACCCTCTCCGAGCTGGGCATCTCCGGCGCTGCTCACTCTTGGATTGCGTCCTACCTGACCGGTCGCTCCTACCAAGTGGCGTGGCGAGAAGCTGTCTCCGCACCATGTGCTCTCACCACTGGTGTCCCCCAGGGCTCAGTTCTAGGCCCTCTCCTATTCTCGCTATACACCAAGTCACTTGGCTCTGTCATATCCTCACATGGCCTCTCCTATTATTGCTACGCTGACGACACACAACTAATCTTCTCCTTTCCCCCTTCTGATAACCAGGTGGCGAATCGCATCTCTGCATGTCTGGCAGACATATCAGTGTGGATGACGGATCACCACCTCAAGCTGAACCTTGGCAAGACGGAGCTGCTCTTCCTCCCGGGGAAGGACTGCCTGTTCCATGATCTCGCCATCACGGTTGACAACTCCGTTGTGTCCTCCTCCCAGAGTGCGAAGAGCCTTGGCGTGACCCTGGACAACACCCTGTCGTTCTCCGCTAACATCAAGGCGGTGACCCGATCCTGTAGGTTCATGCTCTACAACATTCGGAGAGTACGACCCTGCCTTACACAGGAAGCGGCACAGGTCCTAATCCAGGCACTTGTCATCTCCCGTCTGGATTACTGCAACTCGCTGTTGGCTGGGCTCCCTGCCTGTGCCATTAAACCCCTACAACTCATCCAGAATGCCGCAGCCCGTCTGGTGTTCAACCAAAGTTCCCAAGTTCTCTCACGTCACCCCGCTCCTCCGCACACTCCACTGGCTTCCAGTTGAAGCTCGCATCTGCTACAAGACCATGGTGCTTGCCTACGGAGCTGTGAGGGGAACGGCACCTCCGTACCTTCAGGCTCTGATCAGTCCCTACACCCAATTGAGGGCATTGCGTTCATCCACCTCTGGCCTGCTGGCTCCCCTACCTCTGCGGAAGCATAGTTCCCGCTCAGCCCAGTCAAAACTGTTCGCTGCTCTGGCACCCCAATGGTGGAACAAGCTCCCTCACGACGCCAGGACAGCGGCGCCATACACATTAGCTCACTCACCACCTTCCGGAGACATTTGAAACCCCACCTCTTTAAGGAATACCTGGGATAGGATAAAGTAATCCTTCTACCCCCCCCCCAAAAAAATAAAAAAAATTAAAATAAAATAAATATTGTAAAGTGGTTGTCCCACTGGCTATAAGGTGAATGCACCTATTTGTAAGTCACTCTGGATAAGAGCGTCTGCTAAATGACGTAAATGTAAAGAGAGATCCTTGATGAAAATACCTAATTTCTACCAGCATGTTAAATGTGCAACCAGAGGAAAAAAAACTCTAGACCACCTTCCCTCCACACACAGAGACGCATACAAAGCTCTCCCTCGCCCTCCATTTGGCAAATCTGACCATAACTCTATCCTCCTGATTCCTGCTTATAAGCAAAAACTAAAGCAAGAAGCACCAGTGACTCGGTTAATAAAAAAGTGGTCAGATGAAGCAGATGCTAAGCTACAGGACTGTTTTGCTAGCACAGACTGGAAAATGTTCCGGGATTCTTCCGATAGCATTGAGGAGTACACCACATCAGTCACTGGCTTCATCAATAAGTGCATCGATGGCGTCGTCCCCACAGTGACCGTACGAACATACCCCAACCAGAAGCCATAGATTACAGGCAACATCCGTACTGAGCTAAAGGGTAGAGCTGCCGCTTTCAAGGAGTGGGACTCTAACCCGGACGCTTATAAGAAATCCCGCTATGCCCTCCGACGAACCATCAACCAGGCAAATAGTCAATACAGGACTAAGATTGAATCGTACTACACCGGCTCTGATGCTCGTCGGATGTGGCAGGGCTTGAAAACTATTACAGACTACAAAGGGAAGCACAGCCGCGAGCTGCCCAGTGACACAAGCCTACCAGACGAGCTAAACCACTTCTATGCTCGCTTCGAGGCAAGCAACACTGAAGCATGCATGAGAGCACCAGCTGTTTCGGATGACTATGTGATCACGCTCTCTGTAGCCGATGTGAGTAAGACTTTTAAGAAGGTCAACATTCACAAGGCCGGAATACCAGGACGTGTGCTCCGAGCATGTGCTGGCCAACTGGCAAGTGTCTTCACTGACATTTTCAACATGTCCTGACTGAGTCTGTAATACCAACACGTTTCAAGCAGACCACCATAGTCCCCGTGCCCAAGGACACTAAGATAACCTGCCTAAATGACTACTAAACACCTGTTCTGAAAGGCCCCAGAGCCTGCAACAGCACTAAGCAAGGGGCACCACCAAGCAAGCTGCACCATGAAGACCAAGGACCTCTCCAAACAGGTCAGGGACAGAGTTGTGGAGAAGTACAGATCAGGGTTGGGTTATAAAAAAATATCAGAAACTTTGAACATCCCACGGAGCACCATTAAATCCATTATTAAAAAATTTAAAGAATATGGCACCACAACAAACCTGCCAAGAGAGGGCCGCCCACCAAAACTCATGGACCAGGCAAGGAGGGCATTAATCAGAGAGGCAACAAAGAGACCAAAGATAACACTGAAGGAGCTGCAAAGCTCCACAGCGGAGATTGGAGTATCTGTCCATAGGACCACTTTAAGCCGTACACTCCACAGAGCTGGGCTTAAAGGAAGAGTGGCCAGAAAAAAGCCATTGCTTAAAGAAAAAAATAAGCAAACACGTTTGGTGTTCGCCAAAAGCCATGTGGGAGACTCCCCAAACATATGGAAGAAGGTACTCTGGTCAGATGAGACTAAAATTGAGCTTTTTGGCCATCAAGGACAATGCTATGTCTGGTGCAAACCCAACACCTCTCATCACCCCAAAAACACCATCCCCACAGTGAAGCATGGTGGTGGCAGCATCATGCTGTGGGGATGTTTTTCATCGGCGGGGACTGGGAAACTGGTCAGAATTGGAGGAATGATGGATGGCGCTAAATACAGGGAAATCCTTGAGGGAAACCTGTTTCAGTCTTCCAGAGATTTGAGACTGGGATGGAGGTTCACCTCAAGTTTTCTGTTTTTTTGTCTTATTTCTTGTTTGTTTCACAATAAAGAATATTTTGTATCTTCAAAGTGGTAGGCATGTTGTGTATATCAAATGATACAAACCCCCCAAAAAATCAATTTTAATTCTAGGGTGAATACTTTCGCAATCCACTGTATGTATTAATTTGTGGATGTCCATCATCCATTTCGTACGATATGTTACGAATTACAATTCGTGCAATATGTTACGAATTGGCAAATCGTATGATATGTAGCAAATCCAATTTGTTGTGGCCAACATTAGCTAGGTGACTAAGTGGCTGACGCTAACGTTAGCTAGGTGGCTAACGTTAGCTAGGGGTTAAGGGTTAGCTAGGGGTTAAGGGTTAGCTAGGTGGCTAACGTTAGCTAGGGGTTCGTCAACATCTTCAACAGCCGAAGCTAAGTAGTAACATTAACATGATGTCTTCTAATTGCAGTCGCTGTACTCATAATATACAGGAGAACGATCGCCTTACGGCGAGAATAGCTGTGCTACAAGCCCAGCTTCAGACGCAATCGTTAGGCAAGGGTAATTTCAGTGTAGGAAAGGAAGAAACAGCGTCTGTGCCACCAGTAAGTACAGACAGTAACGTTAGTATAAATCCCCCCGCACAGTCCCCGCAGCCGGACAACTTTCTCATGGCTTCTGGAGGGAAATACTGTTGGAATGCTCAACCGGTGTCGCTCATTCAGCCGACAGAAACCTTCAACCGGTTTTCCCCATTATGTAGCGAGTCGGAGTCTGAGTCTGAGTCTTCTCTTGTCTCTACTCCTCCCGTTACGGGGTCTGAGACGCCGAAGGCTCCCACCATTAGCTCTGACAAATTGAAAACCCTAGTCATTGGCGACTCCATTACCCGCAGTATTAGACTTAAAACGAATCACCCAGCGATCATACACTGTTTACCAGGGGGCAGGGCTACCGACGTTAAGGCTAATCTAAAGATGGTGCTGGCTAAAGCTAAAACTGGCGAGTGTAGAGAGTATAGAGATATTGTTATCCACGTCGGCACCAACGATGTTAGGATGAAACAGTCAGAGGTCACCAAGTGCAACATAGCTTCAGCGTGTAAATCAGCTAGAAAGATGTGTCGGCATCGAGTAATTGTCTCTGGCCCCCTCCCAGTTAGGGGAAGTGACGAGCTCTACAGCAGAGTCTCAGCACTCAATCGCTGGTTGAAAACTGTTTTCTGCCCCTCCCAAAAGATAACATTTGTGGATAATTGGCCCTCTTTCTGGGACTCACCCACAAACAGGACCAAGCCTGACCTGCTGAGGAGTGACGGACTCCATCCTAGCTGGAGGGGTGCTCTCCTCTTATCTACCAACATAGATAGGGCTCTAACTCCTCTAGCCCCACAGTGAAATAGGGTGCAGGCCAGGCAGCAGGCTGTTAGCCAACCTGCCAGCTTAGTGGAGTCTGCCAATAGCATAGTCAGTGTAGTCAGCTCAGCCATACCCATTGAGACTGTGTCTGTGCCTCGACCTAGGTTGGGCAAAACTAAACATGGCGGTGTTCACCCTAGCAATCTTATTAGGATAAAGACCTCCTCCATTCCTGCCATTATTGAAAGAGATCGTGATACCTCACATCTCAAAATAGGGTTACTTAATGTTAGATCCCTCACTTCAAAGGCAGTCATAGTCAATGAACTAATCACTGATCATAATCTTGATGTGATTGGCCTGACTGAAACATGGCTTAAGCCTGATGAATTTGCTGTGTTAAATGAGGCCTCACCTCCTGGTTACACTAGTGACCATATTCCCCGTGCATCCCGCAAGGGCGGAGGTGTTGCTAACATTTACGATAGCAAATTTCAATTTACAAAAAAAAAAAATGGCGTTTTCATCTTTTGAGCTTCTAGTCATGAAATCTATGCAGCCTACTCAATCACTTTTTATAGCTACTGTTTACAGGCCTCCTGGGCCATATACAGCGTTCCTCTCTGAGTTTCCTGAATTCCTATCAGACCTTGTAGTCATAGCAGATCATATTCTAATTTTTGGTGATTTTAATATTCACATGGAGAAGTCCACAGACCCACTCCAAAAGTCTTTCGGAGCCATCATCGACTCAGTGGGTTTTGTCCAACATGTCTCTGGACCTACTCACTGCCACAGTCATACTCTGGACCTAGTTTTGTCCCATGGAATAAATGTTGTAGATCTTAATGTTTTTCCACAAAATCCTGGACTATCGGACCACCATTTTATTACGTTTGCAATCGCAACAAATAATCTGCTCAGACCCCAACCAAGGAGCATCAAAAGTCGTGCTATAAATTCTCAGACAACACAAAAATTCCTTGATGCCCTTCCAGACTCCTTCTGCCTACCCAAGGACGTCAGAGGACAAAAATCAGTTAACCACTTAACTGAGGAACTCAATTTAACCTTGCGCAATACCCTAGATGCAGTTGCACCCCTAAAAACGAAAAACATTTGTCATAAGAAACTAGCTCCCTGGTATACAGAAAATACCCGAGCTTTGAAGCAAGCTTCCAGGAAATTGGAACGGAAATGGCGCCACACCAAACTGGAAGTCTTCCGACTAGCTTGGAAAGACAGTACCGTGCAGTACCGAAGAGCCCTCACTGCTGCTCGATCATCCTACTTTTCCAACTTAATCGAGGAAAATAAGAATAATCCAAAATTTCTTTTTGATACTGTTGCAAAGCTAACTAAAAAGCAGCATTCCCCAAGAGAGGATGGCTTTCACTTCAGCAGTAATAAATTCATGAACTTCTTTGAGGAAAAGATCATGACCATTAGAAAGCAAATTACGGACTCCTCTTTGAATCTGCGTATTCCTCCAGGGCTTAGCTGTCCTGGATCTGCACAGCTCTGCGAGGGCCTGGGATCGGGAGAGACACTTAAGTGTTTTAGTACTATATCTCTTGACACAATGATGAAAATAATCATGGCCTCTAAACCTTCAAGCTGCATACTGGATCCTATTCCTACTAAACTGCTGAAGGAGCTGCTTCCTGTGCTTGGCCCTCCTATGTTGAACATAATAAACTGCTCTCTATCCACCGGATGTGTACCAAACTCACTAAAAGTGGCAGTGATAAAGCCTCTCTTGAAAAAGCCAAACCTTGACCCGGAAAATATAAAAAACTATCGGCCTATATCGAATCTTCCATTCCTCTCAAAAATTTTAGAAAAAGCTGTTGCGCAGCAACTCACTGCCTTTCTGAAGACAAACAATGTATACGAAATGCTTCAGTCTGGTTTTAGACCCCATCATAGCACTGAGACTGCACTTGTGAAGGTGGTAAATGACCTTTTAATGGCGTCAGACCGAGGCTCTGCATCTGTCCTCGTGCTACTAGACCTTAGTGCTGCCTTTGACACCATCGATCACCACATTCTTTTGGAGAGACTGGAAACCCAAATTGGTCTACACGGACAAGTTCTGGCCTGGTTTAGATCTTACCTGTCGGAAAGATATCAGTTTGTCTCTGTGAATGGTCTGTCCTCCGACAAATCAACTGTACATTTCGGTGTTCCTCAAGGTTCCGTTTTAGGACCACTATTGTTTTCACTATATATTTTACCTCTTGGGGATGTTATTCGAAAACATAATGTTAACTTTCACTGCTATGCGGATGACACACAGCTGTACATTTCAATGAAACATGGTGAAGCCCCAAAATTGCCCTCGCTAGAAGCCTGTGTTTCAGACATAAGGAAGTGGATGGCTGAAAACTTTTTACTTTTAAACTCGGACAAAACAGAGATGCTGGTTCTAGGTCCCAAGAAACAAAGAGATCTTCTGTTAAATCTGACAATTCATCTTGATGGTTGTAAAGTCGTCTCAAATAAAACTGTGAAGGACCTCGGCGTTACTCTTGACCCTGATCTCTCTTTTGACGAACATATCAAGACTGTTTCAAGGACAGCTTTTTTCCATCTACGTAACATTGCAAAAATCAGAAATGTTCTGTCCAAAAATGATGCAGAAAAATTAATCCATGCATTTGTTACTTCTAGGTTAGACTACTGCAATGCTCTATTTTCCGGCTACCCGGATAAAGCACTAAATAAACTTCAGTTAGTGCTAAATACGGCTGCTAGAATCCTGACTAGAACCAAGAAATTTGATCATATTACTCCAGTGCTAGCTTCCCTACACTGGCTTCCTGTTAAGGCAAGGGCTGATTTCAAGGTTTTACTGTTAACCTATAAAGCGTTACATGGGCTTGCTCCTACCTATCTTTCCGAGTTGGTCCTGCCGTACATACCAATACGTACGCTACGGTCACAAGACGCAGGCCTCCTAATTGTCCCTAGAATTTCTAAGCAAACAGCGGGAGGCAGGGCTTTCTCCTATAGATCTCAATTTTTATGGAACAGTCTGCCTACCCATGTGAGAGACGCAGACTCGGTCTCAACCTTTAAGTCTTTACTGAAGACTTATCTCTTCAGTAGGTCATATGATTGAGTGTAGTCTGGCCCAGGAGTGTGAAGGTGAACGGAAAGGCTCTGGAGCAACGAACAGCCCTTGCTGTCTCTGCCAGGCCGGTTCCCCTCTCCACTGGGGTTCTCTGCCTCTAACCCTGTTGCAGGGGCTGAGTCACTGGCTTGCTGGTGCTCTTTCATGCCGTCCCTGGGAGGGGTGCGTCACATGAGTGGGTTGAGTTACTGACGTGATCTTCCTGTCTGGGTTGGCGCCCCCCCTTGGTTTGTGCTGTGGTGGAGACCTCTGTGGGCTATACTCGGCCTTGTCTCAGGATTGTAAGTTGGTGGTTGAGGATATCCCTCTAGTGGTGCGGGGGCTGTGCTTTGGCAGAGTGGGTGGGGTTATATCCTTCCTGTTTGGCCCTGTCCGGGGGTTTCTTCGGATGGGGCCACAGTGTCTCCGGACCGCTCCTGTCTCAGCCTCCAGTATTTATGCTGCAGTAGTTTATGTGTCGGGGGGCTGGGGTTAGTTGGTTATACCTGGAGTACTTCTCCTGTCTTATCCAGTGTCCTGTGTGAATTTAAGTATGCTCTCTCTAATTCTCTCGTTCTCTCTTTCTCTCTGAGAACCTGAGCCCTAGGACCATACGTCAGGACTACCGGGCATGATGACACCTTGCTGTCCCCAGTCCGCCTGGCCTTGCTGCTATTCCAGTTTCAACTGTTCTGCCTGCGGTTACGAAACCCCTACCTGTCCCAGACCTGCTGTTTTCAACTCTTAATGATCGGCTATGAAAAGCCAACTGAGAGACCTGAGCCCTAGGACCATACGTCGGGACTACCGGCCGTGGTGACTCCTTGCTGTCCCCAGTCCGCCTGGCCTTGCTGCTATTCCAGTTTCAACTGTTCTGCCTGCGGTTATGGAACCCCTACCTGTCCCAGACCTGCTGTTTTCAACTCTTAATGATCGGCTATGAAAAGCCAACTGAGATTTATTCCTGATTATTATTTGACCATGCTTGTCACTTATGAACATTTTTGAACATCTTGGCATGGTTCTGTTATAATCTTCACCCGGCACAGCCAGAAGAGGACTGGCCACCCCTCATAGCCTGGTTCCTCTCTAGGTTTCTTCCTAGGTTTTCGCCTTTCTAGGGAGTTTTTCCTAGCCACCGTGCTTCTACACCTGCATTACTAGCTGTTTGGGGTTTTAGGCTGGGTTTCTGTACAGCACTTCGAGATATTAGCTGATGTAAGAAGGGCTATATAAAATAAAATTGATTGATAGGGGTTAAGGGTTAGCTAGGGGTTAAGGGTTAGCTAGGGGTTAAGGGTTAGCTAGGGGTTAAGGGTTAGCTAGGGGTTAAGGGTTAGCTAGGGGTTAAGGGTTAGCTAGGGGTTAAGGGTTATATGCCCACCCATTTACCCCAACCTTTGGGTTAGGGTTATATGCCCACCCATTTACCCCAACCTTTGGGTTAGGGTTATATGCCCACCCATTTACCCCAACCTTTGGGTTAGGGTTATATGCCCACCCATTTACCCCAACCTTTGGGTTAGGGTTATATGCCCACCCATTTACCCCAACCTTTGGGTTAGGGTTATATGCCCACCCATTTACCCCAACCTTTGGGTTGGGGTTATATGCCCACCCATTTACCCCAACCTTTGGGTTAGGGTTACATGCCCACCCATTTACCCCAACCTTTGGGTTAGGGTTATATGCCCACCCATTTATCCCGACCAACCACCCTTATTTTTTGCCTTATTATGTAACCTTCTGTCTCGTGTAACCATACCAAACGTAACATATCATACACATTTTACTCTACCAGCTGAGCTACAGTTGTAAACAAAGTGGTAACGTTGTGTATTTGTTTGTGAGAAAATGTGAAAGGGATCAAATTTAGTTAATATTCAAACTTGGGCTGACTAGGCTACCTAGACTTTTTCAATCCAAAATTATTAACTGGAATTAATCAATAAACACATTAGCTTACATAGCATACATAGCATACATAGCATACATAGCATACATAGCATACATAGCATACATGGCATACATGGCATACATAGCATACATAGCATACATAGCATACATAGCATACATAGCATACATGGCATACATGGCATACATAGCATACATGGCATACATAGCATACATAGCATACATAGCATACATAGCATACATAGCATACATAGCATACATAGCATACATAGCATACATAGCATACATGGCATACATGGCATACATAGCATACATGGCATACATAGCATACATAGCATACATAGCATACATACACATTAGCTTAATAGACTTAGTTTATGTTTATTAGGCAGTTGCAGGCCATGATTGGGAGTCCCGTAGGGCGGCGCCCAGCGTCGTTTGGGTTTGGGTTTGGCCGTCATTGTGAATATGAATTTGTTCTTGACTGACTTGCTTAGTTAAATAACAAAAACAAATACACACTAGAGGACAGGAATTGCCTCCTCCCTGCTTTGATACAACTGTTGCGTTGATTGATTGGTTACCTGTATCTCCCTGACAGGGTTCTGCATGGCGTCCTCCCCTCCGAACACGTAGACCCTCTGGTCGTTGGCGGCGACGGCGGGGTGCAGCACGGCGGTGGGGAGAGGAGCCATGGCCTCCCATTGGTTAAACATACTGTTGTACCTCTCCACAGAGTTGGAGATCTGTTTGTCTACTCCGATCCCCCCCAGGACAAAGATAAAGTGGAGGTAGGAGACACTCTGGTGGGCGTAGCGCGGCTCCAGCATGGGCTCAGCCGTCCTCCACTGGTCGATTTCAATAAAGGCAACATTACATGGTGTCAATAGCAGCTAAGGCTGAAATTTAAAATGTTCATAAATACACAATACAAAATAATTATCGATCAGCACAATAAAATCTAACTTAAAAATACATATTTTTCTGGACAAACTGTCAGTAGCCTTACGTACCTGGTTGGTCTTGAGGGAGAGGGTGTAGACGGTGGCAGATACAGAGCTGTCTCCCGAGGCCATGCTGAGGCTGAGCCCCCCCACCACGTACAGGATGCTGTGGATGCAGACGTAGGAGGCCTTGTAGAGCCTCAGGGGCAGCTTGGCCAGCCACTGCCAGCGCTGAGTCCTCTCGTCATAGAGCAGGGCTTCCCGGGACGTCTGCTCGTTGTTCTTGCGCCCGCCGACCACCACGAGCGTCTCTCGGCAGGTGTAACGGCGTGGTGTGGTCCAGAGGGGCTTCAGCTCACGGCCGCACTTGGCACTGACTGAGAGCATGAGGCGACGGACGGACTCGATGATCTCGGTGCAGAGCGTGGAGGACTGGACGAGCGGGTCGTTGGCGATGAACTGGAACAGGTAGGTGGGGTGGATGTAGCGCAGACGCACCTTCTTGAAGAGGTCGTGGATGGCGCCGCGCCGGGAGAACGGGTCGTGGTGGATCCATGCCAGGAGGGTCTCAAACACCTGGGAAATGTGACTTTTAGTTTTTAACATGGGGGATTAGTACTATCTTACCTTATTTGATCTAATCTTATCCTTTATTTATTTTTTCATATCTCACCTCACCTCACCTCTTCTCACCTCACCTCACCTCACCTCAACTCATCTCATCTCATCTCATATCACCTGCTCCTCCTCGGCACACAGTCGGTCATCCTCCAGGTAACACATGAGCTCAGGTAAGGAGAGCTCACAGAAGTCCTCGGAGGCAGCTACATCTGAGAAGCTCCGCACGGCCATCTCCTTGGCCTTCTCCTTCAGACTGTCACAGTGGAGGATCTCTGACAGTCGGATCATACTGAGACAGTTGTCTGGGCTCAGCTGCTCCTGAAATATATGATCATTTAACATAGGCCGTGTGTGAGTGCACATTTATTATAATTTCTTACATCATTTAACCTTTATTTAAGCAGGGAAGTCCCATTGAGACCAAAGTCTCTTTTGCAAGGGAGGCCTGATTCACAAACACAATACATCGTACACAATCAGGAGTTAGTGGCACAGTCACATCCATCAATACTGCAGTGTCAACATAAGTCCCAGAGTTAGCAACAAAGCTGATTTCCATCCGTAGTCACCTGCAGGAAGGTGGAGCAGGCCTCAAACAGCCGTCCATAGTACAGCATGGAGGCAGCCTGCATTAGAGGAAGCACTATGTCCATGCTGATGGTGATGGCTCCTGTATACACATAGTCCACTATGCCACAGAGCACGTCAGGGGAGATACCCTTCAGATCCACCCGACCCTGGCTGCTCTCCACAAAGTTACTGCAGAACATGGCCCTGAGGAATATACATGACAGGTTACTGCAGAACATGGCCCTGAGGAATATACGTGACAGGTTACTGCAGAACATGGCCCTGAGGAATATACGTGACAGGTTACTGCAGAACATGGCCCTGAGGAATATACGTGACAGGTTACTGCAGAACATGGCCCTGAGGAATATACGTGACAGGTTACTGCAGAACATGGCCCTGAGGAATATACGTGACAGGTTACTGCAGAACATGGCCCTGAGGAATATACGTGACAGGTTACTGCAGAACATGGCCCTGAGGAATATACGTGACAGGTTACTGCAGAACATGGCCCTGAGGAATATACGTGACAGGTTACTGCAGAACATGGCCCTGAGGAATATACGTGACAGGTTACTGCAGAACATGGCCCTGAGGAATATACATGATAATTGGTGTAAATGGCACCGGAGGAGATGGCTGCCGTTTTACGTCCCTCTAACCAATTGTGCTATTATGTGTGTTTTTGTAATTTATTCTGTCAATAGTGTTTCTGCCACCGTCTCTTATGACCAAAAAGAGCTTCTGGATATCAGGACAGCGATTACTCCCCTCGTATTGGACGAAGATTTTTTCTTCAACGAGTCGGACGCAAAGGATATTCCATAGACCCCCGACAAGGCCCAAATCCCCGTCATTCGCATGAGAAAGAGACAGAGATATCGTGGATGTAGGTCGGGGTGCCTTGTAAGGAGCGAGTAATCTGCCTCTTCCATCAATCGTATTAGCCAACGTACAATCATTTGAAAACAAAATGGACGACCTAAGATCAAGGATATCCTACCAACGGGAAATGGCTGAACGACGACATGGGTAACATACAGCTGGCAGGATATACGCTAAATCAGCAGGACAGAACGGCTGACTCCGGTAAGACAAGGGGTGGCGGTCTGTGTATATTTGTAAACAACCGCTGGTGCATAAAATCTAATACTAAGGAAGTCTCGAGGTTTTGCTCGCCTGAGGTAGAGTATCTCATGATAAGCTGTAGACCACACTATTTACAAAAATAGTTTTCTATATTTTTCGTAGCTGTCTATTTACCACCACAATCCGATGCTGGCACTAAGATTGCACTCAATGAGCTGTATAAGGCCATAACTGAACAGGAAAACACTCATCCAGAGGCAGCGCTCCTAGTGGCCGGGGACTTCAATGCAGGGAAACTTAAATCCGTTCTACCTAATTTCTACCAGCATGTTAAATGTGCCACCAGAGGAAAAAAAACTCTAGACCACCTTTACTCCACACACAGAGACGCATACAAAGCTCTCCCTCGCCCTCCATTTGGCAAATCTGACCATAACTATTTTTAGTCTCCTGAGTGGCGCAGTGGTCTAAGGCACTGCATCGCAGTGCTAGCTGTGCCACTAGAGATCCTGGTTCGAATCCAGGCTCTGTCGTAGCCGGCCGTGACCGGGAGACCCATGGGGCGGCGCACAATTGGCCCAGCGTCGTCCAGGGTAGGGGAGGGAATGGCCGGTAGGGATGTAGCTCAGTTGATAGAGCATGGTGTTTGCAACGCCAGGGTTGTGGGTTCGATTCCCACAGGGGGTATGAAAAAAATAAAAATAATGTAAGTCGCTCTGGATAAGAGCGCCTGCTAAATGACGTAAATGTAAATGTATCCTCCTGATTCCTGCTTATAAGCAAAAACTAAAGCAGGAAGCACCAGTGACTCGGTTAATAAAGAAGTGGTCAGATGTAAATAAGAATTTGTTCTTAATTGACTTGCCTAGTTAAATAAAGGTGAAATAAAAAAAAATAAAAAAAAATAGGCCATGTCTTGAAATATGCAGACAGACGGATTAAAAGTAAATTTACATTGTAATACTTCTGACAGACAACTTTCTAATTCCGCCCATAACTTTTGGACTTTATAACATTTCCAGAAGGCATGGATTATTGTTTGTTTTACACTTAAGACATGACGCTGCCGTTGTGCTGTAGAATTTGTGAATTTTGTCTCTTGTCTAATAAATTCTATACATTAGTTTATACTGGATTAAGCGTACATTTTAGTTATCTGTAATTTCGTTAGTTATGTTCCAACACTCCCTTCATCTTGTGCCAATATCAGTTATTTTAAAGGTTTTGTACTATCATATGAATATTATTTTCTGATTCAAATAGGATTCCCTCAACATTGCTCTGATGTCCAAAATATTTCAAATCGAAATTTCGTGATATAAAACTTTTAAGTTGCATGTTTTTGAAAATATCTTCATTGGTCCAAAATAGCTGTTTGATTCTGTCATGGAAATGAATGTATTTCCTGTTACCAAGTCATTTCCCGTTTCTATGCCTTTAATTTTCCACGCAGACCAGTTTATTAGTGCATTCTGAAAAGCTTTCCAAGGATTGTTACATAGGTTGTGTTTTTTGGGAGTGATATTGGTTCTTGTAGAATCCGTTTCTAGTGTTCTTAACTATGAAGTTGTTAATGTTCTTAGCTTTATCCTTTGAAAATAGACACATGAAAATATTCTGGGGGTGAGCATGTGCATCTTCAGTATGTATACATTTTTCCTCTTTAGTGCATTTAAATATATGTCTCAAGTAAAAGCCTTGGGTGGCAAGTTGATGCAATTCCAAGTCAGAGGTTAAAACCACCCTTTTTATTCTGAGTTTTATTTGATAAAGATAAAGTCTATTGTATGAGTAAACTTTTTTAAAGAATGTCTTCGGTAGGGTAATTGGTATTACCGAGAATAAATATAAAAACTTTGGGAGCCTGAAGATTGTTCCATTTAATTAGATCTGCTTTCATATTGTTGAGTAATGGGATAAAGTTACCTTTATATATCTGTTGTTTGTTGACACTTATTAAGCATCTTAAGTATTTGTTGTGGTCCACTTAAAGGATTACTGTAGATCAGAGTTATTCTTTTTATTTTTCCTATTGCCGTTATTTCCGTTTTTTTCCACGTAATTTATTAAATTCATTTTATATCTTGAGATTTTAAAAGTATTCTGAAAATACAGTATTTTTAGCAAGGGGGACATTGAGTTTTCAATATTATAGTCAGGTATATCAGGAGATCATCTGCAAATAAGTTTAGTTTATATTCATGTTCACCAATTCTGATACCTGTTACGTTTGGGTCCTGTCTAATTCTTTCTGCAAGCGGTTCAATTGCCAGTGCAAACAGGAAGGGGGAGAGAGGACATCCCTGTCTTGTCCCCCTTTCTAAAGCAATTTCATCAGATAATGTATTATTTGTGTATATTTTTGCTTAATGACATTTATATAATATTTTTATAAAATGTATTATTTCAGATGGAAAGTTGAAGGCCTCCAAAGTTTTGAATAGAAAAGTCCATTCAAGACGGTCGAAAGGCTTTTCGGCATCTACAGCTATTATTGATAAATCTATATCTTGTTTTTTAGTGTATTGTATTATATTGAATCATGTTCTTGCATTTGTTTGTAAATGTCTATTTTTATATAGAGTGGCGACCCGTCATTTTGAGGCCCACCTGTTTAGCAGAAAAAATTATTTGGGCATTAATACGTGTCACCTACCAGTTTGCAAACAATGTAAAAAAAATTACAAATAACATTGAGTTAATAAAGCTGCATACAAATATGGTCTCTTTTTTGTTTTCTTGAGTAAGGCAGCTCCTAAATGCAGGTGTTTCAGCCTAGCTCAGTGCTTTCTGTGGAGGTGGGGCAGCCAGCGGAAAATACGGAGCGTAGGGGTTGGTAATGTTCTCTAGTTGCGCCGTGATTGGCTCAGTGTTCTGTCACTCATGGGGACACTACGTCACTGCAGAATCTACGGGTAAAGCTAGAAAATTCAAGCCCCTTGGGTGTTGCCATAGAGTTACATTAGAAGTGCCCATCCAAGAAGGCTCAAGGTCATTGGCCACATATAAAATGACATCAAATCACGTTATATCTACCGTAGCTTTGATTGGACTGATTATGTAAACATCAATACTTTCAAAATCTTAGCTAACAAGCTAGCAGTCATCATCATGAATCAAGTCGCCAATCTACTGGAAAATCATTTTCAATCCTTGTCATATGAAGAAATTATGAAGAGAAATTATAGATAAAACATATCGGAGCTCATCGGCCATTGGACATAAACATTACACAACAAGTTGGAAATCGCAAATTCAACAATGAGTGTTTTGGAAGGAATCGGTGGCTAACTGCAAGTATTGCAAAGCGATCACTAGCCTGCTATTCAGTGGAGAGGGTGTGGGGTCCAAGTCTGGGTTTAAGGGCCTCTTTTCCAAGCTTAAAAGGATATACATTCAACATTATGGGCCAGAAACAGTTTAATACATTGGCCATGCTGTCAATCCAGCATGACTTCTGCCGCGTTCAAAACAACTGGAAACTCGGAACTGGGAAATCTCAGACTTCAGTGAGTTCAAGACAACTGGGAACTTTGAAAAAAACGAGCCCCGACTGGGGAAAATACGTTTTGAACGGTCATCCAACTCGGAACTCCAAGTCGGAAACTCGGGCCTCTTTCTAGAGCTCCGACCTGAAGATCACTGATGTCATGATTCGACCTTGTTTTTTTCAGAGTTCCCAGTTGTCTTGAAAGCACCATAAATCCAGAGAATGCAAGACTTTGATGACAAAATTTGCCCACATGAAGGACCGCCGCGCCACCTTCCTGTTCAAGTGAGCACAGCACAACAAGGTGAGTCCAAAAATGTATTGTATGCTGCTGCATAAATGATGTAATATGCCAGGGAGATATGTATACTGTAGCTAAGAAAGTAATACTAAGTGTATGTTGTGTAGTAAGCTGTTAGTAGCCCATGTGTCTCACCCTAATAATTGGGTCCCTTTCCCCCTCATAACTTAGCCTACTGTTCTGACTTGGTGGTGCACATGTAGCCTATAGCCTGTTTTAGAGAAATGGAATAATCTAATATTGTAAGAGCTTTCATTGTCTGCTTATATGCCCCCTTTATTTATCCTACGGTTATGACTTGGTGTACAGGGAGAACACTGTAAGAACGGCCCATGTTCTGAATTCTGTCACTGTACATTTCAAAGGGGCTAAACAAATAGTTATATTGACTACGTCCGTCCTAGCTCGCTCATTAATGTCTTAATCGAAATTTCGGATTGCCTCTCGTCCGCTCATCGTTCCCTTATGCCATAGTTTGTACATCTTAATTGTCAGTAGAAACCACATTTGTTTAAGCAAGTCAGACATATCAGCTATGTTTTTTTAAAAGCCAGTAAATGAGGCTGAATGACCAGTTTCGCTGCCAGACGAGGCTCCTCTGATAGCCAGGTGGAGCAGTGGTAAGGATTCACTCCATGGTGCTGAAAAGAAAGCTCTGCTGTTGGGACAGATTTATGGAGGCCCTAACAGTTTGGGAGCACCGTTTGTCACCGTTATAGTTAAATTAATGTATTGTTTAGTGTTGTGTTGTGTAGTGGGTTTGCTGGCATGTATCCAAACTGTTTTGTTTTTGTTTGCCCCACCAAGATTTATATGCTAAAATCGCCACTATTTATATCGGTTTTTATAGAAGCTTTTAAAATGGTCATTAATAGTGTTGTTGTTTCTAATTAAAACCATTTGTATCCTTGTCTTTTTAAATTATAACTGGTTTGGTTTTGTGAGAGCTTCGAGATGTTTACCAGGTTTATTTGCCATTTAATAGTATGCTTTATTTGAGTTTAACCTGTAGTTAGTTGTTGGCTCTCTTCAAAATGTATGCACACATGACTGTAAGACGCTTTGGATAAAAGCGTCTGCTAAATGGCATATTATTATTATTATTATTATTATTATTATTATTATTATTATTATTATTATTATTATATGTACAGGCCCTGCAGCCCCCAGTATCACTTCTACTCCCCAGGAGTTATCATTTGTTGACTTCTGTAACCGTAAAAGCCTTGGTTTTCTGCACGTTAACATCAGAAGCCTCCTTCTTAAGTTTGAGTTATTCACTGCGTTAGCACACTCCGCCAACCCTGATGTTCTAGCAGTGTCTGAATCCTGGCTTAGGAAGGCCACCAAAAATTCTGAAATTTCCATCCCCAACTATAACATTTTCCGTCTAGATAGAACTGCCAAAGGGGGTGGAGTTGCAATCTACTGTAGAGATAGCCTGCAGAGCTCTATCATACTATCCAGGTCTGTGCCCAAACAGTTTGAGCTTCTATTTCTAAAAATCCACCTTTCCAGAAATAATTCTCTCACTGTTGCCGCTTGCTACAGACCCCCCTCAGCCCCCAGCTGTGCCCTGGACACCATATGTGGTCCTCTGTAGCTCAGCTGGTAGAGCACGGCGCTTGTAACGCCAAGGTAGTGGGTTCGATCCCCGGGACCACCCATACACAAAAATGTATGCACGCACGACTGTAAGTCGCTTTGGATAAAAGCGTCTGCTAAATGGCATATTATATTATATTATATTATATTATTATTATTATATTATATTATTATTATTATATTATATTATATTATATTATTATTATATGTGAACATGATTGCCCCCCATCTATCCTCAGAGTTCGTACTGCTTGGTGACCTAAACTGGGATATGCTTAACATCCCGGCCATCCTACAATCCAAACTAGATGCCCTCAATCTCACACAAATTATCAAGGAACCTACCAGGTACAACCCTAAATCCGTAAACATGGGCACCCTCATAGATATCATCCTGACTAACTTACCCTCTAAATACACCTCCGCTGTCTTCAACCAGGATCTCAGCGATCACTGCCTCATTGTCCGCGGTCAAACGACCACCCCTCATCACTGTCAAATGCTCCCTAAAAAACTTTAGCGAGCAGGCCTTCCTAATTGACCTGGCCCAGGTATCCTGGATGGATATCGATCTCATTCCGTTAGTAGAGGATGCCTGGTTGTTCTTTAAAAGTGCTTTCCTCTCAATCTTAAATAAGCTTCAGAACTAAGAACAGATATAGCCCCTGGTTCTCTTCAGACTTGACTGCCCTTGACCAGCACAAAAACATCCTGTGGCGTACTGCATTTGCATCGAATAGCCCCCGCGATATGCAACTTTTCAGGAAAGTTAGGAACCAATATACACAAGCAGTTAGGAAAGCGAAGGCTAGCTTTTTCAAACAGAAATTTGCATCCTGTAGCACTATCTCCAAAAAGTTTTGGGACACTGTAAAGTCCATGGAGAATAAGAGCACTTCCTCCCAGCTGCCCACTGCACTGAGGCTAGGAAACACTGTCACCACCAATAAATCTACAATAATCGAGAATTTCAACAAGCATTTTGCTACAGCTGGCCATGCTTTCCACCTGGTTACCCCTACCCCGGCCACCAGCTCTGCACCCTCCGCTGCAACTTGCCCATGCAACTACTTCTCAGATAGAGTTCGATGTGTCAAATCGGAGGGCCTGTTGTCTGGACCTATGGCAGTCTCTATGGGGGTGCCACAGGGTTCAATTCTTGGGCCGACTCTTTTCTCTGTGTATATCAATGATGTCGCTCTTGCTGCTGGTGACTCTCAGATCCACCTCTACGCAGACGACACCATTTTGTATACATCTGGCCCTTCATTGGACACTGTGTTAACAAACCTCCAAACGAGCTTCAATGCCATACAACACTCCTTCAGTAGCCTCCAACTGCTCTTAAACACTAGTAAAACTAAATGCATGCTCTTCAACCGAACGCTGCTGGCACCCGCCCACCCGACTAAAATCACTACTCTCGACGGGTCTGACCTAGAGTATGTGGACAACTACAAATACCTAGGTGTCTGGTTGGACTGTAAACTCTCCTTCCAGACTCATATTAAGCATCTCCAATCCAAAGTTAAATCTAGAATCGGCTTCCTATTTCGCAACAAAGCCTCCTTCACTCATGCTGCCAAACATGCCCTCGTAAAACTGACTATCCTACCGATCCTACTTCGGCGATGTCATTTACAAAATAGCCTCCAACACTCTACTCAGCAAATTGGATGTAGTCTATCACAGTGCCATCTGTTTTGTCACCAATGCCCCATATACTACCCACCATTGTGATCTGTACGCTCTTGTTGGCTGGTCCTCACTACATATTCGTCGCCAAACCCACTGGCTCCAGGCCATCTATAAATCACTGCTAGGCAAATCTCCGCCTTATCTTAGCTCATTGGTCACCATAGCAACACCACCCGTAGTCTGCGCTCCAGCAGGTATATCTCACTGGTCATCCCCAAAGCCAACACCTCATTTGGCCGCCATTCCTTCCAGTTCTCTGCTGCCAATGACTGGAACGAATTGCAAAAATCTCTGAAGCTGGAGACTCTTATCTCCCTCACTAACTTTAAGCATCAGTTGTCAGAGCACCTTACCGATCACTGCACCTGTACACAGCCCATCTGTAATTAGCCCACCCAACTACCTCATCCCCATATTGTTATTTATTTTGCTCATTTGCACCCCAGTATCTCCATTTGCACATCATCTCTTGCACATCTATCATTCCAGTGATAATACTAATAGTAATTATTTTGCACTATGGCCTATTTATTGCCTTACCTCCATAACTTGCTACATTTGCACACACTGTATATATATTTTCTGTGGTATTTTTGACTTTGTTTTTTTTTACCCCATATGTAACTCTGTGTTGTTGTTTATTATCACACTGCTTTGCTTTATCTTGGCCAGGTCGCAGTTGTAAACGAGAAATTGTTCTCAACTGGCTTACCTGGTTAAATAAAGGTAAAATAAAAAAATAAAAAAAGTTACTAATCCATTCTCCTTCATTCACTCTCCCGCCCTCCTATACATATTCACACCAAAACGTACAGCCTACACTCACATCCACACACACATCCATAGAACAGTTATTAACTATATACAGTGGGGAGAACAAGTATTTGATACACTGCCGATTTTGCAGGTTTTCCTACTTACAAAGCATGTAGAGGTCTGTAATTTTTATCATAGGTACACTTCAACTGTGAGAGACTGAATCTAAAACAAAACTCCAGAAAATCACATTGTATGATTTTTAAGTAATTCATTTGCATTTTATTGCATGACATAAGTATTTGATACATCAGAAAAGCAGAACTTAATATTTGGTACAGAAACCTTTGTTTGCAATTACAGAGATCATACATTTCCTGTAGGTCTTGACCAGGTTTGCACACACTGCAGCAGGGATTTTGGCCCACTCCTCCATACAGACCTTCTCCAGATCCTTCAGGTTTCGGGGCTGTCGCTGGGCAATACGGACTTTCAGCTCCCTCCAAAGATTTTCTATTGGGTTCAGGTCTGGAGACTGGCTAGGCCACTCCAGGACCTTGTGATGCTTCTTACGGAGCCACTCCTTAGTTGCCCTGGCTGTGTGTTTCGGGTCGTTGTCATGCTGGAAGACTCAGCCACGACCCATCTTCAATGCTCTTACTGAGGGAAGGAGGTTGTTGGCCAAGATCTCGCGATACATGGCCCCATCCATCCTCCCCTCAATACGGTGCAGTCGTCCTGTCCCCTTTGCAGAAAAGCATCCCCAAAGAATGATGTTTCCACCTCCATGCTTCACGGTTGGGATGGAGTTCTTGGGGTTGTATTCATCCTTCTTATTCCTCCAAACACGCTGAGTGGAGTTTAGACTAAAAAGCTCTATTTTTGTCTCATCAGACGACATGACCTTCTCCCATTCCTCCTCTGGATCATCCAGATGGTCATTGGCAAACTTCAGACGGGCCTGGACATGCGCTGGCTTGAGCAGGGGGACCTTGCGTGCGCTGCAGGATTTTAATCCATGACGGCGTAGTGTGTTACTAATGGTTTTCTTTGAGACTGTGGTCCCAGCTCTCTTCAGGTCATTGACCAGGTCCTGCCGTGTAGTTCTGGGCTGATCCCTCACCTTCCTCATGATCATTGATGCCCCACAAGGTGAGATCTTGCATGGAGCCCCAGACCGAGGGTGATTGACCTTCATCTTGAACTTCTTCCATTTTCTAATAATTGCGCCAACAGTTGTTGCCTTCTCACCAAGCTGCTTGCCTATTGTCTTGTAGCCCATCCCAGCCTTGTGCAGGTCTACAATTTTATCCCTTACACAGCTCTCTGGTCTTGGCCATTGTGGAGAGGTTGTAGTCTGTTTGATTGAGTGTGTGGACAGGTGTCTTTTATACAGGTAACGAGTTCAAAGAGGTGCAGTTAATACAGGTAATGAGTGGAGAACAGGAGGGCTTCTTAAAGAAAAACTAACAGGTCTGTGAGAGCCGGAATTCTTACTGGTTGGTAGGTGATCAAATACTTATGTCATGCAATAAAATGCAAATTAATTACTTAAAAATGTGATTTTCTGGATCTTTGTTTTAGATTCCGTCTCTCACAGATGAAGTGTACCTATGATAAAAATCACAGACCTCTACATGCTTTGTAAGTAGGAAAACCTGCAAAATCAGCAGTGTATCAAATACTTGTTCTCCCCACTGTATATTATATACTATATTTCCCCCTTTGTACTATTTTATCAGTGTCCATGGAGCATCATCATGTTGGCATCGGCTACTTCTATCATTACTTCCTATCGGAACACGCCTCATGGTCCTATCGGAACACGCCTCATGCGTCCTATCGGAACACGCCTCATGGTCCTATCGGTACACGCCTCATGGTCCTATCGGTACACGCCTCATGGTCCTATAGGTACACGCCTCATGGTCCTATCGGTACACGCCTCATGGTCCTATCGGAACACGCCTCATGGTCCTATCGGTACACGCCTCATGGTCCTATCGGAACACGCCTCATGGTCCTATCGGTACACGCCTCATGGTCCTATCGGAACACGCCTCATGGTCCTATCGGAACACGCCTCATGGTCCTATCGGAACACGCCTCATGGTCCTATCGGTACACGCCTCATGAACATTGTACTGTACCCTCCTCTGCTCCCAGGCTGGTGTGGCCCTGCTGGTCATCCAAAATGTTGTCGTCTCTGTATAATGTTGTCTTGTGTTAGCTGAGGTTCTGTAGTCGTGTTGTGTTAGCTGAGGCTCTGTAGTCGTGTTGTGTTAGGTGAGGCTCTGTAGTCGTGTTGTGTTAGGTGAGGTTCTGTAGTCGTGTTGTGTTAGGTGAGGTTCTGTAGTCGTGTTGTGTTCTAGGTGAGGTTCTGTAGTCGTGTTGTGTTAGGTGAGGTTCTGTAGTCGTGTTGTGTTCTAGGTGAGGCTCTGTAGTCGTGTTGTGTTAGGTGAGGTTCTGTAGTCGTGTTGTGTTAGGTGAGGTTCTGTAGTCGTGTTGTGTTAGGTGAGGTTCTGTAGTCATGTTGTGTTAGATGAGGTTCTGTAGTCGTGTTGTGTTAGGTGAGGTTCTGTAGTCGTGTTGTGTTAGGTGAGGTTCTGTAGTTGTGTTGTGTTAGGTGAGGTTCTGTAGTCATGTTGTGTTAGCTGAGGTTCTGTAGTCGTGTTGTGTTAGCTGAGGTTCTGTAGTTGTGTTGTGTTCTAGGTGAGGTTCTGTAGTCGTGTTGTGTTCTAGGTGAGGATCTGTAGTTGTATTGTGTTCTAGGTGAGGTTCTGTAGTTGTGTTAGGTGAGGTTCTGTAGTTGTGTTAGGTGTGGTTCTGTAGTCGTGTTGTGTTCTAAGTGAGGTTCTGTGGTCGTGTTGTGTTCTAGGTGAGGTTCTGTAGTCGTGTTGTGTTCTAGGTGAGGTTCTGTAGTCGTGTTGTGTTAGGTGAGGTTCTGTAGTCGTGTTGTGTTAGGTGAGGTTCTGTAGTCGTGTTGTGTTAGCTGAGGTTCTGTAGTCGTGTTGTGTTAGGTGAGGTTCTGTAGTCGTGTTGTGTTAGCTGAGGTTCTGTAGTCGTGTTGTGTTCTAGGTGAGGTTCTGTAGTTGTGTTGTGTTCTAGGTGAGGTTCTGTAGTCGTGTTGTGTTAGGTGAGGTCGTGTTAGTTGAGGTGAGGTTCTGTAGTCATGTTGTGTTTGGTGAGGTTCTGTAGTCGTGTTGTGTTAGCTGAGGTTCTGTAGTCGTGTTGTGTTCTAGGTGAGGTTCTGTAGTCGTGTTGTGTTCTAGGTGAGGTTCTGTAGTCGTGTTGTGTTCTAGGTGAGGTTCTGTAGTCGTGTTGTGTTAGCTGAGGTTCTGTAGTCGTGTTGTGTTAGGTGAGGTTCTGTAGTCGTGTTGTGTTCTAGGTGAGGTTCTGTAGTCGTGTTGTGTTAGGTGAGGTTCTGTAGTCGTGTTGTGTTCTAGGTGAGGTTCTGTAGTCGTGTTGTGTTCTAGGTGAGGTTCTGTAGTCGTGTTGTGTTAGGTGAGGTTCTGTAGTCGTGTTGTGTTAGCTGAGGTTCTGTAGTCGTGTTGTGTTCTAGGTGAGGTTCTGTAGTCGTGTTGTGTTAGGTGAGGTTCTGTAGTCGTGTTGTGTTCTAGGTGAGGTTCTGTAGTCGTGTTGTGTTCTAGGTGAGGTTCTGTAGTCGTGTTGTGTTAGGTGAGGTTCTGTAGTCGTGTTGTGTTCTAGGTGAGGTTCTGTAGTCGTGTTGTGTTAGGTGAGGTTCTGTAGTCGTGTTGTGTTCTAGGTGAGGTTCTGTAGTCGTGTTGTGTTCTAGGTGAGGTTCTGTAGTCGTGTTGTGTTAGGTGAGGTTCTGTAGTCGTGTTGTGTTCTAGGTGAGGTTCTGTAGTCGTGTTGTGTTAGGTGAGGTTCTGTAGTCATGTTGTGTTAGGTGAGGTTCTGTAGTCGTGTTGTGTTAGGTGAGGTTCTGTAGTCGTGTTGTGTTAGGTGAGGTTCTGTAGTCGTGTTGTGTTAGGTGAGGTTCTGTAGTCGTGTTGTGTTAGCTGAGGTTCTGTAGTCGTGTTGTGTTGTGTTCTAGGTGAGGTTCTGTAGTCGTGTTGTGTTAGGTGAGGTTCTGTAGTCGTGTTGTGTTCTAGGTGAGGTTCTGTAGTCGTGTTGTGTTAGGTGAGGTTCTGTAGTCGTGTTGTGTTAGGTGAGGTTCTGTAGTTGTGTTGTGTTAGGTGAGGTTCTGTAGTCGTGTTGTGTTCTAGGTGAGGTTCTGTAGTCGTGTTGTGTTAGGTGAGGTTCTGTAGTCGTGTTGTGTTCTAGGTGAGGTTCTGTAGTCGTGTTGTGTTCTAGGTGAGGTTCTGTAGTCGTGTTGTGTTGTGTTCTAGGTGAGGTTCTGTAGTCGTGTTGTGTTCTAGGTGAGGTTCTGTAGTCGTGTTGTGTTAGGTGAGGTTCTGTAGTCGTGTTGTGTTAGGTGAGGTTCTGTAGTCGTGTTGTGTTAGGTGAGGTTCTGTAGTCGTGTTGTGTTAGCTGAGGTTCTGTAGTCGTGTTGTGTTGTGTTCTAGGTGAGGTTCTGTAGTCGTGTTGTGTTCTAGGTGAGGTTCTGTAGTCGTGTTGTGTTAGGTGAGGTTCTGTAGTCGTGTTGTGTTAGCTGAGGTTCTGTAGTCGTGTTGTGTTGTGTTCTAGGTGAGGTTCTGTAGTCGTGTTGTGTTCTAGGTGAGGTTCTGTAGTCGTGTTGTGTTAGGTGAGGTTCTGTAGTCGTGTTGTGTTGTGTTCTAGGTGAGGTTCTGTAGTCGTGTTGTGTTCTAGGTGAGGTTCTGTAGTCGTGTTGTGTTAGGTGAGGTTCTGTAGTCGTGTTGTGTTCTAGGTGAGGTTCTGTAGTCGTGTTATGTTAGGTGAGGTTGGGTTGTCTTGTGCTCTCTGTATAATGAATCAATCCGTTTCTACTGTATTGTAGCTGACCTGAAGTATAGGCTGGAGGACACCAGGACGTTCCTGTGGCAGGGGATCTCTGTGTTGTCTGAACAGAGCAGCACGTCAGTTAGGATCCTCTCCTGTCTCAGGCTGTTGAGCTGGGATAGCAGGAGGGAAGACAGCTCTGGGTCTCTAAATGGGAACACCTCAAGGGTCTTCAAGGACGCACAGAGAGCCATTCTGTTGGAGGGGGGAAGGAAACATGGGGAGGGAGGGGGAGAGATGGAGGGAGAGAGGGGAGGGTGGGGGGAGGAGGGAAGGGGGGTGGGAGGGAAGGGGGTGGGGGAGAGGGGAGGGAGGAGGGAGAGAGAGAGAGAGAGAGAGAGAGAGAGGAGGGAGAGAGGGGAGGGTGGGGGGGAGGAGGGAAGGGGGTGGGAGAGAGGGGAGGGAGGAGGGAGAGAGAGAGAGAATAACTGTATTGAATGGTTTTATGAGCATCTTACCAGGGTTGGGGTCAATTCCTTTTCAAGATAAGTCAGATCAGAAAATGAATAAATTGAAATAATGAATAGAAACATTGAGTTTCATTCTAAAATGCTGTACAGTGCCTTCAGAAAGTATTCATATCCCTCGACTTATTCCACATTTTGTTGTGTTTCAGCCTGAATTCAAAATAGATTAAATATATTTATTTTCTCACCCATCTGCAGACAACACCCCATAACGATAAAGTGAAAACACGTTTTTAGAAAAAGTTTGCAAATGTATTGAAAATTCACACCCCTGAGTCAATACTTTGTAGAAGCAAGTCTCTAAGAGCTTAAGTCTCTAAGAGCTTTGCACACCTGGATTTTACAATATTTGCCCATTATTATTTTTTAAATTATTCAAGCTCTGTCAAGTTGGTTGTTAATCAGTGCTAGACAGCCATTTTCATGTCTTGCCATAGATGTTTCAAGCCAATTTAAGTCAAAACTATAACTAGGCCAGTCAGGAACATTCAATGTTGTCTTAGTAACCAACTCCAGTGTAGATTTGGCCTTGTGTTTTAGGTTATTGTCCTGCTGAAAGGTAAATTGGTCTCCCAGTGTCTGTTGGAAAGCAGACTGAATCAGGTTTTCCTCTAGGATTTTGCCTGTGCTTAGCTCTATTCCATCAATTTTTTATCCTAAAGAAAATCCCCAGTCCTTGCCGATAACAAACATACCATAACATGCAGCCACCGCCATGCTTGAAAATATGAAGCGTGGTACTCAGTGATGTGTTGTGTTGGATTTGCCCCAAACATTACGCTTTGTATTCAGGACATAAAGTTAATTTCTTTGCCACATTTTTGGAGCCTTACTTTAGTGCCTTGTTGCAAACAGGATGCAGTATTACTTTAGTGCCTTGTTGCAAACAGGATGCAGTATTACTTTAGTGCCTTGTTGCAAACAGGATGCAGTATTACTTTAGTGCCTTGTTGCAAACAGGATGCAGTATTACTTTAGTGCCTTGTTGCAAACAGGATGCAGTATTACTTTAGTGCCTTGTTGCAAACAGGATGCAGTATTACTTTAGTGCCTTGTTGCAAACAGGATGCAGTATTACTTTAGTGCCTTGTTGCAAACAGGATGCAGTATTACTTTAGTGCCTTGTTGCAAACAGGATGCATGTTTTTGAATATTTGTATTCTGTACGGGCTTCCTTCTTTTCACTCTGTCCTTTAGGTTAGTATTGTGGAGTAACTACAATGTTGTTGATCCATCCTCAGGTTTCTCCTATCACAGCCATTTAACTCTGTAACTGTTTTAAAGCCACCATTTCCCTCATGGTGAAATACCTGAGCGGTTGTATTTATACACCATCCAAAGCGTAATTAATAACTTCACCATCCTCAAAAGGATATTAATATTAATGATCAATAATGATAATAATCAATGTCTGCTTCTTATTTTATATTTAAATACATTTTGTTGCATTGGAAAACCTCCCTGGTCATTACGGTTGAATCTGTGTTTGGAATTTGCTGCTAGACTGAGGGATCTTACAGATACTGTAATTGTACAGTGCATTCAGAAAGTATTCAGACCCCTTCACTTTTTCAACATTTTGTTATGTTAGTCTTATTCTAAAATTGATTAAATAAATAAAAAATTCCTCATCAATCTACACACAATACCCCATAATGACGAAACGAAATTAGTGCAAATCTATTCAAAATGTTTAACAGAAATACCTTATTGACATAAGTATTCAGACCTTTTGCTATAAGACTCGAAATTGAGCTCAGCTGCATCCTGTTTCCATTGATCATCCTTGAGATGTTTCTACAACTTAATTGGAGTCCACCTGTGGTAAATTCAATTGATTGGACATGATTTGGAAAGGCACACATCTGTATATATGAGGTCCCAGAGTTGACAGTGCATGTCAGAGCAAAAACCAAGCTATCAGGTCGAAGGAATTGTCCGTAGAGCTCCGAGACAGGATTGTGTCAAGGCACAGATCTGGGGAAGGGTACCAAAAAATGTCTGCAGAATTGAAGGTCCCCAAGAACACAGTGGCTTCCATCATTCTTAAATGGAAGAAGCTTGGAAACACCAAGACTCTTCCTAGAGCTGGCCGCTCGGCCAAACTGAGCAATCGGGGGAGAAGGGCCTTGGTCAGGGAGGTGACCAAGAACCCGATGGTCACTCTGACAGAGCTCCAGAGTTCCTCTGTGGAGATGGGAGAATCTTCCAGAAGGACAACCATCTTTGCAGCACTCTACCAATCAGGCCTTTATGGTAGAGTGGCCAGACGGAAGCCACTCCTCAGTAAAAGGCACATGACAGCCCGCTTGGAGTTTGCCAAAAGGCACCTAAAGACTCAGACCATGAGAAACAAGATTGAACTCTTTGGCCTGAATGCCAAGCATCACGTCTGGAGGAAACCTGGCACCATCTCTATGGTGAAGCATGGTGGTGGCAGCATCATGCTGTGGGGATGTTTTTCAGCGCAAGGGACTGGGAGACCAGTCAGGATCGAGGCAAAGTTTAACGGAGCAAAGTACAGAGAGATCCTTGATGAAAATACCTAATTTCTACCAGCATGTTAAATGTGCAACCAGAGGAAAAAAAACTCTAGACCACCTTCACTCCACACACAGAGACGCATACAAAGCTCTCCCTCGCCCTCCATTTGGCAAATCTGACCATAACTCTATCCTCCTGATTCCTGCTTATAAGCAAAAACTAAAGCAAGAAGCACCAGTGAATCGGTTAATAAAAAAGTGGTCAGATGACGCAGATGCTAAGCTACAGGACTGTTTTGCTAGCACAGACTGGAACATGTTCCGGGATTCTTCAGACAGCATTGAGGAGTACACCACATCAGTCACTGGCTTCATCAATAAGTGCATCGATGATGTCGTCCCCACAGTGACCGTACGTACATACCCCAACCAGAAGCCATGGATTACAAGAAACATCCGCACTGAGCTAAAGGGTAGAGCTGCCGCTTTCAAGGAGCGGGACTCTAACCCGGACGCTTATAAGAAATCCCGCTATGCCCTCCGACGAACCATCAAACAGGCAAAGAGTCAATACAGGACTAAGATTGAATCGTACTACACTGGCTCTGACGCTCGTTGGATGTGGCAGGGCTTGAAAACTATTACAGACTACAAAGGGAAGCACAGCCGCGAGCTGCCCAGTGACACAAGCCTACCAGACGAGCTAAACCACTTCTATGCTCGCTTCGAGGCAAGCAACACTGAAGCATGCATGAGAGCACCAGCTGTTCCGGATGACTATGTGATCACGCTCTCCGTAGCCGATGTGAGTAAGACTTTTAAGCAGGTCAACATTCACAAGGCCGCAGGGCCAGACGGATTACCAGGACGTGTACTCCGAGCATGTGCTGACCAACTGGCAAGTATCTTCACTGACATTTTCAACATGTCCCTGACTGAGTCTGTAATACCAACATGTTTCAAGCAGACCACCATAGTCCCCGTGCCCAAGGACTCTAAGATAACCTGCCTAAATGACTACCGACCCGTAGCACTCACGTCTGTAGCCATGAAGTGCTTTGAAAGGCTGGTCATGGCTCACATCAACACCATTATCCCAGAAACCCTAGACCCACTCCAATTTGCATACCGCCCCAACAGATCCACAGATGATGCAATCTCTATTGCACTCCACACTGCCCTGTCCCACCTGGACAAGAGGAACACCTACGTGAGAATGCTATTCATTGACTACAGTTCAGCATTCAACACCATAGTGCCCTATAAGCTCATCACTAAGCTAAGGATCCTGGGACTAAACACCTCCCTCTGCAACTGGATCCTGGACTTCCTGACGGGCCGCCCCCAGGTGGTAAGGGTAGGTAAAAACCCATCTGCCACACTGATCCTCAACACGGGGGCCCCTCAGGGGTGCGTGCTCAGTCCCCTCCTGTACTCTCTGTTCACCCATGACTGCATGGCCAGGCACGACTCCAACACCATCATTAAGTTTGCCGACGACACAACAGTGGTAGGCCTGATCACCGACAACGATGAGACAGCCTATAGGGAGGAGGTCAGAGACCTGGCCGTGTGGTGCCAGGACAACAACCTCTCCCTCAACGTGACCAAGACAAAGGAGATGATTGTGGACTACAGGAAAAAAAAGAGCACTGAGCACGCCCCCATTCTCATCGACGGGGCTGTAGTGGAACAGGTTGAGAGCTTCAAGTTCCTTGGTGTCCACATCACCAACGAACTATCATGGTCCAAACACACCAAGACAGTCGTGAAGAGGGCACGACAAAGCCTATTCCCCCTCAGGAGACTGAAAAGATTTGGCATGGGTCCTCAGATCCTCAAAAACATTCTACAGCTGCACCATCGAGAGCATCCTGACTGGTTGCATCACCGCCTGGTATGGCAACTGCTTGGCCTCCGACCGCAAGGCACTACAGAGGGTAGTGCGTATGGCCCAGTACATCACTGGGGCCAAGCTTCCTGCCATCCAGGACCTCTATACCAGGCGGTGTCAGAGGAAGGCCCTCAAAATTGTCAAAGACTCCAGCCACCCTAGTCATAGACTGTTCTCTCTGCTACCGCACGGCAAGCGGTACCGGAGTGCCAAGTCTAGGTCCAAAAGACTTCTCAACAGCTTCTACCCCCAAGCCATAAGACTCCTGAACAGCTAATCATGGCTACCCGGACTATTTGCACTGCCCCCCCACCCCATTACATTTTACATTTTAGTCATTTAGCAGACGCTCTTATCCAGAGCGACTTACAGTTAGTGAGTGCATACATTATTTTTTTCATACTGGCCCCCCCGTGGGAATCGAACCCACAACCCTGGCGTTGCAAACACCATGCTCTACCAACTGAGCTACATCCCTGCCGGCCATTCCCTCCCCTACCCTGGACGACGCTGGGCCAATTGTGCGCCGCCCCATGGGTCTCCCGGTCGCGGCCGGCTACAACAGAGCCTGGATCCTTTTTACGCTGCTGCTACTCTGTTAATTATTTATGCATAGTCACTTTAACTCTACCCACATGTACATATTACCTCAACTACCTCAACTAGCCGGTGACCCCGCACATTGACTCTGCAACGGTACCCCCCTGTATATATAGCCCCCCTACTGTTATTATATTTTACTTCTGCTCTTATTTTCTCAACACTTTTTTTGTTGTTGTTTTATGCTTTTGTGCTCAGGACCAGACTGGGGCAAAGATTCACCTTCCAACAGGACAACGACCCTAAGCACACAGCCAAGACAACACAGGAGTGGCTTCGGGACAAGTCTCTGAATGTCCTTGAGTGGCCCAGCCAGAGCCCGAACTTGAACCCGATCGAACATCTCTGGAGAGACATGAAAATAGCTGTGCAGCGACACTCTCCATCCAACCTGACAGAGCTTGAGAGGATCTGCAGAGAAGAATGGGAGAAACTCCCCAAATACAGGTGTGCCAAGCTTGTAGCGTCATACCCAAGAAGACTCAAGACTGTAATCGCTGCCAAAGGTGTTTCAACAAAGTACTGAGTAAAGGGTCTGAATACTGGAAATGTGATATTATTATTATTATTATCAGTTTTTTCCAGGGGTTTTTGAACCTGTTTTTGCTTTGTCATATAGCTTCCATTGAGAATGACAGATCTATAACTCACATTTCTATGTGGATTTGGTCGGGTCGCCATAAAAGTTGAGAAGGAACCCCTCTTTATACTTCTATTGGTCTATTTTTAAGCTAGCTCCAGTACAGTAGATGGCAGTAATGCACCATAACAGCCAACCGCCGATAACCGCCACAGAAGAAGACGTGGGTGACAACGGTAGCTGAAGAAGTGGGAAGTTTACATTTACATTTTAGTCATTTGGCAGATGCTCTTATCCAGAGCGACTTACAGTTAGTGAGTGCATACATTTTTTTTTTTTAAAATCATACCCCCCGTGGGAATCGAACCCACAACCCTGGCGTTGCAAACGCCATGTTCTACCAACTGAGCTACATCCCTGCCGGCCATTCCCTCCCCTACCCTGGACCAATTGTGCGCCGCCCCATGGGTCTCCCGGTCACGGCCGACTACGACAGAGCCTGGATTCGAACCAGGATCTCTAGACCACTGCGCCACTCGGGAGTTTACCATTAAAACTCGTTTTCCCACCACTCCACAAATTTCTTGTTAACAAACTATAGTTTTGGCAAGTCGGTTAGTGCATGACACAAGTATTTTTTCCAACAATTGTTTACAGACAGATTTTTTCACTTATAATTCACTGTATCACAATTCCAGTGGGTTAGAAGTTTACATACACTAAGTTGACTGTGCCTTTAAACAGCTTGGAAAATTCCAGAAAATGATGTCATGGCTTTAGAAGCTTCTGATAGGCTAATTGACATCTTTGAATCAATTGGAGGTGTACCTGTGGATGTATTTCAAGGCCTACCTTCAAACACAGTGCCTCTTTGCTTGACATCATGGGAAAATCAAAAGAAATCAGCCAAGACCTCCGAAAAAAAATTGGTTCATCCTTGTGAGCAATTTCCAAACGCCTGAAGGTACCACGTTCATCTGTACAAACAATAGTAGTCAAGTCTAAACACCATGGGACCACGCAGCCGTCATACCGCTCAGGAAGGAGATGCGTTCTGTCTCCTAGAGATGAACGTACTTTGGTGCGAAAAGTGCAAATCAATCCCAGAACAACAGCAAAGGACCTTGTGAAGATGCTGGAGGAAACAGGTACAAAAGTATCTATATCCACAGTAAAATGATTCCTATATCGATATAACCTGAAAGGCCGCTCAGCAAGGAAGAAGCCACTGCTCCAAAACCTCCAATGGTGGAACAAGCTCCCTCACGACGCCAGGACAGCGGAGTCACTCACCACCTTCCGGAGACATTTGAAACCCCACCTCTTTAAGGAATACCTGGGATAGGATAAAGTAATCCTTCTACCCCCCCTAAAAAAATAATAATAATAATTTAAAAAAATAATAATAATAAAAAAAAAATAATAATTAAAAAAATGGTAAAGTGGTTATCCCACTGGCTATAGGGTGAATGCACCAATTTGTAAGTCGCTCTGGATAAGAGCGTCTGCTAAATGACGTAAATGTAAATGTAAATAAAAAAGCCAGACTATGATTGGGGACAAAGATCATACTTTTTGGAGAAATGTCCTCTGGTCTGATGAAACAAAAATAGAACTGTTTGGCCATAATGACCATTGTTATGTTTGGAGGAGAAAGCGGGGGCTTGCAAGCCGAAGAACACCATCCCAACCGTGAAGTACGAGTGTGGCAGCATCATGCTGTGGGGGTGCTTTGCTGCAAGAAGGACTGGTGCACTTCACAAAATAGATGGTATCATGAGGAAGGAAAATTATGTGGATATATTGAAGCAACATCTCAAGACATCAGTCAGGAAGTTAAAGCTTGGCCGCAAATGGGTCTTCCAAATGGACAATGACCCCAAGCATACTTCCAAAATTGTGACAAAATGGCTTAAGGACAACAAAGTCAAGGTATTGGAGTGGCCATCACAAAGCCCTGACCTCAATCCTATAGAAAATCTGTGGGCAGAACTGAAAAAGCGTGTGCGAGCAAGGAGGGCTACAAACCTGACTCAGTTACACCAGCTCTGTCAGGAGGAATGGGCCAAAATTCACCGGTAGAGTGTCCTTCACCCCAGCCTGTCTGTTTTCCCGGACTTAACGATGACAGGTGTTTCGGCAGGTGGGAGCGAAGGACACTGTGTGCTAGCTAGCTAAATAGCAATCTAGCACACGGTGTCGCTAACTAGCAAACTAGTTATCTAGCACACGTGTCGCCCCAGCCTCCAGCCTGCTGTGCTAGTGGGGGCCTTAGCCCCCGCCTGTCAGGGGGTGTTCATGAAGGAACCAATGGAGTGCTTGACGGGGAGCGTTCAGGAATGACCCGAATTGCGGGATGCAGTTGCACACTATTGAAAAAGTTAATGCAGCTTTAAGTGCACTACTTTTGACCAGGGTCCTTACTCATCCATAGGGCTCTGGTCAAAAGTAAGCACTTTGTGGAGAATAGGGTGACTTTTGGGATGCAGACATAGAATCAGTTTCTTCTTGTTCCAGTGGCTCAACATAAAAACATTTCCTCTGACTAAACCAACAACCACAACAACTCTCCATGTTGCTGCTATCTCCTTGCTAGGCCACACTGAGGCTGAGTCCAGGGCTGAGTCCAGGGCTGAGTCCAGGGCTGAGTCCAGGGCTGAGTCCAGGGCTGAGACTATGCAGTTTCTATTTCCATTCCGCCTCCTAAATCATCTTAATGATCCATCTTCACATCACCGGCTAACTTTATCAGAGCTGTCACATGAACCAGCTGTTTCTCTCTCTCTCCCCCACTCCTCTCTCTCTCTCTCTCTCTCTCTCTCTCTCTCTCTCTCTCTCTCTCTCTCTCTCTCTCTCTCTCTCTCTCTCTCTCTCTCTCTCTCTCTCTCTCGCTCCCTCCCTCGCTCCCTCAATCCTCTCTTTCTCTCCCTCTCGCTCTGTCTCCCCCGCTACCTCTCTCAGTTTTTTGCCCTCAGGGGGTTTGCCCTTGACGATTCTCTAGCTCGGGTGTGTAGACGAAAGCATTTCATAGGGCTATTATCAGCACTAAGTCAGCTAATCACCAGAGATAGCTACTCTTGTTATTTAGTCCCGGATCACTGGGCTACCCTGTCTGGTATATTTGGAAACTTTAATCATTATTATGTATTATTAAGTAGCTGCCATGGCTCACGAGGAGTGACGTCTCTCACAACACGGTATTCCCCAGACTTTGTGAAGCCTAAATTGGATTGTAACACAACACTTTTTATGGATCGCTCACAAATGTTGATGTTGGAAGTTTAGGGGCTTGTACTGTAGCTACGTAAATAGTATTTAATTACTATGGAAAGTTGGATGACACACAGGGCCTTGCAAAATTATTCATCCCCCTTGCCGTTTTTCCTATTTTGTTGCATTACAACCTGTAATTTAAATGGAATTTTTATTTGGATTTCATGTAAAGGACATACACAAAATAGTCCAAATTGGTGAAGTTAAATGTTTCAAAAAATTATAAAAAATAAATTACGGAAAAGTGGTGCGTGCATATGTATTCACCCCCTTTGCTATGAAGCCTCTAAATAAGATCTGGTGCAACCAATTACCTTCAGAAGTCACATAATTAGTTAAATAAAGTCCACCTGTGTGCAATCTAAGTGGCACATGATCTCAGTATGTATACACCTGTTCTGAAAGGCCCCAGAGTCTGCAACACCACTAAGCAAGGGGCACCACCAAGCAAGCGGCACCATGAAGACCAAGGAGCTCTCCAAACAGGTCAGGGACAAAGTTGTGGAGAAGTACAGATCAGGGTTGGGTTATAAAAAAATATCCGAAACTTTGAACATCCCACGGAGCACCATTAAATCCATTATTAAAAAATTGAAAGAATATGGCACCACAACAAACCTGCCAAGAGAGGGCCGCCCACCAAAACTCATGGACCAGGCAAGGAGGGCATTAATCAGAGAGGCAACAAAGAGACCAAAGATAACACTGAAGGAGCTGCAAAGCTCCACAGCGGAGATTGGAGTATTTGTCCCTAAGACCATTTTAAGACGTACACTCAACAGAGCTGGGCTTTACGGAAGAGTGGCCAGAAAAAAGCCATTGCTTAAAGAAAAAAATAAGCAAACACGTTTGGTGTTCGCCAAAAGCCATGTGGGAGACTCCCCAAACATATGGAAGAAGGTTCTCTGGTCAGATGAGACTAAAATTGAGCTTTTTGGCCATCAAGGAAAACGCTATGTCTGGCGCAAACCCAACACCTCTCATCACCCCGAGAACACCATCCCCACAGTGAAGCATGGTGGTGGCAGCATCATGCTGTGGGGATGTTTTTCATCGGCAGGGACTAGGAAACTGGTCAGAATTGAAGGAATGATGGATGGCGCTAAATACAGGGAAATTCTTGAGGGAAACCTGTTTCAGTCTACCAGAGTTTTGAGACTGAGACGGAGGTTCACCTTTCAGCAGGACAATGACCCTAAACATACTGCTAAAGCAACACTCGAGTGGTTTAAGGGGAAACATTTAAATGTCTTGGAATGGCCTAGTCAAAGCCCAGACCTCAATCCAATTGAGAATCTATGGTATGACTTAAAGATTGCTGTACAACAGCGGAACCCATTCAACTTGAAGAAGCTGGAGTAGTTTTGCCTTGAAGAATGGGCAAAAATCCCAGTGGCTAGATGTGCTAAGCGTATAGAGACAAGGTGGCTCTACAAAGTATTGACTTTGGGGGGGTGAATAGTTATGCACGCTCAAGTATTCTGTTTTTTTGTCTTATTTCTTGTTTGTTTCACACAAAAAAAATTTGCATCTTCAAAGTGGTAGGCATGTTGTGTAAATCAAATGATACAAACCCCCCCCAAAATCCATTTTAATTCCAGGTTGTAAGGCAACAAAATAGTAAAAATGCCAAGGGGGGTGAATACTTTGGGGGTGAATACTTTGGGGGTGAATACTTTCGCAAGCCACTGTTGTTGTGTATTTTGTGAAATGTTTCCCAACGGACGGCAGTTACTAGGTATTAGCCAAGTTTTTGTGAAATCAATAGAAATGTCCTCTATAGATCTGTAGATCAACAAGAAGAGAATGATAACAGGTTATTGAAGACGGTACATAACTGTTACTACACATTATTACTGTGTTACATGAGGATTGACCCTGACCCCCAATACCTTAGACACAGGGTTGACCCTGACCCCCAATACCAGGGGGTTAACCCTGACCCCCAATACCATAGACACAGGGTTGACCCTGACCCCCAATACCTTAGACACAGGGTTGACCCTGACCCCCAATACCAGGGGGTTAACCCTGACCCCCAATACCTTAGACACAGGGTTGACCCTGACCCCCAATACCATAGACACAGGGTTGACCCTGACCACCAATACCTTAGACACAGGGTTGACCCTGACCCCCAATACCATAGACACAGGGTTGACCCTGACCCCCAATACCTTAGACACAGGGTTGACCCTGACCCCAATACCATAGACACAGGGTTGACCCTGACCCCCAATACCAGGGGGTTGACCCTGACCCCCAATACCATAGACACAGGGTTGACCCTGACCCCCAATACCTTAGACACAGGGTTGACCCTGACCCCCAATACCATAGACACAGGATTGACCCTGACCCCCAATACCTTAGACACAGGGTTGACCCTGACCCCCAATACCATAGACACAGGGTTGACCCTGACCCCCAATACCATAGACACAGGGTTGACCCTGACCCCCAATACCATAGACACAGGGTTGACCCTGACCCCCAATACCTTAGACACAGGGTTGACCCTGACCCCCAATACCATAGACACAGGGTTGACCCTGACCCCCAATACCTTAGACACAGGGTTGACCCTGACCCCCAATACCATAGACACAGGGTTGACCCTGACCCCCAATACCATAGACACAGGGTTGACCCTGACCCCCAATACCTTAGACACAGGGTTGACCCTGACCCCCAATACCATAGACACAGGGTTGACCCTGACCCCCAATACCTTAGACACAGGGTTGACCCTGACCCCGAATACCATAGACACAGGGTTGACCCTGACCCCCAATACCATAGACACAGGGTTGACCCTGACCCCAATACCTTAGACACAGGGTTGACCCTGACCCCCAATACCATAGACACAGGGTTGACCCTGACCCCCAATATCATAGACACAGGATTGACCCTGACCCCCAATACCTTAGACACAGGGTTGACCCTGACCCCCAATACCTTAGACACAGGGTTGACCCTGACCCCCAATACCTTAGACACAGGGTTGACCCTGACCCCCAATACCTTAGACACAGGATTGACCCTGACCCCCAATACCTTAGACACAGGGTTGACCCTGACCCCCAATACCATAGACACAGGGTTGACCCTGACCCCCAATACCATAGACACAGGGTTGACCCTGACCTCCAATACCATAGACACAGGGTTGACCCTGACCCCCAATATCATAGACACAGGATTGACCCTGACCCCCAATACCTTAGACACAGGGTTGACCCTGACCCCCAATACCTTAGACACAGGGTTGACCCTGACCCCAATACCATAGACACAGGGTTGACCCTGACCCCCAATACCAGGGGGTTGACCCTGACCCCCAATACCATAGACACAGGGTTGACCCTGACCCCCAATACCTTAGACACAGGGTTGACCCTGACCCCCAATACCATAGACACAGGATTGACCCTGACCCCCAATACCTTAAACACAGGGTTGACCCTGACCCCCAATACCATAGACACAGGGTTGACCCTGACCCCCAATACCATAGACACAGGGTTGACCCTGACCCCCAATACCATAGACACAGGGTTGACCCTGACCCCCAATACCTTAGACACAGGGTTGACCCTGACCCCCAATACCATAGACACAGGGTTGACCCTGACCCCCAATACCTTAGACACAGGGTTGACCCTGACCCCCAATACCATAGACACAGGGTTGACCCTGACCCCCAATACCATAGACACAGGGTTGACCCTGACCCCCAATACCTTAGACACAGGGTTGACCCTGACCCCCAATACCATAGACACAGGGTTGACCCTGACCCCCAATACCTTAGACACAGGGTTGACCCTGACCCCCAATACCATAGACACAGGGTTGACCCTGACCCCCAATACCATAGACACAGGGTTGACCCTGACCCCCAATACCTTAGACACAGGGTTGACCCTGACCCCCAATACCATAGACACAGGGTTGACCCTGACCCCCAATATCATAGACACAGGATTGACCCTGACCCCCAATACCTTAGACACAGGGTTGACCCTGACCCCCAATACCTTAGACACAGGGTTGACCCTGACCCCCAATACCTTAGACACAGGGTTGACCCTGACCCCCAATACCTTAGACACAGGGTTGACCCTGACCCCCAATACCTTAGACACAGGGTTGACCCTGACCCCCAATACCATAGACACAGGGTTGACCCTGACCCCCAATACCATAGACACAGGGTTGACCCTGACCCCCAATACCATAGACACAGGGTTGACCCTGACCCCCAATACCATAGACACAGGGTTGACCCTGACCCCCAATACCATAGACACAGGGTTGACCCTGACCTCCAATACCATAGACACAGGGTTGACCCTGACCCCCAATATCATAGACACAGGATTGACCCTGACCCCCAATACCTTAGACACAGGGTTGACCCTGACCCCCAATACCTTAGACACAGGGTTGACCCTGACCCCCAATACCTTAGACACAGGGTTGACCCTGACCCCCAATACCTTAGACACAGGGTTTACCCTGACCCCCAATACTAGGGGGTTAACCCTGACCCCCAATACCATAGACACAGGGTTGACCCTGACCCCCAATACCATAGACACAGGGTTGACCCTGGCCCCCAATACCTTAGACACAGTGTTGACCCTGACCCCCAATACCATAGACACAGGGTTGACCCTGACCCCCAATACCATAGACACAGGGTTGACCCTGACCCCCAATACCTTAGACACAGGGTTGACCCTGACCCCCAATACCTTAGACACAGGGTTGACCCTGACCCCCCAATACCTTAGACACAGGGTTGACCCTGACCCCCAATACCTTAGACACAGGGTTGACCCTGACCCCCAATACCTTAGACACAGGGTTGACCCTGACCCCCAATACCATAGACACAGGGTTGACCCTGACCCCCAATACCATAGACACAGGGTTGACCCTGACCCCCAATACCATAGACACAGGGTTGACCCTGACCCCCAATACCTTAGACACAGGGTTGACCCTGACCCCCAATATCATAGACACAGGATTGACCCTGACCCCCAATACCTTAGACACAGGGTTGACCCTGACCCCCAATACCTTAGACACAGGGTTGACCCTGACCCCCAATACCTTAGACACAGGGTTTACCCTGACCCCCAATACTAGGGGGTTGACCCTGACCCCCAATACCATAGACACAGGGTTGACCCTGACCCCCAATACCATAGACACAGGGTTGACCCTGACCCCCATTACCAGGGGGTTGACCCTGACCCCCAATACCATAGACACAGGGTTGACCCTGACCCCCAATACCATAGACACAGGGTTGACCCTGACTCCCAATACCTTAGACACAGGGTTGACCCTGACCCCCAATACCAGGGGGTTGACCCTGACCCCCAATACCATAGACACAGGGTTGGCCCTGACCCCCAATACCATAGACACAGGGTTGACCCTGACCCCCAATACCTTAGACACAGGGTTGACCCTGACCCCCAATACCTTAGACACAGGGTTGACCCTGACCCCCAATACCACAGACACAGGGTTGACCCTGACCCCCAATACCATAGACACAAGGTTGACCCTGACCCCCAATACCTTAGACACAGGGTTGACCCTGACCCCCAATAGCATAGACACAGGGTTTACCCTGACCCCCAATACCATAGACACAGGGTTGACCCTGACCCCCAATACCTTAGACACAGGGTTGACCCTGACCCCCAATACCTTAGACACAGGGTTGACCCTGACCCCCAATACCATAGACACAGGGTTGACCCTGACCCCCAATACCAGGGGGTTGACCCTGACCCCCAATACCATAGACACAGGGTTGACCCTGACCCCCAATACCTTAGACACAGGGTTGACCCTGACCCCCAATACCATAGACACAGGGTTGACCCTGACCCCCAATACCTTAGACACAGGGTTGACCCTGACCCCCAATACCATAGACACAGGGTTGACCCTGACCCCCAATACCAGGGGGTTGACCCTGACCCCCAATACCATAGACACAGGGTTGACCCTGACCCCCAATACCTTAGACACAGGGTTGACCCTGACCCCCAATACCTTAGACACAGGGTTGACCCTGACCCCCAATATCATAGACACAGGGTTGACCCTGACCCCCAATACCAGGGGGTTGACCCTGACCCCCAATACCATAGACACAGGGTTGACCCTGACCCCCAATACCTTAGACACAGGGTTGACCCTGACCCCCAATACCTTAGACACAGGGTTGACCCTGACCCCCAATACCAGGGGGTTGACCCTGACCCCCAATACCATAGACACAGGGTTGACCCTGACCCCCAATACCTTAGACACAGAGTTGACCCTGACCCCCAATACCTTAGACACAGGGTTGACCCTGACCCCCAATACCATACACAGGGTTGACCCTGACCCCCAATACCATACACAGGGTTGACCCTGACCCCCAATAACATAGACACAGGGTTGACCCTGACCCCCAATACCATACACAGGGTTGACCCTGACCCCCAATACCATAGACACAGGGTTTACCCTGACCCCCAATACCATAGACACAGGGTTGACCCTGATCCTCTGTAGCTCAGCTGGTAGAGCACGGCGCTTGTAACGCCAAGGTAGTGGGTTCGATCCCCGGGACCACCCATACACAAAAAAAAATGTATGCACGCATGACTGTAAGTCGCTTTGGATAAAAGCGTCTGCTAAATGTCATATTATTATTATTTATTGTAATACCACAGACACAGGGTTAAAGGTCATAAATAAGAGCAACAGAAGTAGACCACCTGGTGAGGGAGGAGCCATGACCAGGCTCCCAACAAATACAGTCAGATCAGCTCTATAACTACAGTCAGATCAGATCTATAACTACAGTCAGATCAGATCTATAACTATAGTCAGATCAGATCTATAACTATAGTCAGATCAGATCTATAACTATAGTCAGATCAGATCTATAACTATAGTCAGATCAGATCTATAACTACAGTCAGATCAGATCTATAACTATAGTCAGATCAGATCTATAACTATAGTCAGATCAGATCTATAACTATAGTCAGATCAGATCTATAACTATAGTCAGATCAGATCTATAACTACAGTCAGATCAGATCTATAACTACAGTCAGATCAGATCTATAACTACAGTCAGATCATATCTATAACTATAGTCAGATCAGATCTATAACTATAGTCAGATCAGATCTATAACTACAGTCAGATCAGATCTATAACTACAGTCAGATCATATCTATAACTATAGTCAGATCAGATCTATAACTATAGTCAGATCAGATCTATAACTATAGTCAGATCAGATCTATAACTACAGTCAGATCAGATCTATAACTATAGTCAGATCAGATCTATAACTATAGTCAGATCAGATCTATAACTACAGTCAGATCAGATCTATAACTATAGTCAGATCAGATCTATAACTATAGTCAGATCAGATCTATAACTATAGTCAGATCAGATCTATAACTATAGTCAGATCAGATCTATAACTATAGTCAGATCAGATCTATAACTACAGTCAGATCAGATCTATAACTATAGTCAGATCAGATCTATAACTACAGTCAGATCAGATCTATAACTATAGTCAGATCAGATCTATAACTATAGTCAGATCAGATCTATAACTATAGTCAGATCAGATCTATAACTACAGTCAGATCAGATCTATAACTATAGTCAGATCAGATCTATAACTACAGTCAGATCAGATCTATAACTATAGTCAGATCAGCTCTATAACTACAGTCAGATCAGATCTATAACTATAGTCAGATCTATAACAACTTTAGACAGCTCTATAACTATAACTGGCGCCGGAGAAGATGGCTGCCATTTTACAACTGCAACTGATTGCCTCAAACGCATTAAGAAGGAAATAGATTGCACAAATGAACTTTTAACAAGGCTGTTCTTCATAATGGCGCCGGAGAAGATGGCTGCCGTTTTACAGCCCTCTAACCAATTCTACTATTATGTGTGTTTTTTAGCGTTATTTGTAATTAATTCTGTACATAATGTTTTTGCCACCGTCTGTTATGACCAAAAAGAGCTTCTGGATATCAGTACAGAGATTACTCACCTCGTATTGGACGAAGATTTTTTCCTTAACAAGCCGGACGCGAAGGATATCCTACAGACGCCCAAATCCCCGTCATTCGCATGAGGAAGAGACGGAGATATCATGGACGTAGGTCGGGGTGCCTTGTAAGGATCCGACGGCGAGCGAGTAAACTGCCGCTCCCATCAATCCTATTAGCCAATCTTCAATCATTTGAGAACAAATTGGACGACCTAAGATTACGGTTATCCTACCAACGGGACATTAAAAACTGTAATATCTTATGTTTCACCGAGTCGTGGCTGAAAGACGACATGGATAACATACAGCTAGCGGGCTATACGCTACATCGGCAGAATAGAACGGCTGACTCCGGTAAGACAAGGGGTGGCGGTCTGTGTATATTTGTAAACAACAGTTGGTGCACAAACTCCAATACTAAGGAAGTCTCGAGGTTTTGCTCGCCTGAGGTAGAGTATCTCATGATAAGCTGTAGACCACACTATTTACCAAGATAGTTTTCATCTATATTTGTCGTAGCTGTCTATCTACCACCACAATCCGATACTGGCATTAAGATTGCACTCAATGAGCTGTATAAGGCCATAAGTAAACAGGAAAACACTCATCCAGAGGCAGCGCTCCTAGTGGCCGGGGACTTTAATGCAGGGAAACTTAAATCCGTTCTACCTAATTTCTACCAGCATGTTAAATGTGCGACCAGAGGAAAAAAAAACTCTAGACCACCTTTACTCCACACACAGAGACGCATACAAAGCTCTCCCTCGCCCTCCATTTGGCAAATCTGACCATAACTCTATCCTCCTGATTCCTGCTTATAAGCAAAAACTAAAGCAGGAAGCACCAGTGACTCGGTTAATAAAAAAGTGGTCAGATGATGCAGATGCTAAGCTACAGGACTGTTTTGCTAGCACAGACTGGAAAATGTTCCGGGATTCTTCAGATAGCATTGAGGAGAACACCACATCAGTCACTGGCTTCATCAATAAGTGCATCGATGACATTGTCCCCACAGTGACTATACATACCCCAACCAGAAGCCATGGATTACAGGCAACATCCGCACTGAGCTAAAGGGTAGAGCTGCCGCTTTCAAGGAGCGGGACTCTATCCCGCTATGCCCTCCGACGAACCATCAAACAGGCAAAGAGTCAATACCGGACTACGATTGAATCGTACTACACCGGCTCTGATACTCGTCGGATGTGGCAGGGCTTGAAAACTATTACAGACTACAAAAGGAAGCACAGCCGCGAGCTGCCCAGTGACACAAGCCTACCAGACGAGCTAAATAAATTCTATGCTCGCTTCGAGGCAAGCAACACTGAAGCATGCATGAGAGAACCAGCTGTTCCAGATGACTATGTGATCACGCTCTCCGTAGAAGATGTGAGTAAGACTTTTAAGCAGGTCAACATTCACAAGGCCGCAGGGCCAGACGGATTACCAGGACGTGTACTTCGAGCATGTGCTGACCAACTGGAAAGTGTCTTCACTGACATTTTCAACTTGTCCCTGACTGAGTCTGTAATACCAACATGTTTCAAGCAGACCACCATAGTCCCTGTGCCCACGGACTCTAAGATAACCTGCCTAAATGACTACCAACCCGTAGCACTCACGTCTGTAGTCATGAAGTGCTTTGAAAGGCTGGTCATGGCTCACATCAACACCATTATCCCAGAAACCCTAGACACACTCCAATTTGCATACCACCCCAACAGATCCACAGATGATGCAATCTCTATTGCACTCCACACTGCCCTTTCCCACCTGGATAAAAGGAACACCTAAGTGAGAATGCTGTTCATTGACTACAGCTTAGCGTTCAACACATAATGCCCTCAAAGCTCATCACTAAGCTAAGGATCCTGGGACTAAACATCTCCTTCTGCAACTGGATCCTGGACTTCCTGACGGGCCGCCCCAAGGTGGTAAGGGTAGGTAACAACACATCTGCCACGCTGATCCTCAACACGGGGGCCCCTCAGGGGTGCGTTCTCAGTCCCCTCCTGTACTCCCTGTTCACCCATGACTGCATGGCCAGGCACGACTCCAACACCATCATTTGCTGACAACACAACAGTGGTAGGCCTGATCACCGACAATGATGAGACAGCCTATAGGGAGGAGGTCTGAGACCTGGCCATGTGGTGCCAGGATAACAACCTCTCCCTCAACGTGATCATGACAAAGGAGATGATTGTGGACTACAGGAAAGAAAAGAGGACTGAGCACACCCCCATTCTCATCGACGGGGCTGTAGTGGAACAGGTTGAGAGCTTCAAGTTCCTTGGTGTCCACATCACCAACGAACTATCATGGTCCAAACACACCAAGACAGTCGTGAAGAGGGCACGACAAAGCCTATTCCCCCTCAGGAGACTGAAAAGATTTGGTATGGGTCCTCAGATCCTCAAAAAGTTCTACAGCTGCACCATCGAGAGCATCCTGACTGGTTGCATCACCGCCTGGTATGGCAACTGCTTGGCCTCCGACCGCAAGGCACTACAGAGGGTAGTGCGTACAGCCCAGTACATCACTGGGGCCAAGTTTCCTGCCATCCAGGACCTCTATATCAGGCGGTGTCAGAGGAAGGCCCTCAAAATTGTCAAAGACTCCAGCCACCATAGTCATAGACTGTTCTCTCTGCTACCGCACGGCAAGCGGTACCGGAGCGCCAAGTCTAGGTCCAAAAGGATTCTCAACAGCTTCTACCCCCAAGCTATAAGACTCCTGAACAGCTAATCATTGCTACCCGGACTATTTGCACTGCCCCCCCCCCACCCCATCTTTTTACGCTGCTGCTACTCTGTTAATTATTTATGCATAGTCACTTTAACCCTACCCACATGTACATATTACCTCAATTACCTCGACTAGCCGGTGCCCCCGCACATTGACTCTGCACCGGTACCCCCCTGTATATATAGCCTCCCTTCTGTTATTTTATTTTACTGCTGCTCTTTAGCTATTTGCTTTAATTTTTTTTACTTAACACTTAAAAAAAAATATAATTCTACACCTGTTGTATTCAGCGCATGTTTATTTATTTATTTTATTTTACCTTTATTTAACTAGGCAAGTCAGTTAAGAACAAATTCTTATTTACAATGACGGCCTACACCGGCCAAACCCGGACGACGCTGGGCCAATTGTGCGCCGCCCTATGGGACTCCCAATCACGGCCGGTTGTGATACAGCCTGGAATCGAACCAGGGGGTCTGTAGTGACGCCTCAAGCACTGAGATGCAGTGCCTTAGACCACTGCGCCACTCGGGAGCCCAAATAAAATGTTATGTATTTGATTTATAGTCAGATCTATAACAACTATGGACAGCTCTATAACTATAGTCAGATCAGATCTATAACTATAGTCAGATCAGATCTATAACTACAGTCAGATCAGATCTATAACTATAGTCAGATCAGATCTATAACTATAGTCAGATCAGATGTGGTCCTCTGTAGCTCAGCTGGTAGAGCACGGCGCTTGTAACGCCAAGGTAGTGGGTTCGATCCCCGGGACCACCCATACACAAAGAATGTATGCACGCATGACTGTAAGTCGCTTTGGATAAAAGCGTCTGCTAAATGGCATATTATTATTATTTATTATTATCTATAACTATAGTCAGATCAGATCTATAACTATAGTCAGATCAGATCTATAACTACAGTCAGATCAGATCTATAACTATAGTCAGATCAGATCTATAACTATAGTCAGATCAGATCTATAGTCAGATCAGATCTATAACTATAGTCAGATCATATCTATAACTATAGTCAGATCAGATCTATAACTATAGTCAGATCTATAACTATAGTCAGATCAGATCTATAACTATAGTCAGATCAGATCTATAACTACAGTCAGATCAGATCTATAACTATAGTCAGATCAGATCTATAACTATAGTCAGATCAGATCTATAACTATAGTCAGATCTATAACTATAGTCAGATTTGTAACGAGACATTAATTACTTTTCCCATATTCATTAGTTTATTAAAGATGATTTGTCTATAGTTAGTTAGCTCACCAGCCTCATTGTGGCAGGGTGACTCCAGCTTACCTCTCCTCAGTATAGAATTTAAATCCACAACCTCCAGGTAGAGAGTCTGTATCTTGGGGAATCAGAAAAAGCTTAGCCACAAAAAAGCCAAAACATTGTACTCCTCGCAGTCGCAAATGGCGCTTTAGAAAACGTGTTAAAGTTTACGAGTGCGCATGGAGAAGAGGTTCTGTGAGGTTTAGGATCTGTGCCTGCCAACGTACGTTAGTTGGCTTGCCATGAGGCCACTGTGTACATTCCTGCTGCTAATAATATCTCAGCGGGCCGCGGTCCTCCCCGTCCTCTCATGTGACAGACAGCCCACCGTGCGTCCTAGCGGTGTGTTTACTATGGCAGCAAAATGGCTCCTCTCTCAGCCCAGAGACTAGAGACCTGGGGGGGTTGGTGGTGAGGCTTCTCTCTCAGCCCAGAGACTAGAGACCTGGGGGGGGGGTTGGTGGTGAGGCTCCTCTCTCAGCCCAGAGACTAGAGACCTGGGGGGGCTTGGTGGTGAGGCTCCTCTCTCAGCCCAGAGACTAGAGACCTGGGGGGGCTTGGTGGTGAGGCTCCTCTCTCAGCCCAGAGACTAGAGACCTGGGGGGGTTGGTGGTGAGGCTCCTCTCTCAGCCCAGAGACTAGAGACCTGGGGGGGGTTGGTGGTGAGGCTCCTCTCTCAGCCCAGAGACTAGAGACCTGGGGGGGTTTGGTGGTGAGGCTCCTCTCTCAGCCCAGAGACTAGAGACCTGGGGGGGCTTGGTGGTGAGGCTCCTCTCTCAGCCCAGAGACCTAGAGACCTGGGGGGGGGGGGGGGGGGGGGGGGGGGGTTGGTGGTGAGGCTCCTCTCTCAGCCCAGAGACTAGAGACCTGGGGGGGCTTGGGGGTGAGGCTCCTCTCTCAGCCCAGATAATAGAGACCTGGGGGGGTTGGTGGTGAGGCTCCTCTCTCAGCCCAGAGACTAGAGACCTGGGGGGGTTGGTGGTGAGGCTCCTCTCTCAGCCCAGAGACTAGAGACCTGGGGGGGCTTGGGGGTGAGGCTCCTCTCTCAGCCCAGAGACTAGAGACCTGGGGGGCTTGGTGGTGAGGCTCCTCTCTCAGCCCAGAGACTAGAGACCTGGGGGCTTGGTGGTGAGGCTCCTCTCTCAGCCCAGAGACTAGAGACCTGGGGGGGTTGGTGGTGAGGCTCCTCTCTCAGCCCAGAGACTAGAGACCTGGGGGGGCTTGGTGGTGAGGCTCCTCTCTCAGCCCAGAGACTAGAGACCTGGGGGGGGGTTGGTGGTGAGGCTCCTCTCTCAGCCCAGAGACCTAGAGACCTGGGGGGGGGGGTTGGTGGTGAGGCTCCTCTCTCAGCCCAGAGACTAGAGACCTGGGGGGGGGGGGGGGGGGGGGGGGGGGTTGGTGGTGAGGCTCCTCTCTCAGCCCAGAGACTAGAGACCTGGGGGGAGGGGGGGGGGTTGGTGGTGAGGCTCCTCTCTCAGCCCAGAGACTAGAGACCTGGGGGGGCTTGGTGGTGAGGCTCCTCTCTCAGCCCAGAGACTAGAGACCTGGGGGGGCTTGGTGGTGAGGCTCCTCTCTCAGCCCAGAGACTAGAGACCTGGGGGGGCTTGGTGGTGAGGCTCCTCTCTCAGCCCAGAGACTAGAGACCTGGGGGGCTTGGTGGTGAGGCTCCTCTCTCAGCCCAGAGAATAGAGACCTGGGGGGGTTGGTGGTGAGGCTCCTCTCTCAGCCCAGAGACTAGAGACCTGGGGGGCTTGGTGGTGAGGCTCCTCTCTCAGCCCAGAGACTAGAGACCTGGGGGCTTGGTGGTGAGGCTCCTCTCTCAGCCCAGAGACTAGAGACCTGGGGGGGTTGGTGGTGAGGCTCCTCTCTCAGCCCAGAGACTAGAGACCTGGGGGGCTTGGTGGTGAGGCTCCTCTCTCAGCCCAGAGACTAGAGACCTGGGGGCTTGGTGGTGAGGCTCCTCTCTCAGCCCAGAGACTAGAGACCTGGGGGGGTTGGTGGTGAGGCTCCTCTCTCAGCCCAGAGACTAGAGACCTGGGGGGGGTTGGTGGTGAGGCTCCTCTCTCAGCCCAGAGAATAGAGACCTAGATAACAGGGCAGGCAAGGTGCTGCGTTGGGCTGGCTGACTGGTGTAACCCAGGAAGCTGGTAAATATAGTCCAGCGCTGATGGCTGGGGACCTGGGGCTGAGCAGGGGAAACAGCTGAAACTCTAAGGCCTGGTTACCTTGCAGTGTTCATTTTGGCACTCTTTTTTTTTTGGGGGGGGGGGGGGGGGGGGGGGTTAGGGCTCTATTCAGTCAGATCCGCTTTAGCTGACATCCGCATTGTGGTTGTTTTCGCGGTGTTGGGGGTGGAACTTGAATCTAGGCCTTAGTTTAGTCTTAGTCATGTTGACAAAAATATAATTAAGTCTTGGTCACATTTTTGTCAATTGAATAATGATTTAGTCTAATTAGTGTCAATATGACAAAAACAGTGGGCCACGTTAGTCAACTAAATGCCCTTTCAAATTAGTCACATTTTAGTCCCATCACACTTGTATTGCCTCTTTAACCTATAGTAAACATATTACAGATGTGCACAAACATTCTTACAGATGTAGGATCTTAATTTGAACCAACTTGTTACAGCAGGAAAATAATCCTGCAGAAACAGGAAATGTGAAATATTATGTGGAATATAATTAATGGATATTTTTTGTAGGGGTTGATACATTTTTCGTTAGGGCAAATCAAGTCTGATATTTTAAACTTTAAATGCCTTTTAAAAATTATCAGCAACAAAAGAGTGATCAAATTAAGATCCTACATCTGTATCATTCCAACATATTTATCGGCATAATATCCTATTCTCTTACCAACAGCAGAAATATGACAAACATGTATAAGAAGAATATTATATACGAATTATCTGCCCATGTAAATTCCTAATTCATCCTACATAGATATTGCACACAAAATAAACTGACACACACAAGCGGAAAGAGAGAGTTTTAATTGTTTATTTCACTTTTGTTCATTATCTACTTCACTCGTAATCATATGTTTCCCATGCAGAGAGAGAGAGAGAGAGAGAGAGAGAGAGAGAGAGAGAGAGAGAGAGAGAGAGAGAGAGAGAGAGAGAGAGAGAGAGAGAGAGAGAGAGAGAGAGAGAGAGAGAGAGAGAGAGAGAGAGAGAGAGAGAGAGAGAGAGAGAGAGAGAGAGAGAGAGAGAGAGAGAGAGAGAGAGAGAGAGAGAGAGAGAGAGAGAGAGAGAGAGAGAGAGAGAGAGAGAGAGAGAGAGAGAGAGAGAGATATTTCCATTGTTATCAATGTTCTAGATGCCACACTGATGTCCTAAAGTAGAACGGGGGCTTTCACCCAGTGATGTAGTCGAGTCACTAAACCTCAAGATAATTACATTAACTCAAAATAATGTTATTAACCCAGTCAGATATAGTGTAGTGGTAAGAGGAGTTATTAACCAGTCAGATATAGTGTAGTGGTAAGAGGAGTTATTAACCAGTCAGATATAGTGTAGTGGTAAGAGGAGTTATTAACCCAGTCAGATATAGTGTAGTGGTAAGAGGAGTTATTAACCAGTCAGATATAGTGTAGTGGTAAGAGGAGTTATTAACCCAGTCAGATATAGTGTAGTGGTAAGAGGAGTTATTAACCCAGTCAGATATAGTGTAGTGGTAAGAGGATTTATTAACCCAGTCAGATATAGTGTAGTGGTAAGAGGAGTTATTAACCAGTCAGATATAGTGTAGTGGTAAGAGGAGTTATTAACCAGTCAGATATAGTGTAGTGGTAAGAGGAGTTATTAACCAGTCAGATATAGTGTAGTGGTAAGAGGAGTTATTAACCAGTCAGATATAGTGTAGTGGTAAGAGGAGTTATTAACCAGTCAGATATAGTGTAGTGTTAAGAGGAGTTATTAACCAGTCAGATATAGTGGTAAGAGGAGTTATTAACCAGTCAGATATAGTGTAGTGGTAAGAGGAGTTATTAACCCAGTCAGATATAGTGTAGTGGTAAGAGGAGTTATTAACCCAGTCAGATATAGTGTAGTGGTAAGAGGAGTTATTAACCAGTCAGATATAGTGTAGTGGTAAGAGGAGTTATTAACCCAGTCAGATATAGTGTAGTGGTAAGAGGAGTTATTAACCCAGTCAGATATAGTGTAGTGGTAAGAGGAGTTATTAACCAGTCAGATATAGTGTAGTGGTAAGAGGAGTTATTAACCAGTCAGATATAGTGTAGTGGTAAGAGGAGTTATTAACCAGTCAGATATAGTGTAGTGGTAAGAGGAGTTATTAACCAGTCAGATATAGTGTAGTGGTAAGAGGAGTTATTAACCAGTCAGATATAGTGTAGTGGTAAGAGGAGTTATTAACCAGTCAGATATAGTGTAGTGGTAAGAGGAGTTATTAACCCAGTCAGATATAGTGTAGTGGTAAGAGGAGTTATTAACCCAGTCAGATATAGTGGTAAGAGGAGTTATTAACCAGTCAGATATAGTGTAGTGGTAAGAGGAGTTATTAACCCATTCAGATATAGTGTAGTGGTAAGAGGAGTTATTAACCAGTCAGATATAGTGTAGTGGTAAGAGGAGTTATTAACCATTCAGATATAGTGTAGTGGTAAGAGGAGTTATTAACCCAGTCAGATATAGTGTAGTGGTAAGAGGAGTTATTAACCAGTCAGATATAGTGTAGTGGTGAGAGGAGTTATTAACCCAGTCAGATATAGTGTAGTGGTAAGAGGAGTTATTAACCCAGTCAGATATAGTGTAGTGGTAAGAGGAGTTATTAACCAGTCAGATATAGTGTAGTGGTAAGAGGAGTTATTAACCAGTCAGATATAGTGTAGTGGTAAGAGGAGTTATTAACCAGTCAGATATAGTGTAGTGGTAAGAGGAGTTATTAACCAGTCAGATATAGTGTAGTGGTAAGAGGAGTTATTAACCAGTCAGATATAGTGTAGTGGTAAGAGGAGTTATTAACCAGTCAGATATAGTGTAGTGGTAAGAGGAGTTATTAACCAGTCAGATATAGTGTAGTGGTAAGAGGAGTTATTAACCAGTCAGATATAGTGTAGTGGTAAGAGGAGTTATTAACCAGTCAGATATAGTGGTAAGAGGAGTTATTAACCAGTCAGATATAGTGTAGTGGTAAGAGGAGTTATTAACCCAGTCAGATATAGTGTAGTGGTAAGAGGAGTTATTAACCCAGTCAGATATAGTGTAGTGGTAAGAGGAGTTATTAACCAGTCAGATATAGTGTAGTGGTAAGAGGAGTTATTAACCCAGTCAGATATAGTGTAGTGGTAAGAGGAGTTATTAACCCAGTCAGATATAGTGGTAAGAGGAGTTATTAACCAGTCAGATATAGTGTAGTGGTAAGAGGAGTTATTAACCCAGTCAGATATAGTGTAGTGGTAAGAGGAGTTATTAACCAGTCAGATATAGTGTAGTGGTAAGAGGAGTTATTAACCAGTCAGATATAGTGTAGTGGTAAGAGGAGTTATTAACCAGTCAGATATAGTGTAGTGGTAAGAGGAGTTATTAACCAGTCAGATATAGTGTAGTGGTAAGAGGAGTTATTAACCAGTCAGATATAGTGTAGTGGTAAGAGGAGTTATTAACCAGTCAGATATAGTGTAGTGGTAAGAGGAGTTATTAACCCAGTCAGATATAGTGTAGTGGTAAGAGGAGTTATTAACCAGTCAGATATAGTGTAGTGGTAAGAGGAGTTATTAACCAGTCAGATATAGTGTAGTGGTAAGAGGAGTTATTAACCCAGTCAGATATAGTGTAGTGGTAAGAGGAGTTATTAACCCAGTCAGATATAGTGTAGTGGTAAGAGGAGTTATTAACCCAGTCAGATATAGTGTAGTGGTAAGAGGAGTTATTAACCAGTCAGATATAGTGTAGTGGTAAGAGGAGTTATTAACCAGTCAGATATAGTGTAGTGGTAAGAGGAGTTATTAACCAGTCAGATATAGTGTAGTGGTAAGAGGAGTTATTAACCAGTCAGATATAGTGTAGTGGTAAGAGGAGTTATTAACCAGTCAGATATAGTGTAGTGGTAAGAGGAGTTATTAACCCAGTCAGATATAGTGTAGTGGTAAGAGGAGTTATTAACCCAGTCAGATATAGTGTAGTGGTAAGAGGAGTTATTAACCAGTCAGATATAGTGTAGTGGTAAGAGGAGTTATTAACCCAGTCAGATATAGTGTAGTGGTAAGAGGAGTTATTAACCAGTCAGATATAGTGTAGTGGTAAGAGGAGTTATTAACCAGTCAGATATAGTGTAGTGGTAAGAGGAGTTATTAACCCAGTCAGATATAGTGTAGTGGTAAGAGGAGTTATTAACCAGTCAGATATAGTGTAGTGGTAAGAGGAGTTATTAACCCAGTCAGATATAGTGTAGTGGTAAGAGGAGTTATTAACCCAGTCAGATATAGTGTAGTGGTAAGAGGAGTTATTAACCAGTCAGATATAGTGTAGTGGTGAGAGGAGTTATTAACCAGTCAGATATAGTGTAGTGGTAAGAGGAGTTATTAACCAGTCAGATATAGTGTAGTGGTAAGAGGAGTTATTAACCAGTCAGATATAGTGTAGTGGTAAGAGGAGTTATTAACCCAGTCAGATATAGTGTAGTGGTAAGAGGAGTTATTAACCCAGTCAGATATAGTGTAGTGGTAAGAGGAGTTATTAACCAGTCAGATATAGTGTAGTGGTAAGAGGAGTTATTAACCAGTCAGATATAGTGTAGTGGTAAGAGGAGTTATTAACCAGTCAGATATAGTGTAGTGGTAAGAGGAGTTATTAACCCAGTCAGATATAGTGTAGTGGTAAGAGGAGTTATTAACCCAGTCAGATATAGTGTAGTGGTAAGAGGAGTTATTAACCAGTCAGATATAGTGTAGTGGTAAGAGGAGTTATTAACCAGTCAGATATAGTGTAGTGGTAAGAGGAGTTATTAACCCAGTCAGATATAGTGTAGTGGTAAGAGGAGTTATTAACCAGTCAGATATAGTGTAGTGGTAAGAGGAGTTATTAACCCAGTCAGATATAGTGTAGTGGTAAGAGGAGTTATTAACCCAGTCAGATATAGTGTAGTGGTAAGAGGAGTTATTAACCAGTCAGATATAGTGTAGTGGTAAGAGGAGTTATTAACCAGTCAGATATAGTGTAGTGGTAAGAGGAGTTATTAACCCAGTCAGATATAGTGTAGTGGTAAGAGGAGTTATTAACCAGTCAGATATAGTGTAGTGGTAAGAGGAGTTATTAACCAGTCAGATATAGTGTAGTGGTAAGAGGAGTTATTAACCCAGTCAGATATAGTGTAGTGGTAAGAGGAGTTATTAACCAGTCAGATATAGTGTAGTGGTAAGAGGAGTTATTAACCAGTCAGATATAGTGTAGTGGTAAGAGGAGTTATTAACCAGTCAGATATAGTGTAGTGGTAAGAGGAGTTATTAACCAGTCAGATATAGTGTAGTGGTAAGAGGAGTTATTAACCAGTCAGATATAGTGTAGTGGTAAGAGGAGTTATTAACCAGTCAGATATAGTGTAGTGGTAAGAGGAGTTATTAACCAGTCAGATATAGTGTAGTGGTAAGAGGAGTTATTAACCAGTCAGATATAGTGTAGTGGTAAGAGGAGTTATTAACCAGTCAGATATAGTGTAGTGGTAAGAGGAGTTATTAACCAGTCAGATATAGTGTAGTGGTAAGAGGAGTTATTAACCAGTCAGATATAGTGTAGTGGTAAGAGGAGTTATTAACCCAGTCAGATATAGTGTAGTGGTAAGAGGAGTTATTAACCAGTCAGATATAGTGTAGTGGTAAGAGGAGTTATTAACCAGTCAGATATAGTGTAGTGGTAAGAGGAGTTATTAACCAGTCAGATATAGTGTAGTGGTAAGAGGAGTTATTAACCAGTCAGATATAGTGGTAAGAGGAGTTATTAACCCAGTCAGATATAGTGTAGTGGTAAGAGGAGTTATTAACCCAGTCAGATATAGTGTAGTGGTAAGAGGAGTTATTAACCAGTCAGATATAGTGTAGTGGTAAGAGGAGTTATTAACCAGTCAGATATAGTGTAGTGGTAAGAGGAGTTATTAACCAGTCAGATATAGTGTAGTGGTAAGAGGAGTTATTAACCAGTCAGATATAGTGTAGTGGTAAGAGGAGTTATTAACCAGTCAGATATAGTGTAGTGGTAAGAGGAGTTATTAACCCAGTCAGATATAGTGTAGTGGTAAGAGGAGTTATTAACCAGTCAGATATAGTGTAGTGGTAAGAGGAGTTATTAACCCAGTCAGATATAGTGTAGTGGTAAGAGGAGTTATTAACCCAGTCAGATATAGTGTAGTGGTAAGAGGAGTTATTAACCAGTCAGATATAGTGTAGTGGTAAGAGGAGTTATTAACCAGTCAGATATAGTGTAGTGGTAAGAGGAGTTATTAACCCAGTCAGATATAGTGTAGTGGTAAGAGGAGTTATTAACCAGTCAGATATAGTGTAGTGGTAAGAGGAGTTATTAACCAGTCAGATATAGTGTAGTGGTAAGAGGAGTTATTAACCCAGTCAGATATAGTGTAGTGGTAAGAGGAGTTATTAACCAGTCAGATATAGTGTAGTGGTAAGAGGAGTTATTAACCAGTCAGATATAGTGTAGTGGTAAGAGGAGTTATTAACCAGTCAGATATAGTGTAGTGGTAAGAGGAGTTATTAACCCAGTCAGATATAGTGTAGTGGTAAGAGGAGTTATTAACCCAGTCAGATATAGTGTAGTGGTAAGAGGAGTTATTAACCAGTCAGATATAGTGTAGTGGTAAGAGGAGTTATTAACCAGTCAGATATAGTGTAGTGGTAAGAGGAGTTATTAACCCAGTCAGATATAGTGTAGTGGTAAGAGGAGTTATTAACCAGTCAGATATAGTGTAGTGGTAAGAGGAGTTATTAACCAGTCAGATATAGTGTAGTGGTAAGAGGAGTTATTAACCAGTCAGATATAGTGTAGTGGTAAGAGGAGTTATTAACCCAGTCAGATATAGTGTAGTGGTAAGAGGAGTTATTAACCCAGTCAGATATAGTGTAGTGGTAAGAGGAGTTATTAACCAGTCAGATATAGTGTAGTGGTAAGAGGAGTTATTAACCAGTCAGATATAGTGTAGTGGTAAGAGGAGTTATTAACCCAGTCAGATATAGTGTAGTGGTAAGAGGAGTTATTAACCCAGTCAGATATAGTGTAGTGGTAAGAGGAGTTATTAACCCAGTCAGATATAGTGTAGTGGTAAGAGGAGTTATTAACCAGTCAGATATAGTGTAGTGGTAAGAGGAGTTATTAACCAGTCAGATATAGTGTAGTGGTAAGAGGAGTTATTAACCCAGTCAGATATAGTGTAGTGGTAAGAGGAGTTATTAACCCAGTCAGATATAGTGTAGTGGTAAGAGGAGTTATTAACCCAGTCAGATATAGTGTAGTGGTAAGAGGAGTTATTAACCAGTCAGATATAGTGTAGTGGTAAGAGGAGTTATTAACCAGTCAGATATAGTGTAGTGGTAAGAGGAGTTATTAACCCAGTCAGATATAGTGTAGTGGTAAGAGGAGTTATTAACCAGTCAGATATAGTGTAGTGGTAAGAGGAGTTATTAACCAGTCAGATATAGTGTAGTGGTAAGAGGAGTTATTAACCCAGTCAGATATAGTGTAGTGGTAAGAGGAGTTATTAACCAGTCAGATATAGTGGTAAGAGGAGTTATTAACCAGTCAGATATAGTGTAGTGGTAAGAGGAGTTATTAACCAGTCAGATATAGTGTAGTGGTAAGAGGAGTTATTAACCAGTCAGATATAGTGTAGTGGTAAGAGGAGTTATTAACCAGTCAGATATAGTGGTAAGAGGAGTTATTAACCAGTCAGATATAGTGTAGTGGTAAGAGGAGTTATTAACCAGTCAGATATAGTGTAGTGGTAAGAGGAGTTATTAACCAGTCAGATATAGTGTAGTGGTAAGAGGAGTTATTAACCAGTCAGATATAGTGTAGTGGTAAGAGGAGTTATTAACCAGTCAGATATAGTGTAGTGGTAAGAGGAGTTATTAACCAGTCAGATATAGTGTAGTGGTAAGAGGAGTTATTAACCCAGTCAGATATAGTGTAGTGGTAAGAGGAGTTATTAACCAGTCAGATATAGTGTAGTGGTAAGAGGAGTTATTAACCAGTCAGATATAGTGTAGTGGTAAGAGGAGTTATTAACCAGTCAGAGATAGTGTAGTGGTAAGAGGAGTTATTAACCAGTCAGATATATTGGTAAGAGGAGTTATTAACCCAGTCAGATATAGTGTAGTGGTAAGAGGAGTTATTAACCCAGTCAGATATAGTGTAGTGGTAAGAGGAGTTATTAACCAGTCAGATATAGTGTAGTGGTAAGAGGAGTTATTAACCAGTCAGATATAGTGTAGTGGTAAGAGGAGTTATTAACCAGTCAGATATAGTGTAGTGGTAAGAGGAGTTATTAACCAGTCAGATATAGTGTAGTGGTAAGAGGAGTTATTAACCAGTCAGATATAGTGTAGTGGTAAGAGGAGTTATTAACCCAGTCAGATATAGTGTAGTGGTAAGAGGAGTTATTAACCAGTCAGATATAGTGTAGTGGTAAGAGGAGTTATTAACCCAGTCAGATATAGTGTAGTGGTAAGAGGAGTTATTAACCCAGTCAGATATAGTGTAGTGGTAAGAGGAGTTATTAACCAGTCAGATATAGTGGTAAGAGGAGTTATTAACCAGTCAGATATAGTGTAGTGGTAAGAGGAGTTATTAACCCAGTCAGATATAGTGTAGTGGTAAGAGGAGTTATTAACCAGTCAGATATAGTGTAGTGGTAAGAGGAGTTATTAACCAGTCAGATATAGTGTAGTGGTAAGAGGAGTTATTAACCCAGTCAGATATAGTGTAGTGGTAAGAGGAGTTATTAACCAGTCAGATATAGTGTAGTGGTAAGAGGAGTTATTAACCCAGTCAGATATAGTGTAGTGGTAAGAGGAGTTATTAACCAGTCAGATATAGTGTAGTGGTAAGAGGAGTTATTAACCAGTCAGATATAGTGTAGTGGTAAGAGGAGTTATTAACCCAGTCAGATATAGTGGTAAGAGGAGTTATTAACCCAGTCAGATATAGTGTAGTGGTAAGAGGAGTTATTAACCAGTCAGATATAGTGGTAAGAGGAGTTATTAACCCAGTCAGATATAGTGGTAAGAGGAGTTATTAACCAGTCAGATATAGTGTAGTGGTAAGAGGAGTTATTAACCCAGTCAGATATAGTGGTAAGAGGAGTTATTAACCAGTCAGATATAGTGTAGTGGTAAGAGGAGTTATTAACCCAGTCAGATATAGTGGTAAGAGGAGTTATTAACCCAGTCAGATATAGTGGTAAGAGGAGTTATTAACCCAGTCAGATATAGTGTAGTGGTAAGAGGAGTTATTAACCAGTCAGATATAGTGTAGTGGTAAGAGGAGTTATTAACCAGTCAGATATAGTGGTAAGAGGAGTTATTAACCAGTCAGATATAGTATAGTGGTAAGAGGAGTTATTAACCCAGTCAGATATAGTGTAGTGGTAAGAGGAGTTATTAACCAGTCAGATATAGTGTAGTGGTAAGAGGAGTTATTAACCAGTCAGATATAGTGTAGTGGTAAGAGGAGTTATTAACCCAGTCAGATATAGTGTAGTGGTAAGAGGAGTTATTAACCCAGTCAGATATAGTGGTAAGAGGAGTTATTAACCCAGTCAGATATAGTGTAGTGGTAAGAGGAGTTATTAACCAGTCAGATATAGTGGTAAGAGGAGTTATTAACCCAGTCAGATATAGTGGTAAGAGGAGTTATTAACCAGTCAGATATAGTGTAGTGGTAAGAGGAGTTATTAACCCAGTCAGATATAGTGGTAAGAGGAGTTATTAACCAGTCAGATATAGTGTAGTGGTAAGAGGAGTTATTAACCAGTCAGATATAGTGTAGTGGTAAGAGGAGTTATTAACCAGTCAGATATAGTGTAGTGGTAAGAGGAGTTATTAACCCAGTCAGATATAGTGGTAAGAGGAGTTATTAACCAGTCAGATATAGTGTAGTGGTAAGAGGAGTTATTAACCCAGTCAGATATAGTGTAGTGGTAAGAGGAGTTATTAACCCAGTCAGATATAGTATAGTGGTAAGAGGAGTTATTAACCCAGTCAGATATAGTGTAGTGGTAAGAGGAGTTATTAACCAGTCAGATATAGTGTAGTGGTAAGAGGAGTTATTAACCAGTCAGATATAGTGTAGTGGTAAGAGGAGTTATTAACCAGTCAGATATAGTGTAGTGGTAAGAGGAGTTATTAACCAGTCAGATATAGTGTAGTGGTAAGAGGAGTTATTAACCAGTCAGATATAGTGTAGTGGTAAGAGGAGTTATTAACCCAGTCAGATATAGTGTAGTGGTAAGAGGAGTTATTAACCAGTCAGATATAGTGGTAAGAGGAGTTATTAACCCAGTCAGATATAGTGTAGTGGTAAGAGGAGTTATTAACCCAGTCAGATATAGTGTAGTGGTAAGAGGAGTTATTAACCAGTCAGATATAGTGTAGTGGTAAGAGGAGTTATTAACCCAGTCAGATATAGTGTAGTGGTAAGAGGAGTTATTAACCCAGTCAGATATAGTGTAGTGGTAATAGGAGTTATTAACCAGTCAGATATAGTGTAGTGGTAAGAGGAGTTATTAACCAGTCAGATATAGTGTAGTGGTAAGAGGAGTTATTAACCCAGTCAGATATAGTGTAGTGGTAAGAGGAGTTATTAACCCAGTCAGATATAGTGTAGTGGTAATAGGAGTTATTAACCAGTCAGATATAGTGTAGTGGTAAGAGGAGTTATTAACCAGTCAGATATAGTGTAGTGGTAAGAGGAGTTATTAACCAGTCAGATATAGTGTAGTGGTAAGAGGAGTTATTAACCAGTCAGATATAGTGTAGTGGTAAGAGGAGTTATTAACCCAGTCAGATATAGTGTAGTGGTAAGAGGAGTTATTAACCCAGTCAGATATAGTGGTAAGAGGAGTTATTAACCCAGTCAGATATAGTGTAGTGGTAAGAGGAGTTATTAACCAGTCAGATATAGTGGTAAGAGGAGTTATTAACCCAGTCAGATATAGTGTAGTGGTAAGAGGAGTTATTAACCCAGTCAGATATAGTGGTAAGAGGAGTTATTAACCAGTCAGATATAGTGTAGTGGTAAGAGGAGTTATTAACCCAGTCAGATATAGTGTAGTGGTAAGAGGAGTTATTAACCAGTCAGATATAGTGGTAAGAGGAGTTATTAACCCAGTCAGATATAGTGTAGTGGTAAGAGGAGTTATTAACCCAGTCAGATATAGTGGTAAGAGGAGTTATTAACCAGTCAGATATAGTGTAGTGGTAAGAGGAGTTATTAACCCAGTCAGATATAGTGGTAAGAGGAGTTATTAACCCAGTCAGATATAGTGGTAAGAGGAGTTATTAACCAGTCAGATATAGTGTAGTGGTAAGAGGAGTTATTAACCAGTCAGATATAGTATAGTGGTAAGAGGAGTTATTAACCCAGTCAGATATAGTGTAGTGGTAAGAGGAGTTATTAACCAGTCAGATATAGTGTAGTGGTAAGAGGAGTTATTAACCCAGTCAGATATAGTGTAGTGGTAAGAGGAGTTATTAACCAGTCAGATATAGTGTAGTGGTAAGAGGAGTTATTAACCAGTCAGATATAGTGTAGTGGTAAGAGGAGTTATTAACCCAGTCAGATATAGTGTAGTGGTAAGAGGAGTTATTAACCCAGTCAGATATAGTGTAGTGGTAAGAGGAGTTATTAACCCAGTCAGATATAGTGTAGTGGTAAGAGGAGTTATTAACCAGTCAGATATAGTGTAGTGGTAAGAGGAGTTATTAACCCAGTCAGATATAGTGTAGTGGTAAGAGGAGTTATTAACCCAGTCAGATATAGTGTAGTGGTAAGAGGAGTTATTAACCCAGTCAGATATAGTGTAGTGGTAAGAGGAGTTATTAACCAGTCAGATATAGTGTAGTGGTAAGAGGAGTTATTAACCAGTCAGATATAGTGTAGTGGTAAGGAGTTATTAACCAGTCAGATATAGTGTAGTGGTAAGAGGAGTTATTAACCAGTCAGATATAGTGTAGTGGTAAGAGGAGTTATTAACCCAGTCAGATATAGTGTAGTGGTAAGGAGTTATTAACCAGTCAGATATAGTGTAGTGGTAAGAGGAGTTATTAACCAGTCAGATATAGTGTAGTGGTAAGAGGAGTTATTAACCCAGTCAGATATAGTGTAGTGGTAAGAGGAGTTATTAACCAGTCAGATATAGTGGTAAGAGGAGTTATTAACCCAGTCAGATATAGTGTAGTGGTAAGAGGAGTTATTAACCAGTCAGATATAGTGTAGTGGTAAGAGGAGTTATTAACCCAGTCAGATATAGTGTAGTGGTAAGAGGAGTTATTAACCCAGTCAGATATAGTGTAGTGGTAAGAGGAGTTATTAACCAGTCAGATATAGTGTAGTGGTAAGAGGAGTTATTAACCAGTCAGATATAATGTAGTGGTAAGAGGAGTTATTAACCCAGTCAGATATAGTGTAGTGGTAAGAGGAGTTATTAACCAGTCAGATATAGTGTAGTGGTAAGAGGAGTTATTAACCCAGTCAGATATAGTGTAGTGGTAAGAGGAGTTATTAACCCAGTCAGATATAGTGTAGTGGTAAGAGGAGTTATTAACCCAGTCAGATATAGTGTAGTGGTAAGAGGAGTTATTAACCAGTCAGATATAGTGTAGTGGTAAGAGGAGTTATTAACCAGTCAGATATAGTGTAGTGGTAAGAGGAGTTATTAACCCAGTCAGATATAGTGTAGTGGTAAGGAGTTATTAACCAGTCAGATATAGTGTAGTGGTAAGAGGAGTTATTAACCAGTCAGATATAGTGTAGTGGTAAGAGGAGTTATTAACCCAGTCAGATATAGTGTAGTGGTAAGAGGAGTTATTAACCAGTCAGATATAGTGGTAAGAGGAGTTATTAACCCAGTCAGATATAGTGTAGTGGTAAGAGGAGTTATTAACCAGTCAGATATAGTGTAGTGGTAAGAGGAGTTATTAACCAGTCAGATATAGTGTAGTGGTAAGAGGAGTTATTAACCAGTCAGATATAGTGTAGTGGTAAGAGGAGTTATTAACCAGTCAGATATAGTGGTAAGAGGAGTTATTAACCAGTCAGATATAGTATAGTGGTAAGAGGAGTTATTAACCCAGTCAGATATAGTGTAGTGGTAAGAGGAGTTATTAACCAGTCAGATATAGTGTAGTGGTAAGAGGAGTTATTAACCAGTCAGATATAGTGTAGTGGTAAGAGGAGTTATTAACCAGTCAGATATAGTGTAGTGGTAAGAGGAGTTATTAACCAGTCAGATATAGTGTAGTGGTAAGAGGAGTTATTAACCCAGTCAGATATAGTGGTAAGAGGAGTTATTAACCCAGTCAGATATAGTGTAGTGGTAAGAGGAGTTATTAACCAGTCAGATATAGTGTAGTGGTAAGAGGAGTTATTAACCCAGTCAGATATAGTGTAGTGGTAAGAGGAATGAAATACTGTTACCATTTTAGTCACTATTTTTGTTGTTACCTTGGGTTGCCTTGGGGTGAAGGAGAGGAGGGGTGTTCTGGTGGGGTGAAGAGTAGCTGCTGCCTTGGCAGGAACTAATGGGGATCCATAATAAACCCCATGAAGAGTAGCTGCTGCCTTGGCAGGAACTAATGGGGATCCATAATAAACCCCATGAAGAGTAGCTGCTGCCTTGGCAGGAACTAATGGGGATCCATAATAAACCCCAGGAAGAGTAGCTGCTGCCTTGGCAGGAACTAATGGAGATCCATAATAAATACAAATACAAATCTGTGTCCAACAGGGTTTCAAACCCAGGCCATCCAGTTTCCTGCACACTATCAGACTGCTTTCGCCTCCTACCTAGCCAAAGGCATTAGCTCTAGGAGGCAACAGCAGTCATCTGGTGTCAGGGAAGGTTACCCATCATAAGAGCATTGTTTACTGAACCACCTCCTCAGATAGCACTCCATGTGGTCCTCTGTAGCTCAATTGGTAGAGCATGACGCTTGTAACGCCAGGGTAGTGGGTTCGATCCCCGGGACCACCCATACGTAAAAATGTATGCACACATGACTGTAAGTCGCTTTGGATAAAAGCGTCTGCTAAATGGCATATTATTATAATTATTCCTTCATCCAATTCATTACTCAATATATCTGGTTCTTTTATCTATTGTGAAAGAGAAAGGAAATGCTTCAATACCGATTAATTCTCAAAACAAGAGTGAAAATGTTCTCCCACATAAAAGCTGCACGAAAAGACGAACATAAGAGAGGCCGCCATCCTCCGTTCTATTGGCGAACATACAATCACTGTAGAACAAACTGGACGAGCTCCGTTCATTTGGCAAATCTGACCATAACTCTATCCTCCTGATTCCTGCTTACAAGCAAAAACTCAAACAGGAAGGATCAGTGACGCGCTCAATACGGAAGTGGTCCGAAGAACCGGATGCTAAATTACAGGACAGTTTTGCTAGCACAGACTGGAACATGTTCCGGGATTCATCTGATAACATTAAGGAGTACACCACATCAGTCACTGGCTTCATTAATAAGTGCATCGACCACATCGTCCCCACAGACCTTACATACACATCCCAACCAGAAGCCATGGATTACAGGCAACATCTGCACTGAGCTAAACATTTTAGCTGTTCAAGGAGAAGGACACAAATCCGGAAGCTTATAAGAAATCCCGCTACGACCTCAGACAGGCAAAGCATCAATACAGGACTAAGATCGAATCCTACTACGCTGGCTCTGATGCTTGTCGGATACCTTTATCTCTAGGACAGCAGGATAGAACTTGTTATGCCTATTCCCCTCCCCCACCCCCCCCTAAAACTCCTGAGTCACTGTCATGTTTGCTTTACAGCAATAACAACATGAGATGTCAGTGTCACCAAGGCGCAGCGTGAAAGGTGAACATATTTATTAAATAATGATAACAACAAACGATAACGTGACGTCCTCGGTCTAACACAAACCACACTGGAACAAGATCCCACAAACACTGTGGGAAAACTGGCTGCTTAAGTATGGTTCCCAATCAGAGACAACAAGCAACAGCTGATACACGTTGCCTCTGATTGAGAACCACACTGGCCAACATAGAAATACTAAACTAGAATGTACACAAATGAAAACTCACACCCTGGCTCAACATACTAGAGTCCCCAGAGCCAGGGCGTGACAGTCAGCTACTAGGCAGCTAGTTGTCGTCAGAGCGAGGAGCCGAGCACACAGCATTATGTGACTCTGAGCTGTACCCCAACACTGTTTATACTGGTTGGTTACCAAGTGACTTGAGGCCTGCGTCACAAATGGCCCAAAGGGTTCTGATCCAAAGCACTACAGGGAATAAGGTGCCATTTGGGACAGAACCTAAGTGAGCTGAGGTGCAGATACTCATCTTTGACCTCTCCAAGAACAGTGTCTTCTCACACTGAAAGCCTGTGGCAAGGTTGATTCACAGTCCAGGCATTTCAGACAGTTGATTTATCTCATGAATTTTTAACAGTATGAACGTTGGAATATATAAGTTGTGAAATGCAAAGAGCACTGTCATATTAGACCAACTGGAAGTTATTATTTATATCTAATACATTTTATAAAATTAAAACATTTCTCAATTAGATCTTGTTAGACCAGTTTCATGTGGACAGGTGTGATAGTTTGACAGTTTATGACCACTAGCCAGACAGTTTATGACCACTAGCCAGACAGTTTAAGACCATTATGCTCTATGTAAGAAATAATTATGGACATTTATTTTACAAGGTCAGTACACATTGCTGGAATGGAGCCAACCGTGACCATTATGCTCTATGTAAGAAATAATAATGGACATTTATTTTACAAGGTCGAGTACACATTGTTGGAAGCCAACCGTGTGATTTACTTCAAGAAAATGGACATTGAGTTTGATGCAATAATCGATCTGTCAGTGTTCATATCAACCGCCATTCATCAGTCGGTGACGCCTTGGACGGAAGTGACGAACGGTCGCTCGAAAATACAACCAGGAAGTGGACATTTATTGAAAAGGAAATATTTGCTATTTTCAGATAGGAAACATTCGGATTATCAAGTTACAGTATCGATTTTTTATGTTTCGGTGGATATAGTCATCTTGGACTTGCCAAAAACCCGTTTCGTGGATCCCGATTCAAACTAGCAATGAACACGGACGTCGAATTTCACATCAGGCAGAATTATCCGTGGAACAAGCTACCAGCAAATGTCAAACAGGTATGTCATCTAGCTCAGGGGTTTCCCTACGTTTGGGTTTTTTGCCCTAGCACTACACAGCTGATTCAAATAACCAACTCATCATCAAACTTTGATTATTTAAATCAGCTGTGTAAACGTTTTGGGAAACACTGATCTAGCTAACTAGCCAGCTAAAAAGCTATTCCCTTCCATATCGTTCATAAGCAGCTGTACCTACAGTGATTGTCATCCACCTGAAAGCACCGCTCCGTTACCTAAGTAGCTGGCTGGCTATGATTTTGATAGGTGGTGTACTGTCGAGATTAGAGCTAAACACCTATTAGCTAGCTGTCGAATGCAAATCGGCTGCATTGTGTTATCAACCATGTCAAGCAACTAGGGTTACTCGAAATGTATTTGATCAGTAAAATAATGTTAGTTATAATACAGGAATGCTCTATTCATAACTACTACATATCGTTAATAAATCCCACCTCATCATAAGGGTTGAGCTACATACAGCATGTTTTGTTTTAGAGCAGCGGTATGAATGAGATGGAATGCATTGTGTTTGTTATGCTAGCTCTATAATGCGGTATTCTATCCCCTCTACATGACCTTTCTGTAGGCTTTAATACTTACTGAGTTACTGTATATACATGTTACTGTACAGAGGGTAGTACCGTATGTTCTCTCTGCTACCGCACGGCAAGCGGTACCCGGAGCGCCAAGTCTGGGACCAAAAGGCTCCTGGACAGCTTCTTCCCCAAAGCTATAAGACTTCTGAACAGCTAATTTAAACGGCTACCCAGACTTTATGCTTTTCACCCCCTACCTACATGTACATCAATCAATCACCTAACCAAACCTACATGTGCATATTACCTCAATCAATCACCCCAACTACCTCAAATCAAATATTATTTGTCACATGCGCCGAATACAACAGGTGTAGACCTTACAGTGAAATGCTTACTGACAAGCCCTTAACCAACAATGCAGTTTTCAGAAAAATATGTGTGAAGTAAAAAATAGATAACTAAAAAATAAATATATAACAAATAATTAAAGAGCAGCAGTAAAATAACAGTAGGGAGGCTATATACAGGGGTACCGGTACAGATTCAGAGGTTAGTCGAGGTAATTGAGGTAATACAGTGGGGAGAACAAGTATTTGATACACTGCCGATTTTGCAGGTTTTCCTACTTACAAAGCATGTAGAGGTCTGTCATTTTTATCATAGGTACACTTAAACTGTGAGAGACGGAATCTAAAACAAAACTCCAGAAAATCATCCCAACCGTGAAGCATGGAGGTTGAAACATCATTCTTTGGGGATGCTTTTCTGCAAAGGGGACAGGACGACTGCACCGTATTGAGGGGAGGATGGATGGGGCCATGTATCGCGAGATCTTGGCCAACAACCTCCTTCCCTCAGTAAGAAAATTGAAGATGGGTCGTGGCTGGGTCTTCCAGCATGACAATGACCCAAAACACACAGCCAGGGCAACTAAGGAGTGGCTCCGTAAGAAGCATCTCAAGGTCCTGGAGTGGCCTAGCCAGTCTCCAGACCTGAACCCAATAGAAAATCTTTGGAGGGAGCTGAAAGTCCGTATTGCCCAGCGACAGCCCCGAAACCTGAAGGATCTGGAGAAGGTCTGTATGGAGGAGTGGGCCAAAATCCCTGCTGCAGTGTGTGCAAACCTGGTCAAGACCTACAGGAAACGTATGATCTCTGTAATTGCAAACAAAGGTTTCTGTACCAAATATTAAGTTCTGATTTTCTGATGTATCAAATACTTATGTCATGCGATAAAATGCAAATTAATTACTTAAAAATCATACAATGTGATTTTCTGGATTTTTGTTTTAGATTCCGTCTCTCACAGTTGAAGTGTACCTATGATAAAAATTACAGACCTCTACATGCTTTGTAAGTAGGAAAACCTGCAAAATCGGCAGTGTATCAAATACTTGTTCTCCCCACTGTATGTATGTAGGTGGAGTTAAAGTGACTATGCATATATAAAAAACAGAGAGTAGCAGCAGCGTAAAAGAGGGAGGGGGGGACAATGCAAATTGTCCGGGTAGCCATTTGATTAGATGTTCAGGAGTCTTATGGCTTGGGGTTAGAAGCTGTTAAGAAGCCTTTTGGACCTAGACTTGGTGCTCCGGTACCGCTTGCCGTGTGGTAGCAGAGAGAACAGTCTATGACTAGGGTGGCTGGAGTCTTTGACAATTTTTAGGGCCTTCCTCTGACACCGCCTGGTATAGAGGTCCTGGATGGCAGGAAGCTTGGCCCCAGTGATGTACTGGGCCGTACGCACTACCCTCTGTAGTGCCTTGCGGTCGGAGGCCGAGCAGTTGCCATACCAGGCAGTGATGCAACCGGTCAGGATGCTCTCGATGGTGCAGCTGTATAACTTTTTAAGGATCTGAGGACCCATGCCAAATCTTTTCAGTCTCCTGAGGGGGAATAGGCTTTGTCGTTCCCTCTTCACGACTGTCTTGGTGTGTTTGGACCATGATAGTTTGTTGGTGATGTGGACACCAAGGAACTTGAAGCTCTCAACCTGCTCCACTACAGCCCCGTCGATGAGAATGGGGGCATGCTCGGTCCTCCTTTTCCTGTAGTCCACAATCATCTCCTTTTTCTTGATCACGTTGAGGGAGAGGTTGTTATCCTGGCACCACACGGCCAGGTCTCTGACCTCCTCCCTATAGGCTGTCTCATCGTTGTCGGTGATCAGGCCTACCACTGTTGTGTCGTCGGCGAACTTAATGATGGTGTTGGAGTCGTGCCTGGCCATGCAGTCATGGGTTAACAGGGAGTACAGGAGGGGACTGAGCACACACCCCTGAGTGGCCCCCGTGTTGAGGATCAGTGTGGCAGATGGGTTGTTACCTACCCTTACCACCTGGGGGTGGCCCGTCAGGAAGTCCAGGATCCAGTTGCAGAGGGAGGTGTTTAGTCCCAGGGTCCTTAGCTTAGTGATGAGCTTTGAGGGCACTATGGTGTTGAATGCTGAGTTGTAGTCAATGAATAGCATTCTCACATAGGTGATCCTTTTATCCAGGTGGGAAAGGGCAGTGTGGAGTGCAATAGAGATAGCATCATCTGTGGATCTGTTGGGGTGGTATGCAAATTGGAGTGGGTCTAGGGTTTCTGGGATAATGGTGTTGATGTGAGCCATGACCAGCCTTTCAAAGCACTTCATGGCTACAGACGTGAGTGCTGTGGGTCGGTAGTCATTTAGGCAGGTTATCTTAGTGTTCTTGGGCACAGTTACTATGGTGGTCTGCTTGAAACATGTTGGTATTACAGACTCCGTCAGGGACATGTTGAAAATGTCAGTGAAGACACTTGCCAGTTGGTCAGCACATGCTCGGAGCACACGGCCTGGTAATCCTTCTGGCCCTGCGGCCTTGTCAATGTTGACATGTTTAAAAGTCTTACTCACATCGGTTACGGAGAGCGTTATCGCACTGTTGTTCGGAACAGCTAATGCTCTCATGCATGCTTCAGTGTTGCTTGCCTCGAAGCGAGCATAGAAGTAATTTAGCTCGTCTGGTAGGCTCGTGTCACTGGGCAGCTCGCAGCTGTGCTTCCGTTTGTAGTCTGTAATAGTTTTCAAGCCCTGCCACATCCGACGAGCATCGGAGCTGGTGTAGTAGGATTCGATCTTAGTCCTGTATTGACTCTTTGCCTGTTTGATGGTTCGTCTGAGGGCATAGCGGGACTTCTTATAAGCGTCCGGGTTAGAATCCCACACCTTGAAAGCGGCAGCTCTAGCCTTGTTTCCTGTAATCCATGGCTTCTGGTTGGGATATGTACGTACGGTCACTGTGGGGACGACGTCGTCGATGCACTTATTGATGAAGCCGGTGACTGATGTGGTGTACTCTGTAGCTCAGTTGGTAGAGCATGGCGCTTGCAACGCCAGGGTTGTGGGTTCGTTTCCCACGGGGGGGCAGTATGAAAATGTATGCACTCACTATCTGTAAGTCACTCTGGATAAGAGCGTCTGCTAAATGACTAAAATGTAAATGCCATCGGAAGAATCCCGGAACACATTCCAGTCTGTGCTAGCAAAACAGTCCTGTAGCTTAGCATATGCGTCGTCTGACCTCTTCTTTATTGACCGAGTCACTGGTGCTTCCTGCTTTCGTTTTTGCTTGTAAGCAGGAATCAGGAGGATAGAGTTATCGTCAGATTTGCCAAATGGAGGGCGAGGGAGAGCTTTGTGCGCGTCTCTGTGTGTGGAGTAAAGGTGGTCTAGTGTTTTTTTTACCGGAGGCAGCTGTTCTATTTTGTCGATGCAGCGTGTGTCCCGCCAGCTGTATGTTATCCATGTCGTCGTTCAGCCACGACTCAGTGAAACATAAGATATTACAGTTTTTAATGTCTCGTTGGTAGGATATCAGTGATCGTCTGTTTTATTATCCAATGATTGAAGATTGGCTAATAGGATTGATGGAAGAGGCAGTTTACTCGCTCGCCGTCGGATCCTTACAAGGCACCCCGACCTACGTCCCCGATATCTCCGTCTCTTTCTCCTGCGAATGACGGGGATTTGGGCCTTGTTGGGTGTCTGAAGAAAATCCTTTGCGTCCGACTCGTTAAAGAAAAAGTATTTGTCCAGTACGAGGTGAGCAATCGCTGTCCTGATATCCAGAAGCTATTTTCGGTCATAAGAGACGGTGGCAGAAACATTATGTACAAAATAAGTTACAAACAACGCGAAAAAACACACACAATAGCACAATTGGTTAGGAGCCCGTAAAACGGCAGCCATCTTCTCCGGCGCCATTCTTTCACCTTTTACCCCAGTACACTGTACACTGACTCGGTCCCGGTGCTCCTTGTATATAGCCTGTATATAGCCTTGTTATTGTTATTTTATTGTGTTACTATTTTATTTTATCGATTTGTTAATTGTCTTACTTTTGTATATTAATGCATATCAATGTCCTGTTTTCATTTACAGAGTGTTGGGAACTCGCAGCGTGAATATGAGAAACACGTGCAGCTGTACAGTATCCGCAACCAGCTAAGGTTCCGCAATAACCTAGGTGAGTGGGAGGAGTCAGCATGGGAGGAGTCAGCATGGGAGGAGTCAGCATGGGAGGAGTCAGCATGGGAGGAGCCAGCATGGGAGGAGTCAGCATGGGAGGAGTCAGCATGGGGGGAGGAGTCAGCATGGGAGGAGTCAGCATGGGGGGAGGAGTCAGCATGGGGGGAGGAGCCAGCATGGGGGGAGGAGTCATCATGGGAGGAGTCAGCATGGGAGGAGCCAGCATGGGAGGAGTGGAATGCATGGAAATCTCAAGCTTGTCAGAATAACTATGTTGTAGGCTACAATATCCACCCCTCATTTCAGGGCAAGCACAGAAAGTGTTCACACCCCTTGACTTTTTCCAGATTTTGTTGTGTTACAAAGTGGGATTAAAATGGATTACATTTTCATTTTTTGTAAACAATCTACACAAAATACTCTGTCAAAGTGGACATTTGTAAAACATTTATGAGAAATAAAACACTATAATATCTTGATTTAGATAAGTATTCAACCCCCGGAGACATGTTACCTTTGGCAGCAAGTACAGCTGTGAGTCTTTCTGGGTAAGTCTCTAAGAACTGTCCACACCTGGATTGTGCAACATTTGCCCGTTATATAATTCTTCAAGCTTGTTGACCATTGCTAGACAACCATTTTCAGGTCTTGCTATAGATTTTCAAGCAGATGTAAGTCCAAAATGTAACTCAGCCACTCAGGAACATTCACTTTCTTGGTAAGCAACTCCAGTGTAGATTTGGCATTGTGTTTTAGGTTATTTTCCTGCTGAAAGGTGAATTCATCTCCCAGTGTCTGGTGGAAATCAGACTGAACCAGGTTTTCCTCTAGGATTTTGCCTGTGCTTAGCTCCATTCAGTTAATTTTTTATCCTGAAAAACTCCCCAGTCCTTAACTATTACAATCATACCCATAACATGATGCAGCCACCACTATGCTTGAAAATATGGAGAGTGGTACTCAGTAATGTGTTGTATTGGATTTGCCTCAAACATAACACTTTGTATTCAGGACAAAAAGTGAATTGCTTTGCCACATTTGTTGCAGTATTACTTTACTGCCTTGTTGCAAACAGGATGCATGTTTTGCAATATTTGTATTCTGTCACTTTGTCAATTAGGTTAGTGTTGTGGGGTAACTACAATGTTGTTGATCCATCCTCAGTTTTCTCCTATCACAGCCATTAAACTTCGTAACTGTTTTAAAGTCACTGTTGGCCTCATGGTGAAATACCTGAGCGTTTTCCTTCCTCTCTGGCAGTCAGGAAGGTGTATTGATACACCATCCAAAGTGTAATTAATAACTTCACCGTGCTCAAAGGGATATTGAATGTCTGCTTTTTTTACCCATCTACCAAAAGGTGCCCTTCTTTGCGAGGCATTGGAAAACCTCCCTGGTCATTGTGGTTCAATCTGTGTTTGAAATTCACTGCTTGACTGAGGGACCTTACAGATAATTGTTTGTGTGGGGTACAGAGATGAGGCAGTCATTCAAAAATCATGTTAAACAGTATTACTGCACACAGAGTGAGTCCATGCAACTTATTATGTGACTTGTTAAGCACATTTTTACTCCTGAACTTATTTAGGCTTGCCATAACAAAGGGGTTGAATACTTGTTGACTGAAGACCTCAGCTTTTAATTTGTTATTAATTTGTCAACATTTCTAAAAACATAATTCCACTTTGACGTTATGGGGTATTGTGTGTAGGCCAGTGACAAAAATATATAAATGTAATCAATTTTAAAGGTCCCGAACAGTCATTCTGATTCCCATGTAAAATAGCCTTTTGAGTGACTAAAATATCTACCATAAAACAATTTTGGGATAGAATTGCTCATCATTTTAGATAAAAAAAAATAATAATCTGGTGACTATCTACCAGGAAGTTTGAAAAGACAGGTTTAGTGGGCAGGGATCTTATATTCATGAGCTTGCGTTGACTGACAGCTCTTTGAAACATCAATGTCAAGAAACTTGGAAGCAGTAAAATCATCTCAAGCAAATATGGTGATACACGAAGCAACTCAAACAAAAACTGAAATTGCATCAATGATTTTTTCTATACTTCCCCCGTTTGGCCTCTTGTGATGCGGTTCACAGCAGCACTGACGGATGTGTTGACACAGATGAAGACCTAGCTAGCCAGTAACTAGCTAACACCAGACAGATGAAGACCTAGCTAGCCAGTAACTAGCTAACACCAGACAGATGAAGACCTAGCTAGCCAGTAACTAGCTAACACCAGACAGATGAAGACCTAGCTAGCCAGTAACTAGCTAACACCAGACAGATGAAGACCTAGCTAGCCAGTAACTAGCTAACACCAGACAGATGAAGACCTAGCTAGCCAGTAACTAGCTAACACCAGACACAGATGAAGACCTAGCTAGCCAGTAACTAGCTAACACCAGACAGATGGAGACCTAGCTAGCCAGTAACTAGCTAACACCAGACACAGATGAAGACCTAGCTAGCCAGTAACTAGCTAACACCAGACAGATGAAGACCTAGCTAGCCAGTAACTAGCTAACACCAGACAGATGAAGACCTAGCTAACCAGTAACTAGCTAACACCAGACAGATGAAGACCTAGCTAGCCAGTAACTAGCTAACACCAGACAGATGAAGACCTAGCTAGCCAGTAACTAGCTAACACCAGACAGATGAAGACCTAGCTAGCCAGTAACTAGCTAACACCGGACAGATGAAGACCTAGCTAGCCAGTAACTAGCTAACACCAGACAGATGAAGACCTAGCTAGCCAGTAACTAGCTAATACCGGACAGATGAAGACCTAGCTAGCCAGTAACTAGCTGACACCTGACACAGATGAAGACCTAGCTAGCCAGTAACTAGCTAACACCAGACAGATGAAAGGGAAGACATGGAGAAGTATCTTTGCCGTAGAGGAATAGTGTAAACTTGTCATTATATTAGCTGATCCCCTACAGTCACATGTTGGCACCAGTACAGTAGCTATCTAGCTAGAGAAACCTCGCCCCTCGCCCCTCTCTGCAAACACGCCTTCTCCGATGTTGGTTACAAGGCGGTACTTTAATAAGATAAGATAAGATAATAAATACCATGTTACCATTGGTGTATTCAAATTAGAGTTATCCCCTTAATAATCCCGCCTCCTGGACCCAATTGTTTTACATGGGGGAGGGGACCATTAACTTTATGATCAAACTTTATCAATGTAGTCATTTTTCATACATTGGTCATCATACTTTGCTATGATGACCAATGTATGAAAAACTTTGACATGGTTTCATCCAAATATCATAACATTTCATGAAAAACATGATTTTGACTGTTCATGACCTTGGTGGAAAAAGTCAAGGTGTGAATACTTTCTGAAGGCCAAATATAACCAATCATAAATAATTTATTGCTCAGTACTTATAGGACATTATTACGGGGACATACAGTACCAGTCAAATGTTTGGACACACCTACTCATTCAAGGGTTTTTCTTTATTTTTACTATTTTCTACATTGTAGAATAATAGTGAAGACATCAAATCTATGAAATAACACATATGGAATCATGTAGTAACCAAGAAGGTGTTCAACAAATCAAAATATATTTTATATTTGAGATTCTTCAAAGTAGCCACCCTTTGCCTTGATGACAGCTTTGCGCACTCTATATTTTCATACCCCCTGTCCCTATCTGATCACAGTGTCTGTCTTCATACCCCCTGTCCCTATCTGATCACAGTGTCTGTCTTCATACCCCCTGTCCCTATCTGATCACAGTGTCTGTCTTCATACCCCCTGTCCCTATCTGATCACAGTGTCTGTCTTCATACCCCCTGTCCCTATCTGATCACAGTGTCTGTCTTCATACCCCCTGTCCCTATCTGATCACAGTGTCTGTCTTCATACCCCCTGTCCCTATCTGATCACAGTGTCTATCTTCATACCCCCTGTCCCTATCTGATCACAGTGTCTTGCTTCATACCCCCGTCCCTATCTGATCACAGTGTCTATCTTCATACCCCCGTCCCTATCTGATCACAGTGTCTGTCTTCATACCCCCTGTCCCTATCTGATCACAGTGTCTGTCTTCATACCCCCTGTCCCTATCTGATCACAGTGTCTGTCTTCATACCCCCTGTCCCTATCTGATCACAGTGCCTGTCTTCATACCCCCGTCCCTATCTGATCACAGTGTCTGTCTTCATACCCCCTGTCCCTATCTGATCACAGTGTCTGTCTTCATACCCCCTGTCCCTATCTGATCACAGTGTCTGTCTTCATACCCCCTGTCCCTATCTGATCACAGTGTCTGTCTTCATACCCCCTGTCCCTATCTGATCACAGTGTCTGTCTTCATACCCCCTGTCCCTATCTGATCACAGTGTCTTGCTTCATACCCCCGTCCCTATCTGATCACAGTGTCTTGCTTCATACCCCCTGTCCCTATCTGATCACAGTGTCTGTCTTCATACCCCCTGTCCCTATCTGATCACAGTGTCTATCTTCATACCCCCGTCCCTATCTGATCACAGTGTCTGTCTTCATACCCCCTGTCCCTATCTGATCACAGTGTCTGTCTTCATACCCCCTGTCCCTATCTGATCACAGTGTCTGTCTTCATACCCCCTGTCCCTATCTGATCACAGTGTCTGTCTTCATACCCCCTGTCCCTATCTGATCACAGTGTCTATCTTCATACCCCCGTCCCTATCTGATCACAGTGTCTTGCTTCATACCCCCTGTCCCTATCTGATCACAGTGTCTGTCTTCATACCCCCTGTCCCTATCTGATCACAGTGTCTTGCTTCATACCCCCTGTCCCTATCTGATCAGTGTCTGTCTTCATACCCCCTGTCCCTATCTGATCACAGTGTCTATCTTCATACCCCCGTCCCTATCTGATCACAGTGTCTTGCTTCATACCCCCTGTCCCTATCTGATCACAGTGTCTGTCTTCATACCCCCTGTCCCTATCTGATCACAGTGTCTTGCTTCATACCCCCTGTCCCTATCTGATCAGTGTCTGTCTTCATACCCCCTGTCCCTATCTGATCACAGTGTCTTGCTTCATACCCCCTGTCCCTATCTGATCAGTGTCTGTCTTCATACCCCCTGTCCCTATCTGATCAGTGTCTGTCTTCATACCCCCGTCCCTATCTGATCACAGTGTCTATCTTCATACCCCCTGTCCCTATCTGATCAGTGTCTGTCTTCATACCCCCTGTCCCTATCTGATCAGTGTCTGTCTTCATACCCCCTGTCCCTATCTGATCTGAGTGTATCTGTCCTCTCCCCCCCATCTGTCCAGTGAGACACGTCAGGAAGGATGAGAGGAAGTACTATGAGGAGCTGCTGAAGTACAGCCGAGAGCACCTGATGCTCTATCCATACCACCTGTCAGACATCATGGTCAAAGGCCTCCGCATCACCCCCTTCTCCTACTATATCAGCATCATGGAGGTACAGTAAGAATATATACTATTACTATACACTGAGTTTACAAAACATTAGGAACAACTGCTCTTTCCATGACATAGACTGACCAGGTGAATCCATGTGAAAGCTATGATCCCTTATTGATGTCACTTGTTAAATCCACTTCAATCAGTGTAGGTGACATCCAGCCAACTTGACACAACTGTGGGAAGCACTGGAGTCAACATGGGGCCAGCATCCCTGTGGAGCGCATTTCGACACCTAGTAGTAGTCCATGCACCGACGAATTGAGGCTGTTCTGAGGGCAAAAATGGGGTGCGACTCAATATCAGGAAGGGGTTCCTAATGTTTAGTACACTCAGTGTATATAATATATGAACTGTAGTAGGCAGCGTCCCAAATGACACCCTATTCCATGTTAGTCCATAGGGCTCTGGCCAGAAGTAGTATGAGAGGACAGGGTGCCATTTGGGGCAGAACTGCAGCCTCAAACCAATCCATTTAGGAGATGTCCTTCTACTGTCCAACGTGTTCAAATAATGCACTGTGCATTTAGGCCATATATTGATACCAGTCTTTACAGTGATAACTGATGTTCAAGCAACCATAGAACTAGAATTCAAGTCAATGATGACGTTATTATGAGTGGACTGGCGGACATTGCAAGTGTACCCGTAGGAGCAAAGCAGGAAGTAAAACCAGGAAGTGTACCCATCAATCTGTGCTGTGATTTGTTGAATCTACTCAACTGCCATTACAAAAAAAATACATTGCATTGCATGAGCCACATCAGTTAACATCATTTGAATTAACATTCTACATTACCATGGAAATGATTTCATCACAATTCCAAGGCAGCGATTGCGAGTGGACCCATGAGTTCACCAGTCAAATTGCCAGGGTTAGAGGTTCCAAGCCTGTTCTTTTCATTCTATTTCTATGAATTCAACACTGTAAAGCCTTTAGACCACAGTAGGGAGACAGGTTCAGAGCCTTGCAGATAGAAATGGAATGTATAGAGTTAAAAATGAATCCCTATTCTTGAGGATAGAGGATCATTTCTGTTCTACATCATATTTTCTACCTTAACCCTTCTACTTGAATTTCCGCGGTGAAAGGTGGCAGAGCTAAATCGGTCTTCTCACGGAAACGTCTAAAGCGTCCGAACGGTTTGGCCTACAAACTATTATGACCACTCCGTTCTCCGTTTTGCTCTTCGACCCAGACCAGCGTCACGGGACTCGTCTGAAGTCGGTACAGCCTCTTATGCCGACTTCTGTCTGTTTGGGCTCTAATATGACCCCTCTGTGGAAAGGTGAGTCTCTCCCCCCCAGGCCTCACAAGACTTGTCTGAAGGTCCCCCGGTACCAGTTATGAAAGTATATATGGAGAACGTTTAGTGGCTAAAATAAGGGGTTAAATACAACTTTTCCTGATCTTTCTTATGTCTCTCAGATATAGGACAGACGCTTCCGAACAAACTTCCTTTTGATTCTTTTTTTTACTATCTGTTGTTCCATGTGGTGAATCTGTTATTCAATACGTTTCTATGGGCTAATAGCAGTAATGCCAAATTCAATGTTTCATCAAATAGACCCTTAAGGGGTCTTACAATTCAAAATCAAATAGCTAAATGATCCTTGGTATGACCATCTTAAAACAATTCCATATGTTTGCTTAGTAGAACCCCCCTCTCAGACTCTACAGGGTTAACAGACCCCAGCTGTTTTAATGGCTGACTTGTTCCTGTTCCGCTGATAAGGCTCTGTTATTCTTTGTGTGTTAGTCCTGGAGTCTCACACAGTTCACCTTGACTCAAACATAACTGTGGGAGACTTTGAACCCCTGAGTTGTCCTAACATGTGACTTTGTCCTGAACCCCCCCAGCATTTGGAATGTGACTGTGCAACAGTTAAATAAATAGCCTCTGTATTAAATAACCATGTCGGCAGGTAGCTTAGTGGGTAAGAGCGTTGTGCCAGTAACCGAAAGGTCGCTGGTTCTAATCCCCAAGCCGACTAGGTGAACAATCTGTCGATGTGCCCTTAAGCAAGGCACTTAACCATAGTTGCTCCTGTAAGTCGCTCTGGATAAGAGCGTCTGCTAAATGACTAAAATGTAAATGTCTTATTCCCTTCATAGTGCACTACTTTTGAGCTCCAGTCAGTGTGGGGTTATAAACTGTTATCCAGTACATCCTACATACTGCTCCTCTTTCTTATTGAGCTTTTTTATTTCAAATGCACAGATTAATGGAATTAATAACTAGGCCTACATCTAGTGCCCAAACTCCAACTCAGATGATCGTGATATCGTTAACTATGTTTTTTGATGGTGAACAACTTTAATGAAACCAATTTTATTTTTC